>BPLQ01011928.1:0-24786 GCA_021605075.1 Caerostris darwini | reverse complement strand
CATAAGACAAAATTAAATAAAGTTGATTAGAAGATTAAAGTTTATTCAGAATATCAATGTCATTATAAAAATATTTTATAAATAAAATAAGAAAAATAATTTATCTTTTGTATTTATAAAATTATGGGAAATGGAAAATAAAAAAATATACTATGGAAAATAAAAAATATTTCATCTTTCTACAATTTTTATCGATATAGTTCAATCTAAAAGAATTTTTTAACATGTATAAAATAAATAATATATTTCAACTTTTTCTGATCTCTTTAAAAAACTTTAATTTTTATTCATTTCCTTTTAAATTCTTGAGATTGTTGTAATATTTAATTCCTACTATTCCTTTAATTAACATTTTTGATTCAGTTTTAATTATTATAATATTGTAATTAATATTTAACATCAATGTCTTTTAATTTTTAATATCAAATTCATCATTTTTAAAAAAATATTGTTGAATAATAAGGAGATATTAAAAATTTATCATTTAATGCAAAATGACGGATTAAAACATTATTAAAATAAAATAAACAAAACAGTCTTTAGGATTTATTGAATAGTCATAATTTTATTTTTTCACCGTTAGATTTAAAACATTACTTAAATTTACCGTTATATAATTTATGAGTTAAAAAATAATTATGTATAAAAGCAGCATTCCAAAAAAAGTTATTTTACCTATTTTATACATTACAAATCTTTTAAATGTAAATTTAAGAATCGGCTTAAATTGACCTATTATTTTATGTCACGTAAAATCCCTTAAAAGAATATATTTAATAATTATCAAATAAATTTCTACAAAACTAGAATTATAAAGAAAGCCATTATTTCTGATTATTATCTATAACATTATTAAATATATATGAATGTAACAAGATCTATATAGAATTATAATGTACAAATAAAAATACAAACAAATAATACACAATTATTTAAAAAACCATAGCTCTTGAAATAGCTCACATTTTAAAAAACTTACTTAAAATATTCACAACAAATTTCACATTTATATAAAAATTACTAAACAGTCTGAAAATCATGAAAATTATTTTTCTACCTAATGTAGAACTATATAATAAATAAACATTCACAATAAAACTAACATTTAAAAATAGTTTTATTGAATTTGCTTTCAAAAATAAAACAATACATAAATTATATTTCTTCAATTAATGCTTATTTAATGAAAAATTTAAGAAATGTAAATTAATACAAACTAGAACAAAAAGAAAAATTTAAATCTATGTTTTACATGAAAAAAATAATATTAAATATATAATTTCAGTATAATACATATTTCAATTTAATTTGTTAAAATTCAAGTAATAAAACTATAATATTAAATTTATTAATGGCAAATTTTTAACTTTTTTCAATTTTGTTGTCTTATTTAGATATTATTATTATTTTGAATTTCAAGATTAAGGTTGATTTTTTACTTATTTATTTATTTTTTCTCATTTTCTTGCATAATTACGAAATAATGAAATGAATTAAAATCATCAGCCAACAACAGATTAATAAACAAAAGCCATTACCTGTTTATAAGAAACAATTTTTTAAACACATCTCAGGCATTTTTTTAAAGTAAAACTGAAGGTAATAAGAATTGATTTTTGAAAACTATTTTTTTGAATAAATACAATAAAGACATTGAACGATTTCAAGAAAAAAAAATTCCTTCAAAAAATTCTATAACCACCAATTAAGTATTAACAATGTCATAAATAATTTAAATCATCAATACAGTATTAACACAATATTATAAATTTCTATAACCATCAATACAGTATCAACAATGTTATAAATCATTTAGATCATTATTCTACCATTGCTTCACATTTTCAACTATTAGTTCTAATTTTATTTTTCACGTTCATTACCTTTCACAATAATGCAGCACCTCTCAGTTAAAATCAAACATTTAAGGCTTATTTAAAAGTATTAAGTACCTAAACCTCCATACAGAACAAAATATAAAGTTCCTTTATAATATCACTGATATGCAGCATCTTAACAGTATCTTCACGCGCAAACTGAGGGGCATTCCATCACTTACCCACCTAGGGTCCCATTCCCCATCTGGTACTGGAAGGGTTGGCAACCCTGAGAAAGGGGTGCGTGATCTGGGGGAGAGGGGGGAATCAGCATGTGGAAAGTGGAAAGCGGAAAAAAAGGGTTGAAAGATCTGCACAGGTGTGTAGTTATGTAGGGGCCCAAAGGGTGTGAAAGGGGTTGAATTTCTAAAGGGTTGCGGAAGGTAATGGAACGAAAGGTTGATGATTTGACTTTGAGGGTAAATAGCATTGTTTGGTATAGTGTTGAAAGAAAGATTTTAATAGTAATCAACTAACTATGTGTGTAGGATTATAAACATTATGCCCCGCTATGTTAATAAACCAATTAACAGTAATTAACTTTTGTGTGTATTGATATTAGCTATGCATAAATTTCATACAACTCGGTATTTTTGTAATGTATCGCTCTTAAAAAATTTTAACAATATCAATTTTTGAAAAGATATTCGATGGAATTTAAATAACATTAATAATCTAACAATGTATATTTGCTGTAAGTAAAACATGTTTTATTTATTAATCGTTCATAGTCACACTTTGTATACCGCGGTTATATTATAGTTTACATTAATATTTCTCTCTAACAATGTTAGGAGATTGGAAAGTGTTAACAATATGAATATCGGAGATAATATTTGATGGCATCTTCTTCAATACCGTAACAGCCCCATGATGGGCCCAGGACGTCTGCCTACCGACAGATTTCAAGACAGGAGATGTTTTTCTTTTTACGGGATAGGATTGTCAGGCCTATGCCCAACGTTCTTCAGTCATATAATACCGGGACCTGTGGTTTAAAGTGGATTCCTAACCCCTACAAAGATCCATGGCAGTCGAACCTGAAACTTGTGGTACCGAGTGCCAGAGCGCTAACCACTCGACTATCAGGCCCCAATACATTTCTTGCAAAATAAATATTAAAGTTACTTTTTATCTCATAAATTAGATCATGTTGTTTTCAATGCTGAACATTTTGATATTCAACAGTTTCAACATTTCATAGGTTGAACAACGGGGAGGGTCTTGTTACACAGCACCATATTTTCTGCTCAAGAGGGGGAGGGGTGCATATTGGAGCAAAAATCCTCAAGTTTGAAATCCGGACTCTTTCACTGAGAATTTTCCCACTGTCTAAAAACAAAGATGAAGCGTATTCCGGGTGATGGATTTATCAGTCTACCTGGTATATTTACAGTAAAGTTTCGAATGGCATCATTTTTGTGGATTCAAATCAAGCTCTTTAGTTCGGAAAACCAATGCGCTATCCATCTGGCCCACCTGCATCATACTTAAACTAGATTCGAATAGAAAGAAATTTGACTTAATTTGGCAATATTTTATGCAGAAAAATTAATAACGATGTCAGTTTTTAACTATATATTGCAAGATCTAAATACTGATTAATTTTAACTAATATTTTTTTACATTACATTTTTAATAATTTATTTTATTACAATAAATTTTTTACATTACATTTTTTTATAATTTATTTTTTTACATTACTGTTTTTACATTTATTTTTTTTACATTACATTTTATATAATTTATTTTTTTACACTACAGTTTTTACATTACATTTTTTATAATTTATTTTTTTTACACCACAGTTTTTACATTACATTTTTTATAATTTATTTTTTTTACACCACAGTTTTTACATTACATTTTTTATAATTTATTTTTTTTACACTACAGTTTTTACATTAAATTTTTTATAATTTATTTTTTTTACACTACAGTTTTTACACTACATTTTTTATAATTTATTTTTTTTACACTACAGTTTTTACATTACATTTTTTATAATTTATTTTTTTTACACTACAGTTTTTACATTTATTTTTTACATTACATTTTTTATAATTTTTTTTTTTTTTTTTTTACGCTACAGTTTTTACATTTTATTTTTTACATTACATTTTTTATAATTTATTTTTTTTACACTACAGTTTTTACATTTATTTTTTACATTACATTTTTTATAATTTTTTTTTTTTTTTTACGCTACAATTTTTACATTTTATTTTTTACATTACATTTTTTATAATTGTTTTTTTTTTTTTTTTTTTACGCTACAGTTTTTACATTTTATTTTTTACATTACATTTTTTATAATTGTTTTTTTTTTTTTTTTTTTTACGCTACAGTTTTTACATTTTATTTTTTACATTACATTTTTTATAATTTATTTTTTTTTTTTTTTACGCTACAGTTTTTACATTTTATTTTTTACATTACATTTTTTATAATTTATTTTTTTTTTTTTACGCTACAGTTTTTACATTTTATTTTTTACATTACATTTTTTATAATTTATTTTTTTTTTTTTTTTACGCTACAGTTTTTACATTTTATTTTTTACTTTACATTTTTATAATTTATTTTTTACATTAATGTTTTCACATTTAATTTTTTTTAAATGTGATAACATTAATGAATGTGAATTTTGAATGAGATAAATACATGGCGTAATTTATCTCATTCCAAATATTGCTTTAAATTATAAAAAACAATGCATTTTTTTATTATAAATTTGAACCTCCCACACTTATTAAACCTCAAGATTAAAACGTTAACCACCAACAAAACAAATTACAATATCCCACACAATCGAATCTTGCTTTACCCCTTTTTTTTCCCATACTTCCACAGGAATGAGTTATCACCAAAGTTATTCCTCTGATACTACTTTATCGATTAATCAACCCGCACCTCTACGATAATGAGCAAATAGCAGACAAAGTCACTTCATCAAACCAACCCAACTTTTTTTTTTTTATATAGCAACTGCAATTATTCTCATTTGTGTGCGTGATTAAAAATCGACGAATATATCAACCTCTTGAATAACCCATCAACCCCCAAACTTCACCACAGAAAACTTAGCACGCTCTCATTAAACAGCTATTGCACGCGAACGATGAAAGAAACGTATCACGCCCCATTCTACGCAATTAACTCTTTCCTGGCGTAATTAGAGATCCTCTGTTGTTGGTGCCCCCAACAAACTCTGTTAGCTTTTTCGCGACTCTTGGAAAGCATTAAAGTTGAGTTTTCTGGCCTCTTTCTGTGGTACTTGATGCATTGCGTACGCTCATGCCCTCCCCTACACCCCATGGTAATTAGTAGCCATCATACATGCATTTGCACGGAGCTTGCAGACGAACTTGGGTCTTGGAACATGTGTTCCGGAATGCAATGACGGGAATCGTTTGGGGAAAAGCCGAAAAATAAAAACTTCAACCACTACTTCTCCCCACACCAACACGCCACCAGGCCTAACCTTCTCCACCCCCGGCTAATTGCTGTAATTAAACCTCGCATTCGGAAGATTTTCGCGGAAAATTTTTCCCCGTTAATTGTTGTTTGACTGTCCAGAATGCAGTTGCGGTTCCAGTGAGAAAGGGAGGGAGGGAGGCTCAAATTGCTCTGTCCCCCCCCTGCCCCCCATAGTAATTAAGGAAATCGAAAAGCAAAGGAAATAGTACCGATTCTGTGGCAGCAAATACAGAGAAGTCCGCCAAGCTGTTTCTCTTGTTTAGTTTTTGATTCCAGTCGCCCCCCGACAGTTATTTCTACAGTTAAGAAGGTAGGTTCCGTATGCTTAACAGATGGCATGTCGGATGGTTAGGGGAGCTTCCACTAACTGCAAGACTCCAGGTGTTAATTCTTCCCGTAATAATAATCAACGCATTGCAATGAATAATCAGTATTGTCATTCATATTTATTTAAAATTATATTATTTCTTTTATCTGGAACAATAATTTTAATCATAAGATATCGTTTTAAAAAAAACAATACTATTAATTATAAGATATAGTTTAAAAAAAACAATATTAATCATAAGATATTGTTTTAAAAAAAACAATATTAATCATAAGATATTGTTTAAAAAAAACAATATTAATCATAAGATATTGTTTAAAAAAAAACAAGTCTTAAATACGAATACACAAACACAAGTACAAGTCTTATTGTTTAAAAAAAAACAATAATTTTAATCATACGATATTCTTTAAAAAAGAACAATTATATTAATCATAAGCTATTGTTTTGGAAAAAAACAATAATTTTAATCATAAGATATTGCTTTTTTAAAAAAATATCTAAATACTTACAATATCTAAACAATAATTTTAATAATAAGATATTTTTTATACAATATCTTATGATTAAAACTCGATTTAATTGAATCTACAAAAGTCTTGCTATATGACAAATTGAAGTAATGTTAATTAATGTTAAATGTTAATCGTTGAATAACTCATTAAACTAATAGATATAAACATTTTACAATTATCTTTTAAAATGGATAACTTATTTACTAATCTTAATTTAATGATAAATTATTTATCATTAAATTATAGCGTTAACATAAAAAAAAAAATGAGATAATTCTAATCTTAAAACTTGCTGCAGTTACTGCCTCTTTATAAATCCATACATAAAATTTAAAATTAATATTGTTCAATTTAAGACTGATAACTTTCAAAATAAATTACAACAAAAAAATACATTGAAAAATGTTTTGGTAACCACAATCTTGCACATTATTATATTTCATAAGTGTTTCCCACAGTTCGAGAAATGGATTGCATCTACTAAGGTGGATTTGCACCGGATATTGAAATCTTAAGTTGTAGAACGTAAGCCGATGAGATACTTATGTGTCCAGTAACTAAGGTTTGGTTTAGTTTATAGCTCTACAGTTATTTTGTGAACACGAGGGTTAAATAAATCGGAACCTACAGTTTAACGGGGATTCGGAACCATTAACAAACATCCATGCCACGGCCAGGATTCGAATCTGAAGCCTATGGTACCAAAGGCCAGAGCGCGAGCCAATTGGCCATCAGGCCGCCAGAAACCAAGGAGATCAGGCTTCCGAATGACGTTTTACGACGTAAGAAGTATACAGATGGTGATATATTTACTAGTGCCGAAATACATGAGCCATTGTATATACGAAGCATATGGTAGAAACCCACCTTTGCAGCTTCAGTTCAATACAAATTCAATAGAAATTACAATAGTGTTCAGTACAAGTTGGGAGGAAATTAAATCTAAATAAAAAATGACATTTCTTCGGAATACGAAATGGCATTTCTTCAGAAATAATTTTACAGAAATGAAATCTTCAAAAATTTCAAATTTTATAAAAATATTTACATAAAATAATCTTCTCAATTTGTAATTGTTTAATTAGAAATTGTTTTTTATCCATAAATATAGAGCATTAGGAAAAGATATTAATTTTATCAATCAATCAATTTTTTTTAAATTTTAAACGCTTTAAACTGCTGTGAAAAATTAAAGAAAGTGTAAGCTATCTTCCAATTTCTAACAAAAAATTTAAAAATTCGCACTTAAATTGTTTTTCTTTTACACTAATTCAGTTAATTAAAATAATCTATAACGAAATTCTCTTTGAATTACTTTTTTTAATCTTATGAAACACCGAATTAATTATAAACATAAAAAAATAATGTAGCATGCAAAAATTAAAACTCATTTATTCCATATTAAATTTAAAACCTTAGTTCTAAAAAATACAAATATAATTATCTTCATTGTTATGTCGTTAATTTTGAAGTATTATATATACTGTTAATTTTTAAATATTATATATACTGTTATTTTTGAAATGTTATATATACTATTAATTTTGAAAAGTTATATATACTATTAATTTTGAAAAGTTATATATACTATTAATTTTGAAAAGGGGACCTGAATGGCCGAGTGTCTAGCGCTCTGGCGCTCGGTGCCACAGGTTTCGGGTTCGAATCCCGGCGGTGCCATGGATGTTTGTAGTGGTTCGGAATCCACTTTAAGCCGTAGGTCCCGGTCTTCTATGACTGTAAGAGGGTCACGGAGCAAAAGTCAGGCTTCTACCTACGGGTGCTCCATCACAACAGAAGCTGCTTCCTTCCCCTTCAATCACGAGTCCATATGGGCTTGTGGGCTTGGCCAGCCAAGTGGGATAAGAAACAACAACAACAATTTTGAAAAGTTATAGTGTAGTTATAGTGTTAATTTTGAAATGGTATATATTGTTAATTTAGAAATCTTATCTATACTGTTAATTTTTAAACGTTATATATATTGTTAATTTTGAAAAGTTATATATTGTTAATTTGAAATGTTATATATTGTTAATTTTGAAATGTTATATATTGTTAATTTTGAAATGTCATATATTGTTAATTTTGATGTATTAAATAATTTAATTCTTTTTTTAGTCAATAAAAGAAGTTTCGTGTGATGAAAAGTTCTTCAAATTGCTGATCCAGATACTGTCCTATATGTAAGTTGAAATGCATAACTTATTTTCATATAACTAAAAATCCATTTTTTTCTATAAGTCGCAGGCATTACATAAAAAATTTTGCGGATTTTAAATAATAGTGACATTTTTAATAAATAAATAAAAAAAAAATATCGAGTGCCTAGAAAGCCGAGCATTTTTTTATCCAGATATTGTCCTATATATGAATTAAAATAAATTATTTTCCTACAACTAAAGATATATGGTTTCTATAATTCATAAGATTAAATAAAAGAATTTTTATTAATATTAATAGTAACGTGTTTTATAAAATAAATGATTAATTTGAATGTCTTATTTAAATTAAAATCGTATCCATTATTTAAAAATACTATTTCTAATGATACAGGGAAAAGGAAATTGAGTATTTAAAATCATTTTTCAATTGAAATAATCTAACACTGAAATTTAGATTAAAATATGTCAAAGTTATAGAAATTATTTTAAAAAGTACGTTAGTATTTTTTTTTTTCTCTCGCTCCTTCTTTAATGGCGCGACAGCCCCATGGTGCGCCAATTTCTTCTGCCTACTGGCAGATTCCGAACCATTTTTTTTTTTTCTTCTAATGCAGCTAGAAATAAAGAGACAGTTATCTTTTATGCCATAAGCAAGAGTTGCACCGTTGTTACACACTTAGAACTAGCCAGGGGGCACGTGTAGCTTTGAAGATATGCTACGCACGCGAGTAACACTATCTGCACAACGCTCTACGCTATCCTATTAGACCGGATTTGAAGTGGATTTCGGATCACTACAAACATCCATGTCACCGCCGGGACTCGAGCCCGAAACCTGTGGTACCGAGCGCCAGAGCTGGCCACTCGGTCGTCAGGCCCAAATTCCGAAACATAAGTTGTTTTTTTCTTTTTATGGGGTAGAGCTGACAACGTTCTACAATCATATTAGACCGGGATCAACGGTTTAAAACGGATTGCTAACCACTACAAACATCCATGGCACCTCCGGGATTCGAACGCGAAACCAGTGGTACGCAGAGAAGCAGTCACTCCGACATCGTAATATTTACAATTTGCCAAAACTGTTTATTTTTTCTTTAAATCACTTTTTTAAAAAACAAATTACATCATAAGGGGTTTTTATTATATTTTTTATTTATTATTATTTTTTTAAACTACGAAATTTTAGCAATTGAATATAATAGTATCTGCACAGTTTCAATATCGAGTAAATAGTCCATTGCTTATGCTCTGCTTGAAATAATTTCTGCTTATATTTTCTTTATTAGAAGCATTTATGGAAAACTTCAAGGCCAATAATATTAGAGTTATCATTTTCCCACCATAAGAGTTTGCAAGCGGAACCAAACACATTATATAGTAAAAAGAACAATACGCAATTTGCTAATGTAAAAATTTTGCATTTAATTTTTTAGTTAGGATTTTATTTTATGCTAATCACTGGTAATGCGTACAATACTGCTGAAAAAAATTAATCACTTCCTCTTTAATTAATATGAGTTGATATAACTTATTGTTTATTTCACATAAATACCAACTTCTTTTTTAATTTTTTATTTAATTTTCTGTTTTAAATTTTTCATGTTTTTAATCTATTTAATTACGAAATTTTAAATATAAGTATCAGAAAATAAATCTGCAAATTTTTGTTTTTCATTTCAAAGCTTATTACAGGTGTGGCCAACCCGCAGCCCGCATTGAATATTTTTTGGCCCGTGAAATTTGTCACAGTTTTACAAAATATATTTATTTCATAATGATCAAGATAGTCAAAACCAATGTATTAAAAAAATACATTGTGCGTGCATCCATATATTCAAAAATTAACTGACGAAATTATGAAAAAAAATTACATTGATTTTAAAATAATATTTTTGTGAATATAGGAGAAATATTGGCTGTTTTATTTATGACTTTACAATTATGAGTTCGCAAAATAATTAAATTATATTCTGCGAACTCATGATGCTCATGTATCTTGGAACATCTAATATAACAGGTTGTAATTTGAATATAAAAATGTGTATAGTGTGTCTAAATCTAATATGGGGATATATAATTTTACATGACGCCCGCAGAGTTATAATGCATTTCCAAAGTGGCCTGCAAGATCATTTGGGTTGGACACCCCTGCATTAATACAAAGAGTAATAATTTTTTTTCTAATGCAGCTGGCAATATAGACAGCTATCGTTATGCCATAAGCAAGGGCTGCACTCAGCTGTTACTCATTTAGCACTACCCAGGAGGCGCGTGCAGCTTGAAGATAATTTACTGACGCGGAGTAACACTACTCTCTATCCCGATCCTATTCTAACGTGACCCATGGTTTAAAGTGAATTCCAAACCACTACAAACATCCATGGAACAGCCGGGACTTGAACACGAAACCTATGGCATCGAGAGCCAGAGAGCTAGAATTTAAATCCATAGTTATATAAGTACCTTAAAATTCAATTTGCAAATCAATGTTTTTCATTTTAAAACTTACTACGTATACAATTTATACAACTTACTTACTACGTATACAATTTATACAACGTACTTACTACGTATACAATTTATACAACGTACTTACTACGTATACAATTTATACAACGTACAACGTATCCAACTTATACAACGTAAAACACATTCAACTTATGCAACGTACAACGCATACAACTTATGCAGCTTACAAAACTTATACAACATACAAAACTTACACAACTTATACAACTTATGCAACGTACAAAACTTATACAACGTACAACTTATACAACGTACTTAGTACAAACTTAGTAAAAGTTATAAATTAAAGCCATTTTAAAACTAAAGTACAGCTTAGTATTAAATACTGCCACCATTTTTATAAAGTTGAATATTAAAGTAATACAAAACTTACCATTATACTGCAAAATAACATTGTGATAATATTAGCATTAAACTATATGAAAACTATGGCCAATGTAAATATGTGGATGACCCCTCCGGCTGACCACCCACCTTCCCTCCCTCACCTATTCCATCTTCCTGTGCATTTCTTTTCTTTTTCCCTTTCATTTGGTTGGAGGTAATTAAAGCTACAATAATTACAGAGTCCGGCTTTTTGCGCTCCACGCCACCGTCGCCATTAACAAGTCGCCAAAGTGCCTAAATACCATGATTACAGGATTCATTACGGATCTCGTGTTCTAAGAACCGTTCGCTGCTGCTGGGGGGAACCCCCTCTGCTGCCAGATCAAGTTGGTTAGAAAGCCGAAAATCATGGACTACTCGCCAATCGGTTTAACTAAATACGCGCCGTCTGCTGAGTTAAACTCGGTCGCCATTTTGGGTCACGTAATTTGTTAAAGCTTTATTTTATATTTTGATGAAACAAATAAGGGATACAATTGTTACTGAAAAGTTAATTAATTTTTAAATTATTCAGATTTATATTTATTATTATTATATTTTTTTCAATTTTTTTACGTACTTGATTGTTTTATTTTGTCTTCTATCTAGATGAATTTTTGTAGCTGTATATATATATATATATATATCTATATATATATATTTTTTAAGTAGGTAAATATTTTGGTTTAAAAATAAATCTTATCAGATATAAGATTTTGATTTAAAAAATGGACATTTAAAACATTTTTGATAAATTGAAATACAGCTTTAATTTTATGCAATTTAAAAGTTTTCTAATTTAATGTTATAAAAAATCCCAGCAACCGAATGTTTTTGCTGAAAAATCATTAAATCAAAAAACATATAATCAACATTAATATAGCTTTCTACGACTATTACAGCTTTCCACAATATTTTAGCTTTCTACGACTATGGCAGCTTTCTACAATTTTTTAGCTTTCTACAATTTGCTAGCTTTCTACTATTGCTATAGATTTCTACAATTATCATAGCTTTCTGCAATTGTTATAGATTTCCACGATTTTCAATAAAATAAAACATCCAACCTTCTCTGTATCTTTTAAAAAGACATACTTTTATCTATAAACTTTTCTTAAATTTATAGAATTTGCAATCTACTTTTGACGTAAATAAATTTACAAACATTCCTTCATCGAAACAATTCTGAATATACCAAAAACAATACAGAACCCTGCATGAGAAATATCATCTCCTGTAAATGATCATCTAATTCGACTTCATGAATACTTTTCTAAGTAAAACTGCGAATTAAAGCATCACAATGGTTCCAACAAAGTTCATCCGTTGCTGGACATAAAAGGAGTTCAAAGAAGCGTTTTAACGCGTCAAAGAATCCGACTATGAGACTCAGTTTCACGGAAAAAAATTACCGATTGTTATACTTTTCTACGATTTTTTTGCTTTCTACAATTATTTAGCAAAGCTTTCTACAATTTTTTTTAGCTTTCTACAATTTTTTTTAGCTTTCTACAATTTTTTTTACCTTTCTACAATTTTTTTAGCTGTCTGCAATTGTTACATCTTTTTACAATTTTTTTAGCTTTCTACGATTATTACAGCTTTCTACTATTGCTATAGTTTTCTACAATTTTTTAGCTTTCTACGATTGTTATAGCTTTCTACAATTATTATAGCTTTCTACAATTATTATAGCTTTCTACAATTATTATAGCTTTCTACAATTATTATAGCTTTCTACAATTATTATAGCTTTCTATTATTGTTATAGTTTTCTGCAATTTTTTTTAGCTTTCTATGATTTTTAAACAAAAAAGTCCAACTTTCTCTATTCCTTTAAAAAAAATATACTTTTATCTAGAAACCTTTCTAAAATATATAGAATTTGCAACTTTCTAGTGAAGTAAATAAATTTACAAACATTCCTTCATCGAAACAATTGAAAATCATCTCTGTAAATAAATATCATCTCCTGTAAATGATTATCTTATTCGACTTCCGAAATACTTTTCTACGCAAAACTGCGAATTAGACATCACAATGGTTCCAACGAAGTTCATCCGATGCTGGACATAAAAGGAGTTCAAAGAAGCGTTTTAACGCGTGAAAGAACCCGATTGTGCGACTCAGTTTCTTGGAAAAAATTTACCCATTGTTATAGTTTCCCACGATGTTTTAGCTTTCTACAATTATTTAGCTTCTGCGACTGTTAAAGCTTTCTATAATTATTTAGCTTTCTACGATTGTTATAGATTTCTACAATTTTTTAGCTTTCTACGATTGTTATAGATTTCTACAATTTTTTAGCTTTCTACGATTGTTATAGATTTCTACAATATTTTAGCTTTCTACGATTGTTACAGCTTTCTACAATTTGTTAGTTATTCTACGATTGTTAAAGCTTTCTACAATTGTTTTAGTTATTCTACTATTGTTATAGCTTTCTACAACTTTTTTTTTACCTTACTATGATTGTAATAGCTTTCTGAGGCTTTTTACCTTTCTATGATTGTTATAGCTTTCTACAATTGTTTACTTTTCTGCGATTGTTATAGCTTTCCACAATTCTTTACCTTTCTGCGATTGTTTTAGCTTTCTGCGATTGTTATAGTTTTCTACGATATTTTAGCTTTTACATTTCTTTACTCTACTACGATTGTTACAGCTTCCTACAATTCTTTACCTTTCTGCGATTATTATAGCTTTTTACAATTCTGTAACTTTCTACGATTGTTACAGTTTTCTACAATACTTTACCTTTCTACGATTGTTACAGTTTTCTACAATTCTTTACCTTTCTACGATTGTTACAGTTTTCTATAACTTTTTAGCTTTCTACGATTTTTTTTAACAAGAAAAAAGTCCAACCTTTTCTGTTCATTTAAAAAAATATACTTTTATCTAGATACCTTTCTTAAATTTTTAGAATTTGCAACATACTTTAGACATAAATAAATTACAAACATTCCTTCATCGGAAAAAACAAAACAAAAAAACGAGAAATATCATCTCCTGTAAATGATTCTCTAATTCGACTTCCGGAATACTTTTCTACATAAAACTGCGAATTAAAGCATCACAATGGTTCCAACAAAGTTCATCCGATGCTGGACATAAAAGGAGTTCAAAGAAGTGTTTTAACGCGTGAAAGAATCCGATTGTGCGACTCGGTTTCTCGGAAAAAATTTACCGATCTTGGCTTTTAAGAACGCCCAGTTTTATATCGCACGCATGCTTTGGTTTCCGAGAAAAGTTCCGGCGTTGTAAGAAATCATTGGAAAAAGACTTTTAATTTCCATCAATTCAGTACAAATGAAAGGGGAGTAAGTGCTGTTTTTTTAATCCATGTAATTACTGTTATTATATTTTCAAAAGTAAATACATAAAACAGAAGGTATGTATTAAAAAGAACTTTAGTAGTACCATGTGAAAATGTTTGTTAATAGAACAGCAATGAAGGAATAGTCTTGGGAATATTTATTTCATACGCAGATGTGTTTGTTTTTGTAGTGTTTTGGTAGTAACATTATTGTCTAATATTGTAATTGCAAACATTGCGATTGGACATTATAATTGGATAATTGGTAGTTATATAATGTATATACATATGAATATAATAATAATAATGCAAGTAATACGGTCTTTGACTTGGTTCTGTCATCTAGCATGCATGAATAGTATGGTTTATAATATAATGAGAATGCGCATTGCTTAATGAAACTACCTTAAGGATCTTATAATTGATTAGCTTTGGGTTTACTTCGTGTTTTACGGGCAGCCTGATGACCAATTAGCTAGCGCTCTGGCCTTTAGTACCACAGGCTTCAGGTTCAAAATCTGGAGGTAGCATGGTTGTTTGTTAGTAGCTCGGAATCCACATTAAATTGTAGGTCCCAGAATAATTACTCTAAAGTATGCAAAAAATGACCGTAGAGTGACAAACCAATCGGGTTTTACGGATTTCTGGACAATACGTCATTACATATTTTGTACACATTTTTCTTTGTCTGCCAATGCAGTTTTTTTTTGGCTATTAACTTTTTGATTTTGTGTGATTTTTTCGTTGCTCTAAATGATACGTATTCTGGATCTTGGACAATTTCTTGGCCATTATTTTCATGGTTTGAATGTGGAGCACTTCAGAGTTTTTGCATTGTGACAGCTATGATGAACGCAGTCTGTGAGTATGAATATTGGTAGCAGTTTTGGGGTAAAAAATGGCCGTATTTCTAATTCAATTCTGTTTTAATTGCCTCTCTGATTTTTTTTGATATATAATTGATATATCTGATATATAATTTTAAATTTCATATATAAAATTTAAAATTAAATAATAATTACGTATATACACGAACATACAAATATTTCATCATACACGTCAATCTTATATCCGCACATAATAATATTACAGTTGAAAACGTATTATATCCGTGCAAACAAATACTTCATCGTACACGTATATACAAATATTTCACCATACACGACAATCTTATATTCGCGCATAGGAATATTACACTTGAATCCTTATTATATCCATGCACAAAAATGTCATATACGTACAGAAAAAAATTTTTTACGTACTCGATAAATTTAATAAAAAATATAGTTGACTTATAATTTTTATTACATTACCCATCTGCCCACACTAAATCATTATAAAAAAGCAGGCTATTCTGATAATTCAATTATTAAAATATTCAATATTTTTTTTATTTGCATGCTAAGTAATAGCTGTAATGAAATCTGCGTGAATATGTGTGCAATATTCTATGGCGCAAAATTCATTGGCTGATATGTGTGCAATATTCTATGGTACGAAAATCATTAGCCGATATGTGTGCAATATTCTATAGTACAAAATCATTAGCAGATATGTGTGCATGGTAAAAAAAAAATCATTAGCCGACAAGTGTGCAATATTCTATGGTACAAATACAAAATCATTAGCCGACATGTGTGCAATATTCTATGGAACAAATACAAAAAACATTAGCCGATATGTGTGCAATATTCTATGGTACAAAAATCATTAGCCAATATGTCTGCAATATTCCATGGTACAAAAATCATTAGCCGATATGTGTGCAATATTCTATGGTACAAATACAAAAACATTAGGCCGATATGTGCAATATTCTATGGTACAAAAATCATTAGCCGATATGTGTGCAATATTCTATGGTACAAAACCATTAGCCGATACGTGACCAAACATGGCGAATACTAGAAACCTGAATTATTTATACTCCATGTAAACAATTCGAAACGTTTCCGTCAGTAAGTAAAAAGCGCGGTACTGTTCTGAAATTACAGACAATAGTATTTCCCCATCCCCAAATTATTTTACTTCTTATTTCCCCTGCCCCCACCAAGTCTGACCTTCTTTCATCTTCTTGCTGGCGTCTTGAAGGTTTTGTCAAGCGCAAAGTGATAGTTAATTTGGGGGTTAATCACAGGAGCCACGCCGCCATGCCGTATCAACAGGTTTGGGTTTTTAACGCTATCCGCCTACCGTAGGGCGTAATTGTAGCCGAAAAACAAACAAACGGATTGGTGGATTTTTTTCTTTTCTTCTTCCATATCCAGTCGGAAGATTTAATACTCTTTCCATTTTCCAGCAATGACGAAGCAATCATTGTATTATTTTCCACTTTTCAATTCCTAAATTGGGGCTTCTGAGGTTTCAGGCCGGTGAAGAAATCGTTGTATGGAGTTACAGTTCCTTTACGAATTGTAGCAAATACGTATTATTTCTCTTTTTGGATAAAAATTGCCTGTGTCATTGTATAGTTGATTTATATTGTATAGCTGCATTGTATTGCAGAATTGCACGTATAATTTATTTGATAATTACGTGGTTATTTTCAAAATATGGCAACATTTTAAAAAAACTTTATAATGTTCGTCGTTCTTCGGTTTTCGAATGTCGGGCACTTTAATCTGAGATCATTGGTCACAGCAGAAAGGTAGATTTATAGCAGATTCAACATTACCCACGGTGGTCCATGAAATTGGGTTTGGTTTGGTTTGTTGCTCTACGGTAATTTTTTTCACACTTTGGGCTAATTAGACCTGAACCTACAGTTTAAAGTGGATTCCTGTACCACTAACAAAGATCCATGTCACCACCAGAATTCGAACATGAAGCTTGTGATACCAACGGCCAGAGCGCTAGCCAATTGGTCATCAGGTGGCTCATGAAAGGGAGAGCTGTCAAACTGCAGTATCTTTAAACCATCCCAATTGGGACAGCATGTAAGGAAGATCCAGTCTCCTCTTGACATCCTCCGATTTGAGCACAACTTAAAGACTTTCAGATTTACAAGTAATCATATCTTCAGATTATCGTGTCCATAATGTCCATCAATTTATTTATTACAGGGATGTCCATCTCATGGTATCATTTGTATTAAGGAATGAAGTAAAAATAATTCAAATTTTTGGATCCACTATAGATATGGATACGGGAGACTATGGAATATGAGTAATAGATATAACTATGTGCACATATACTATGCAATAGATACAATTGTGTGCTATAAATACACATAATGCAATAGACACAACTGGGTGCTATAAATACACATAATGCAATAGACATAAGTGCTATAAATACACATAATGCAATAGATACAAGTGCTATAAATACTCATAATGCAATAGATACAACTATATGCACAGATACTATGCAGATAAAACCACCCACAATATATACACATAGCCCCCCATTGGCTTTTGTAAAATTACACATAGCCACATTGGCTGGTGTGTAATTTTATGAAAAGTTGCTACATACATCGATCAAATAAGCGCTATAACATAAATCTGTGGTTACGTAGAATTTTTTATGAAAGTCAATTCCGTATTTCGATTACGTATGTGTGAATTATTTTTAACAAGAGGTCTTAAGTTTAAGAAAAATGACTAACAAATCAATTATTTCATAAATCCAAATTTCCTCATCTGAAAACTTTCCAGAAATTCAAAACCAACCCAATCATTATTTTATTAATAACGTAATCTTTGTTTTAAAGAGATTTGTTATTCGACATTTCACAATCAAGCGACGCAATAGACTATTAAAAGATAATTCCGTCAATTACTTCAAAAGTCTACCTAAAGTGCACTGTCATTCGTTTTGTCCCCAAAGCCAATAAAAACAATGTTGTTAGTCTTAATGGTTAAGGTCATTACTGCTTTAAAATGGTATTTCTTGTAGAAAAGGGTATTAAATCGCAAATAATGACCCAATGCTCCATGACGCAGATGATAATTTCCGGTCCATGCTCCAAGGCATGAAATTGCAGCAGCAAAACAATGCAGCTGCAAGTCCTCCAAACAGCAATTCGCAGCTAAATACGTGATTCTTGCCAAATCACACAGCAAACTAGCGAAGAAATTAAAACGCAAATGAGATTGGTAGATGAGGAAAGATCAATTTTATCACATACAGGTGACATTACATGTTTACACAAGACACTCGACAACATTAATTTAATGAAACCTGTCTTTTGCCATTGATATTAACAAGCTGACTGCTTGCTATTCAATGGAAGTAATGAAGTTCACGAAAGGAAAAATTAGAGTTAAGCATGGGCGATCATGCAGGGAAAATGAGACACTAAATCAGAATTTAATAAATGTAAATTAGAATTTAGACATGCAGAGCTTGCTTAATGATTATCAATTATTTGTCTTGTTTGATCATGCCTTATACTTAATATAATTTGAAACTCCCGTGTGATTCACCAAACTTGTGTTGTTGTATTTGATTGCTTTGTTAGAAATTATGGAACTTAATGTATTCCATAGATGTATGAGATTGTTTTATCAGTAAGTTGCCTCCTTTTTAAGTAAGTTCTTCTCGAGCTAAATTTGTAAGATCTAGATATCTTTAATTTGGAAAAGGTCTAGAACCTCAAAAAGTAATTCTAGTGAATTTTATTTTAGTATACTTATGAAAAAACTGAATTGAACATGATTCCAGATAAACATGTTTTGAAAATTTGTTTTTGTCTGATGCATTTGTTATCAAATCATTCCGAGAAAAGGCATCGCACAGATAAAGAAAATGAAACTAGTTTGTAAATTTGTCATAATTAAGATAGTTGTGAACTTGGTATAAATAAAGGTAATAAGGTAAATTATTTATGACAATAAAGGCAATTATGACAATAAAAAAGTATTTAGGACAATACTTCATTATTTCTGATTATTTGTCAGTATTTTTGACTGCAGGACAAGGAATTATGATATAAACATAAAAAAAAGTTGTTAAATTTGTCATATTTAAGATAATTGTGAACTTGGTATAAATAAAGGTAATAAGGTAAATCATTATTTATGACGATATATATCAGTATTTTGACTGCAGGTCTACGAATTTCGATATAAATATAAAAATCTCATCAATAAGTAAGGGAAATTTTTTTAATTTAACTGAAAAATGAAAAACAAACAGGTTTTTCTGATTGAGTCGTGCTTATAGCTTTGTATGAAGTACCCTAACTAGTACTTAAATTTCATTGATTAAATTTTCGCTAATGGTTTTAAATACAGTAGTGTTGCAAAAGTTAATGGAATGAGGTAGAATAGAATGTTCTACAGATAGTGTTGCAAAAGTTAATACGATGAGGTAAAATAGAATGTTCTACTGATAGTGTTCTATATAGATAGTACGGCAAAAGTTTATACAATGAGGCAGAAGTTGTTCTCACATAGACCATCTCATTGGATTTGGACACGCACATGTAGCTACTATTCTAAATTTCACTAAAAGAAAATATCACTTCCCAACGCATACTAAAAATTTAACTAACACTTAAATTTCGTGGATTGAATTTTCACTAGCGGTTTTAAGTACTGATAGTGTAGCAAACGTTAATACAATAAGGTAGGAGAGAATGTTCTCACATAGACCATCGGATTAGATTTGGACACGCATATGTAGCTACTATTCTAAATTCCACTAGAAGACAATATCATTTCCCAAACATACAAAAACATTTAACTGGTAAATGTAAACTAAAAACTAACTAGTAAAAATTAACTTTAATTTCGAGGACTAACTGTTTTAAATACAAGTACGATTTAAAAGTTAATCAATGTGGTAGAAGAGAGTGTTGTCACATAGATAATCGGATTAGATTTGGACACGCATATGTTTTTATTCTAATGCAGCTGGCAAACACTGAGACAGCTTGATCTTGGATGCCTTAAGGCAAGTGCTGCACAGACGTTACTCACTTTGCATGACCCAGGGGGCGCGTGTGACTTGAAGATAAGCCACGGACGCGGAGTAACAATGCCCCCGCAACGCTCTACGATCCTATGAGGACCAGGACATACTTTTTAAAGTGGATTCCGAACCACTACAAACAACCATGGCACCGCCGGTACTGAACCCGAAACCTGTGGTACCGACCGCCAGGGAGCGCCAGCCACTCGGCCATTCAGCCCCTGACACCTTCATATGTAACTAATATTTTTGGTAAATAGGCCAACGGCCATACCATGCTGAATATATCGGTTCTCGCAGATCACCGAAGTCACATCATTGGGCGCGGTCAGTACTGGGGTGGGTGACCACCTGGGAACACCGCGTGCCGTTGGCATTCACAAATTTGGGACCTGAATGGCCGAGTGTCTAGCGCCCGGCGCTCGGTGCCACAGGTTTCGGGTTCGAATCCCGGCGGTGCCATGGATGTTTGTAGTGGTTCGGAATCGACTTTAAGCCGTAGGTCCCGGTCTCTTATGACTGTAAGAGCGTCACGGAGCTAAAGTCAGATTTCTACCTACGGGTGCTCCATCACAACAGAAGCTGCTTCCTTCCCCCTTCAATCATGAGTACGTATGGGTCGTGGGCTTGGCCAGCCAAGTGGATAAGAAACAACAACATATTTTAAATTCCACAAGAAGACAATGTCACGTCCTAAGCATACTAAAAATTTAATTAGTGCTTAAATTTCATGGATTGCATTTTCACTGGCGGTTTTAAATACAGAAATAGATATATACAGATACTATTGCAAAAACTTAATACAATGAGAGACAGAAGAGAATGTTCTCATATAAGACAATCCGATTGGTTTTGGATTAATGAATATGCAACTACTATCTACTGGAAACAATATCACTTCTCAATCATCCTGAAAACCACTTTTGATCTGCGGAATTGTTGTTATCATTGTAAAGCAGTTGTGGTTGACACAATTAACAGGCTATAGGGTACAAACAGAAATCCCAAGTGCCTCCAGCAATATATCAATATACAGGGTATCCTTAAAATTATTGGGAAAAAAAATACCAGCACCTTTTTTTTTTTGGCCGGTTACGTTATATTATTGTGTAATATTGTGCTTATCACGTACCTTGTATTAATTTGCAGAAACAGAAACAGCGTTTCAAAGCCACCGTTAAGTTAATTATTTCTCAAATGCATATAATAGTGAACTACATATTACGAATAACAAATGAGTTCTACATAGAAATGTATTAAAATTGTAGAAGTTGTTAGAAGATATTTTTGTTAAGTAGTAGATATAGTTAAGTGAGTAGACATTTTGGAGCCTGATGGCCGAATGACTAGTGCTCTGGAGCTCTGCGTTTGGATTCGAGTCCCGGAGGTGCCATGGATGTTTGTTGTGGTTCAGAATCGACTTTAAACCATAAGACCTTGGTCTAACATAACTGCAGAGCGTAAGGGCTGACAATTTTACCCAGTAAAAAACCAACTCCTGTCTCGAAATCTGACCATAGGCAGACGGCCTTGTCCCACCATAGGTCTGTTGAGCCAATGAAGAAGCAGATATTTTATTTCTATCTCTTTTAGTTTTTTTTACATGGTTTTGCAATGTATCCATAATTTTGAAAATAGTTTTCTGCTAAGTTTTCTGAAGTACATATGATATTGCAGTTTTCTGAAAATAAGCGGAACAATTCTTTTTCAGAAAACTGCTGTTTAAAAGGGATAATAAGAAAATTTCTCGATTGGCAATTTTTGTATTTAATAAATTAAAAGAAAACCTTTTGTTGATGTGAAAAGTAAAAAATAAAATGTGGATTCATTATGAAAGGAAACAAAATTTTTAAAATAATATTTAAATGTTTTAAATAAGTCATTAAAAAGCACTTTTATAAAACTTAAATAAAGGAAAAGTTGTAAAAGACAAAAGAGCACAGCAAACTAAAAATTGTATAAATAATGTAGTTGATTTCACTGACAACTTTTTCGACGTCGACAACTTTTATCGTAATTAAAAAAAAGGCTTGTTTTTAAAATAACAAAACCTTTTGGTAAAAATTCATCATTTTGATGATTAACCTTTGAAGTTTTTCTGAAAATAAAGTATTCTAAGATAATATATGCAATCCAAAAATTAATAGCTATGAAAATAAAAAAAAAGGAAATAAAATTAAATATAAAAATATCATTCATCACTATTTGCCATACATGATTAAAACCTTAATGCAGCATTGTTATATTAATATATAAAATTGCTATATTTAAATATAATTTTTCTGCAATAATTTTTCTGCATAATTTTTCTGCAAATATATTTTTCTAATTTTTCTTCATTATATTAAATATTTTATTAAATACATTGAATGAGGTAATTATTATTTTTAAAACATTTTGAAATTTTAATCTAAATTTTTATTATAATTATATTTATAATGATTATTATAAATATAACTTTTCATTCCATTTCAATACATAATGATTTTATTTTAGATGGTAATATTTAAAAAATAATTTAAATTTATCCATATTTGTGTTATTTTAGCTGCTTATTATACGCATTAAGAGAAAAAAGATTTATTTGAAAATATTATTAAAATGCACCTCAATCCATATATATCAAGGAAAAGGCAGAAAATAAATAATTTTTGAGGACAAAAATTAAAGAAAAAGAAAATCAAAATATTTTATTGAATTTGAAATCTTTAGTATTCAATAATTATTAAGAAAATAAAAGAATACATTTTTTTATTTGCATTTGAAATATAAAAAAAAAACTAACGTTTATAAAAATTAGCAAACGTTATGAATTGTTGTGACTGTTTTTTAAATAATTATGGGATAAGAAGTAAAATAAGAAACTGTTTATTATATGCTATTATTTAAATAATACAGTAAAAATACAGTAGAAGAAAAGTATGCTTTACCATTAATATGAAGTATTTGCCTTCCTTACATTTTTTTATTAATTTTTTTATTTATATTTTTACCCAAAAATAAGAAGCTTTCTCTTTACATATTTCAGTATAAAAAATACTAATGAAATAAGGAAGAACCCCCAAGAGTTTACTTTTATTATTTTAAGGGTCTACATAAGAATTAGCATTTTATTTTATCATTTTTTTGTATATAAATTCAGGCGATTTGAAAAGAGGTTCTTTTAATAAAATCAGAGTTGTTAAGAACTTTATTAGTTATTAACCGACTTAATGTTTCGCCAATTTAGTTATCGTTTATTTGATTAACTGACTAATTAATTAACTTATATATACATAAGTGTTACATGTTTGATTACTAAGTGGCTTAATAGTCGTTAATCAAACATGTAACCTCTTGGATATTTGAAGTTACCCCCTTATACAATCATTTTAGTTTCAGACTGAGCCTCCCTAAGAATTTATTTTATTATTTTAGGGTCAAAATAATAATTATTATTTCGCCAATTTAGTTATTGTTTATTTGATTAACTGACTAATTAATTAACTTATATATACATAAGTGTTACATGTTTGATTACTAAGTGGCTTAATAGTCGTTAATCAAACATGTAACCTCTTGGATATTTGAAGTTACCCCTTATACAATCATTTTAGTTTCAGACTGAGCCTCCTAAGAATTTATTTTATTATTTTAGGGGTCAAAATCATAATAATTATTTTATTTATCTACTTTTGTATCAAAATACAGTGATTTGAAAAGAGGCTCTCAATAAAATCAACACCCTGGCCCTAGGTACCACAGGCTTCAGGTTCGAATCCTGGCGGGGGCATGGATATTTGTTAGTGGATCGGAATCCACGGAATCCACTTAGATCCCGGTCTAAGTAGCTCAAAATGTGCAAAAAAGGACCATACAGCGAGAAACCAATGAAACCAAAATCAAAATCTGATATTGAACAACCAGATTAGATAGTTTTAGATAATAGTATTTTGGACGTCCAGCTCTTCTCCCTAGCGCGCATGCTCATAGGAAACATTATTACAGATAGGGCATGCGCAATTTCCCTATGAGTATGCGCGCTAGGGGAGGAAAAGCTAACGGACGTCCAAAATAGATGGTATGCAAAAACTCTCTAGTAACTGACTAATAGGTCGTTAATTTGAAATTTCTAACATGTAACCTCTTGGTTATTTAGAAGTTATCTCCTTAAACAATAATTTTAGTTTAATGAAGCCTTCTCTAAGGGGTTTATTATATATATATATATATATTTGGGTTTTACTTCATACAAAATTTCCATCTTATCGAAGTATTTTTTTTTTGCATATCTATTATATATAAT
>BPLQ01011927.1:0-342911 GCA_021605075.1 Caerostris darwini | reverse complement strand
TCATCAGGCCGCAATCCCACTAGGAGAAATTCAATATGGTTTAATCAGGTTTCCTAGGACGATAATTCTTATTATTCCATTACCAAGCATCTTATGCGGAAATTTTCTCACAAAAAATGTTCTTACAGATGCCACATGTTGTGAAGGCGGGACAGTATGCTGGAACTACAGAGAGGGCAGATGGGAAATAAGCATGTATTATTTTAGTAACTATGGCAACTAGATTCTTCGTACAAAAGAACCATCCCACAATTAATGTAATAACAGAATCAGATATTTCAGGTAATGCTCTAAATTTTTGTGATTCACCAATATTAGCTAAGCAATATTATTAGATTATCCCCAATATTAGTGCATGTCCGCTTTACAAGTATTAGCTCTACAATTCTAGTTCTTAGTTTTACTAGTTCTACAATAGTGTGAGCTGGCGCATTCAGTGTTTTCGGTACCAATCGAGATTTGACGCGTTTGAGGCCCAAAATGGAATTGACCGCTTCTTTTGAAATTCCAACATCATCAGCAAGGTCTCTAATTGTAAATCGACGGTTTGCAAGCACCAAATCTTTAATTTTTTGGACGTAAGCTTCGTCGTTTGAGGATGAGGGTCGACCAGAGGGCTCTTCGTCTTCAACGCGTCCTCTCCCTTCTTTGAACTGTTTATACCACTTTGTAAACATTTCTTTCCGATATAGGAATGCTCACCAAATGCCTTCTGCAACATTCTATACGTTTCCGCAAACAAAATTTAATGCAAGTTCTTTGCTCAATCAATTCAGACATTTCAAAAATCGCCGGAATCAGTTTTAGCGTATCACAAAGCAAAGCGTAACGCAAATACTAATGAATATTTTGAAGTCAAATTTCACACTGTCAAGGACAGTGCCAGCAACCTCAAAAAGAAAAAAAAATTAAATTCCATATGCCCGGGAATTTAAAATTTAAAATTGTTTTTACTTTTTGGAGACAGGGGTACAGCTAAATATATTGCATGTTATCAGATATTAAACATATCTTTATAATTCATCGCTACATTTTACCATAAAGGAAGCAAATGAATTTGAATTCAAGACAACAAAATATATTAAAATGTGTTTTTCGAAAACTGAAAAGCAAGTCGAGGAAAAAAATGCCAAGTTGTTATGGTCAACAAATACCAAAAGGAACCATAATAAAACTTCTCTGTCTAATCTAGTAATGTTGAGCATAAAACAACTGTTCTGGAAAATCTTCTATGTCTCTGGTAGTCATTACTGGTGAAGCAAGTTATTTGAAGGCGAAAAGATAATTCGATTAGATCTACAGAATTCCTGGAATAACATTCCTTCTTTATACAGACATATAATCTTTCCGCCTCTTTGAATCTTAAGCATCTTTTGATGGTATCATTTATTGGTAATAGGATTCAGATTGCTCCTGATTAGTATCCAATTTACAAAACTTTGTTTTTCAATTTCGAGAAAGGTTACATATATTTCCTTACAATAACAAAAATATACAGATTATGAAAATAAAAAAAAAATAATGTGTTTATTGTAAAAATCATAAAGTATATGCGTAAATAAGCCAAAATCTATCATTTTTCCTTCTATTTTTCTCTATTATAATTATTTCAATTTGCAGGTATGTGTATGATAATGTTTTTTTATTATTATTATTATTATATATATATTTTCCGAGTTTGACAAAATATTATTTAAGTTTAAATTTCTATTGCGTTTTAGAATTATGAATAATTATTTATAAAAGGGAACTGTAATTATTGTAACGGAAACTGTAATTAATATATCGGTAATTATATAATAGTTATTAATATAACAGTATTAAATATGAAATTTCTGTAAACTGCGTGGTTTTTTTGCAATAATATGCAATGCAAAAAAAAAACATATTTGTTTTTGTGGCTAAAATTTCTCTAAACAGCAGAAGATGTACCATAAAGAATGTGATATTTAGCTTCTAGAATTGACAATATATATGCAAATTTCAGCTTTCACAATTATCCTCATACACTTCCCATAAGTTATATATTAAAAACATTAAGAATAGGTACCTTTTTTTTTTTAAATTTAAATACGAGATATAACCGAATTCTGTTCATCTTAATGGAACAACAATATTTAATCCCTTATTGCCTTATGGTACTAGATTTTTCTGCTAATTTCTGCACAAATGGATAACGGAATTACATGAAAACATCCACATGAAGACCCAGCTTCTTCGCTTTTATTTTATATACAGAAGCATCACATATATAATTATTTAATATTTAACATAAATTAAAGTAAAAAAGATAGTCTCAGTTTTGTGGAAGGACTCCACCGTTCATCCAGACAGAAGCGCAGGGTTGTTCAAACGTTCTGCCCTCAAATATCCCTGCTCCTATGTTGCAGTCATTACATAACTGTTTTGTGCACATGCCATCCACATTTGGTGTTTCTATATTCATCCATTAGGGCCTGAATGGCCGAGTGGCTAACTCGGTACTATTTCTTCGAATCCCGGAGGTGCCATGGTTGTTTGTAGTGGTTCGTTGGTCTCAGGATCGTAGAGCGTTGCGGGGGCATTGCTACTCCGCGTCCGTGGCTTATCTTCAAGTGACACGCGCCCCCTGGGTAATGCAAAGTGAGTACGTCTGTGCA
Source organism: Caerostris darwini (assembly GCA_021605075.1). NCBI lineage: Eukaryota > Metazoa > Arthropoda > Arachnida > Araneae > Araneidae > Caerostris > Caerostris darwini. Next base: position 340,272 of record BPLQ01011927.1, on the reverse strand, counting down.
GCATTTGCCTTAAGGCATCCAAGACCAAGCTGTTTGTGTTTGCCAGCTACATTAGAAAGAAAAAAAAACATTCATTCATTTGCAAATTAGGCACAAAAAACCAGTTGTTCCTTAACTTTTGGAGGGCAGTATATATACGACTTCTTAGATAAGAGTCTGTAGGCTAGCTGAATGTGTTCTCCTGAAAATCACAGGGAGCGCTATTGCTAGCATGTCAGAGGTAGGATGGTTACGACACAATAATGAACACAACAAATCTATAAATCAGAATGTTACCCCCATTAATTGCGATCCTAATTTCGCAAACTGTCAAATTATGCCTTGTTGAGTTATATGTACCACAAGTTGAACTAATAGGAAATTACTGTTGCATCCATATTGATGCACGTTAAATAGGTAGATAACGCACATTAGGTAACGTTGAAGCCGTAAAACATATATGATATCCTTCAATTAAATAACAATAGAAAAATAATATTCCTTGCCTATTTTTTTAAAAAGTATTAGATTATTATAAAATAACCCTAAATAAAAGTTTATTTCCTAGTTTATTTCTCTATCATATTCTAAAATCTTTATAAAAATTCCAATTTAGCATTATCTGAAAAAACGCTAAGATCCCTCTCATAATGACTGTTATTAAAAAGTGCAGACAACTTAATTGCACATCTAATAAAGGGAATTTATATTTCTAAAAATGCTTCTCATTTCTTTGCAACATAAAAACAAACACAAATTTCTTCAAATATCTCCATCGGGAATAACTCATTTTCATTCTGAGTAAACCCATTTAAGTTTTTTTTTTTTTTTTCATGTGCTGTGTCATCACTGGTTTCGTATTTATTTCATCCTTATTTTTACAACAACATCGGATGTGGGTTTTCTTTAAGTTGTAATTATGATTTGTAAGAGTTGAGGGTGTAAATTAATCTGTTTGGAAAACACTTAAAAACCGATTATCACTCGTTAAGATAAATAGAAAAATGGTAGTAAAGAGTGAAAATATATGATTTAAGACGTAGTAAAAAAAATAAGGATTGTCTTGAAAAATCTTATTTCCTGTTTTTCTTGAGAGCGGAAGTTTGGGGGTGTTGGTTTACTTAGAACTCCTGAAAATCAGGAAAGAAGTTATTCTTTATCTAGAGAGAGTGAGATTGCGAATTGCTAAAGAAATATTTAATTATGATGTTCAGATTTTTAAATTGATATTTTTTATGTGATCCGTTTATGGTCAATAAGACATTAAAATATTAAAAACCGAGTGTTTAACTTAGCTTATAATGAAATAGTTTTATTAGGTTAAATGTTATGCGAAGTATATTATGTTTAAATTCAAGCTGGGTTACTAAAATAATGTGAACAGCGTTATTACATTACGTTGTATCAACGATGGTGCTAAGTACTGACGATAGTGGTACCAATGACTAGAACGCTAGCCAATTGGCCATCACGCCGCTCTATGATAAAAGTATATAGGCTAACTGAAGGAAGCCGCTCTATGATAAAAGTATATAGGCTAATTGAAGGTTTCTCTTAAAATTCACAGGGGGATGGAATAGTCCATTGACAGCATGTCAGAGGTAGGATAGTTACTACACAAAAAGTATAATAATGAACACAATAAACCTGTAAATCAGAATGTTATCCCATTAGTTTCAATAATATTGGTAATAAGGCAAGAACTATTTAGATTATGTCCTGTTGAAGTATATATACCACAAGTTAAATTAATAGGAAATTACTGTGATTGTCACATTGATGAAAATTGGGTAACGTTGAGTCTACTACTACGCCACACCACATCACATCTCTGTGCCTAGTGATGAGTAGCCCCTTTACAGTTTTGGAATGATGTGGGTGAGAGAGAAGACCGATTGGACTCTGTGACGCTCTGCGGTCATATGAGACGGGACCTATGGTGAAAAGTGGATTCGAATCACTACAAACATCTATGGCAACGCCGGGATTCGTACATGAAACCTTTGGGACCGAGCGCGAGAGCGCTAGACACTTGGCCATCAGGCTTCAATAGAAAATTACTGCTACATTCATATTGAGGCACATTGGGTAACGTTGAATCTGTAAAACATATATCATATCAGCAGTGAATGACCTCAGAACAACAAACCTTCGATTAAATAATAATGGAAAAAGAATATTCCTTGGAGAGTTAATTGTAAAATAACCCTAAATAAAAGTTTATTTCCTATTTTATTTCTCTATCATATTCTAAAGTATTTATAAAACTTCAAATTCAGCATTATCTAAAAAAAGTCCGAGATCCCTCTCAGTAATTACTGTTATTAAAAAGTGCAGACAACTTAATTGCACATCTCATAAAGGGAATTTATATTTCTAAAAATGCTTACAACATCTCATTTCGGTGCAACTTAAAAACAAACACAAATTTCTTCAAATATCTCCATCGGGAACAACTCATTTTCATTCTGAGTAAGCCCATTTAAGGTTTTTTTTTCTGTGCTGTTTTTCATCACTGGTTTCGTATTTATTTCATCCTTATTTTTACAACACTATCGTATGTGGGTTTCTGTAAGTTGTAATTATGATTTGTAAGAGTTTGGGATGTAAATTAATCTGTTTGGAAAACACTTAAAAACCGATTATAACTCGTTAAGATAAATAGAAAAACGGAAGTATAAAGAGTAAAAATATGTGATTTAAGTCTTAGAAAAAAAGCAAGTACTGTCTTGAAAAATCTTATTTCCTGTTTTTCTAGAGAGCGGAAGTTTGGGGGTATTAGTGTACTTAGAACTCCCGAAAAATCAGGAAAGAAGTTATTCTTTATCTAGAGACAGTGAAGTTGTGAATTGTTAAAGAAATATTTAATTATGATGTTCAGATTTTTAAATTGATATTTTTCTTTTTTTTCTGTTTAATGTGATCCGTTTATGGTCAGTAATACTGATTAAAGAATTAAAAACTGTTGTAAAAATTTATAATTAAATAAGTTTATTAGGGAAAGGTTATGCAATTAAAATTGTGTTTAAATTCAAGTTGGGTTTCTACAAAAAAGGTAAAAGGCATATTTACATCAATTCTATTTTAACCTATTTAAGTCTGCCTCGGCGAAAGCGCAACCTTATATAAACTAATCTTTATTTCTATGATAAAATTTTCAAATCTCGTTTACCACATGGTATAGAACACTAATAGCTACCCGCGACACGAGTGCCACAGTATGGCACGCCGGAGGCTTAACAATGGCACACGAAAACTTCTTAAAAATTTTTAAAATTTTAATTAAAAATGTGAACTTTGTCAAAATCCGTACAAATCCTTCTCATACACTACTGAAAATAACAACACAGGAAAGCGGCACTGCATAGCACTAGTGAAAGATGCGGTAAGACAGCGTGGTCATGGTTTGGGTTGCCTCGCTTTGGTGTCGTTGTATCTTGCCATTTATTCGTTCTTGACCGGCAACAAGTGCGACACTCTGGCTGTCTGACTCGGTTGATTTTGAAGTGCTGATCAAGACAAACATTTTTAAAACTGTTTTTTAGAGTTTGATGAAAAGCGTCGTTATTTTAAAAAATTTATTTTCACTATTTCCATGAGTGAACCTTCAACATCGAAAATAAAATATGAAGAGGATCTTGATTTGAAAACTGGGAAGAACAATATTTGTTTACGCATCAAAATATTTGCAAGCCTCTTTGTTTGATATGTACAATTTGTGTAGCAGTGCCGAAAATAATTAACCTGGACCGACACTTCAAACAACAGCATAGTGATTTCAATCGCAAATATCTTGTTGGATTGCACTTGCGAATGGAATTTATCAAAAAAAAAAAGAAAGAAAGAAAAGATAAGAAATCTTGAGCCGGCCTACAAACCTTGTGCCAGAACAGAAATGACGAAATGAAATTAGGATGAAGGTTTCTTATAAACTTTTCCTGTTGTTAGCAAGAAAAAAAACCTATTCTGGAGGACAAGAGATAATAAAAAAATAGCCTTTTAATATTTTCCCAAAATATCGGAGATATAAATGTCACAAATAGGATTGATAAAATATCTTGTTCTAGAAATACCGTCAAGCATCGTATAGAAAATATGGGCCAGGAGTTTAGCATAAAATTTGTTTCTAAACTACAACATAGTAAATATTTTTCATTAACATTGGAGGGAAGTTGTAACATCATAGACAATGCGCAGTTAAGCATATTTGTGAGTAGCGTGAACATAACTTTGATATCATGAAAGAAGTTCTTGATTTGCGCCAAATAGTTTTAACTATAGATGATGACATTTTTAAAAAACACAATCCAATTGAAGTTGACAAAGTAGAGTGGACAAAATTAGATTGTGTTTGTAGGATAAAAGGTTTTGTTACATTGTTTGAAAATTATTTGGAAAGAAAGGTTTTTAAGTATCATTGTATTAACCATCAAGAAGTTCTTTGTGGCAAGGACTTAGACCTGTCTTCTGTTGTTGACTCTATAGCTCCTTGTATCAACAAAATACGAGTTTGAGGTCTGAATCGACGACGATTCTGTGAGCTTTTCCTTTAAGAAATGGAAGAGGATGGAAAATTACTCTTTTATTGTAGTATGCGCTGGATTCCAAAAGAACTGCATTTGCGAAATTTTGGAATTTGAGAGAGTGTGTTTTAAAATATCTGGTAGAAAACAATGAACTGCCCAGTGAGTGCTTCACACTCAATAATGAATATTGATAATCGTACTTAACCTTTCTCAACTAATATTATGAAAAATTTATATAATGTAAATTTAAGATTTCAGAAAAATTTTATATCTTTCCTACCCTAGTATATCTAGTTGGTCATATACCTTCTTTTGTGAACAAACTTTTGTTTTTTTTTCCTCGAGTCTGAAGGAAAAAGATTGACAGTTTTCACGGTAATGCAGGAACTTGCTTCCAAAGTCAATAATGCTTCAAACTATGATAGATTCAAAAATGTAACAATCATTTTGAAGGATCCAGTGTTAGGTTTGATAATTTTCAAGATGATAAAAAAAAATACTGATCTTTTCTATATTCCTTTTTCAATTTATCAACAAGACATTAATTACTACCCACCTGAAATCGAAGTTATTGTCCTACAACACCCTATGACACCGAGAAACAACTGTAAGGAACTTATTTCAAAAGAAACAAAAAGAATCTACGGAATCATCTCATTGTGAAAATCAATGTATCAAAAAGAAGATGCTAAACAGTAGATGCTAAAAGTAGCAAATGCTTAAAAAAAAATATCTATTTGAAAGCATCATTTTTACTGACGTATTTGGACATTGGGCATTTGATATAAAAATAAATATTTCTTGCCATAATCACATTTGTGATATTTATTAATAACTTTTCAGTTTCAAAATGAAAGTTCTATGCTTTTATTTTTTGTTTCCTGATTTTTAATCAGCGTTTCAATCTATTCTATTTATTTTATTTATTTCAGTAATTTTTTCCACTACTATTTTTTCATTCAGTTGCTCAATCGCAGTTTTCTAAAGATGCTGTCTAAATGCCAGAGCTTTAAGTAAATAAATAAATCTCATACGAACATTTTTTTGGTGTAAGTGAATGAAAACTGATGAAAGGGAAATAAAAAAATATATAAATTCTTTCAAGAAAAAAAATTGCCACCAAAACACGACTTTAATTTCTTGGCTTCAGTAATGGAATGTGCTGAAGCTTCATAAATTCATTTAATGGCGCAAGGCGTTGGCTGCCAGCACAAATAATTGGCTACCCTGGCTAATAAATACTGCAGGAAAAGTATTTCCTTTCATTTTCTCAGAGATTGGCTACTGGGAAAGAGACTCCTCAAACCAGGATCAGGATAAACTCAATAAAAAAAGTAAGAAATCCTTTTCCTGAATAGCTCCCAATCAAATATATGATTCTTTATCTATGATAATGTATCGAATATATGAATGAGTCTGAGATCCTGGGTGTTTCTGTCTATCCAGATAAGGAGGAATAGTCAGTTTATTTTTACCTAGCGTCATTTAACGCAAAAAGTCATTCAATAAAAGGATAATAAATTTTCCGGATGATCTTGCAAAGTTCTTCGGGTGCGTAAAAAATGATTCAGGTCTTTAACTAAATGATATCCCATGATATTTTTAAGGGAGAGATTCCAGAGGGTATCATTTGCGCTGCTTCAAATATATGTCATGGCTCATAACGAGCAGGAAGAAGACGATTATATTTGTTTCATCTCTCTGGAATATTTCCACTCTTGATATTAATTCTTATTCTGATTTATTTATTTTAATATCCTGTGAAATTTATTCCCAAGAAAAAAAATTTCTTATACTATACCCGTCTCCGAACTCTCTGTCATTAGTCGACGAGCAGCCCAATACTGTAAAGTCGACAAAAATAATTGAAATAAAAATATCAAGTTATAAATATATTCTATAATTTTAAATGTGTTTGTTTCTGTTCTTATATTAAGGAAAGAAAAAATATTTTCTTTCAGACAAGAGTCATTTACAGTTTTTTACGTCTGCTCATGAAGCAATTATGCTGGTTGAATTTTGTACAAAGAAAATATTACTTCGGTGGATTAACGTTCCTGTGGTCATCACAATTTAGAATGAGTCCCCCTCATTAATCCACTCATTTCCTCAAATTCATTGCAAACTGAGTGGACATGCGTATACCCGGCAAAGTCACGAGAATAATTAAATTCATCCTTCTACTCATTTCCTCAAATTCATTGCCAGGACATCGTCACATATGTTCTACAGTTTCAACACGCCAACAGACGGAAAATACTCGAGAATTCTTCAGTTCATCCCTCCGATCATGTCCTAAAATTCAATGCAAAAACAATCGCATATGTTCTACAGATTCAGCACGTCTATACCGCCAAGGTCATGAGAATTTCTGAGTTCATCCCTGCATTCATTTTCTCTAATTTCTTGGCTTCAGTTGGAATGTGCCTGAAGCTTCATAAATTCATTTAATGGCGCAAGGCGTTGCCTGCCAGCACAAATAATTGGTTTCCCTGGCTAATAAATACTGCAGGAAAAGTATTTCCTTTCATTTTCTCCGAGATTGGCTACTGGGAAAGAGACTCCCCAAACCAGGATCAGGATAAACTTAATAAAAAAAGTAGGGAATCCTTTTCCTGGATCGCCCCCAATCAAATATATGATTCTTTATCTATGATAATGTATCGAATATATGAATGAGACTGAGACCCTGGGTGTTTCTGTCTATCCAGATGAGGAGAAATAGTAAGATTATTTTTACCTAACGTCATTTAACGCAAAAAAGTCATTCAATAAAAGGATAATAAATTTGCCGGATGATCTTGCAAAGTTCTTGGGGTGTGTAATAAATGATTCAGGTCTTTAACTAAATTATATCCCATGATATTTTCAAAGGAGAGATTCCAGAGGGTATCATTTGCGCTGCTTCACATATATGTCATGGCTCATAACGAGAAGGAAGAAGACGATTGTATTTATTTCATCTCTCTAGAATATTTCCACTCTGGATGATATTTCTTATTCGCGTTTATTTATTTTGTATCCTGTGAAATTTATATCCAAGAAAAAAAAAAATTTTTATTCATCATGCCTATCTCCGACCTCTTTGTCATTAGCCGACGAGCAGCCCAATACAGTAATCAACAAATTGATCTACATTTAACCAAAGGTTCGTATTTTTTTCAAACTCTACTGTTTACGACAAATAATAAAAATAATTTCTGATAAACAAAGCACAATTATGCAAAAAACAATTAATAGAAAAACACATTTAATAATTTTAAAATAAATAAACATTATTAATACACATTAAAAATTTTATTTTATAAATTTTAATTATTTTTAAAATATTTCTATTGCTCATGATTTTAAAAGATTATTATGTTTAAAGTTAGAAAATTAAAAAAAAATATATATTATGGATTTATTATGTTGTTATGATGAAAATATTTAACTGAGTAAAATTTAGCCAAATGTTCATGTTTTTCCAAAGTTTACAGTTAACGACAAATAATCGAAAACAATTTCTGATATAAAAAAGGGGTGTGCTTTTATTTATTTAATTTTTATTTTTAATCAGTGTTTCAATCTATCCTATTTATTTCTATAACTTTTTTCATTACTATTTTTTTCATTCAGTTGCTCAATCACAGTTTTCTAAAGATGTTGTCTAAATGCCAGAGCTTTAAGTAAATAAATAAATCTCATACGAACATTTTTTTGGTGTAAGTGAATGGAAACTGATGAAAGGGCAAGCAAAAAAAAATATGAACTTCTTTCAAGAAAAAAAATTGCCACCCAAAACACGACTTTAATTTCTTGGCTTCAGTAATGGAATGTGCTGAAGCTTCATAAATTCATTTAATGGCGCAAGGCGTTGGCTGCCAGCACAAATAATTGGCTACCCCGGCTAATAAATACTGCAGGAAAAGTATTTCCTTTCATTTTCTCTGAGATTGGCTACTGGGAAAGAGACTCCTCAAACCAGGATCAGGATAAACTCAATAAAAAAAGTAAGAAATCCTTTTCCTGGATCGCTCCCAATCAAATATATGATTCTTTATCTATGATAATGTATCTAATATATGAATGAGTCTGAGACCCTGGGTGTTTCTGTCTATCCAGATAAGGAGGAATAGTAAGATTATTTTTACCTAGCGTCATTTAACGCAAAAAGTCATTCAATAAAAGGATAATAAATTTGCCGGATGATCTTGCAAAGTTCTTCGGGTGTGTAATAAATGATTCAGGTCTTTAACTAAATGATATCCCATGATATTTTTTAAGGGAGAGATTCCAGAGGGTATCATTTGCGCTGCTTCAGATATATGTCATGGCTCATAACGAGCGGGAAGAAAGCGATTGTATTTATTTCATTCTCTCTATAATATTTTCACTCAGGATATTATTTCTTAGTCCTGTTTATTTATTTTGTTATCCTGTGAAATTTATTCCCAAGAAAAAAAAATTTATACTATGCCCATCTCTGACCTCTTTGTCATTAGTAGACGAGCAGCCAAATACAGTAAAGTCGACAAAAATAATTGACAGAAAAAATATTAAATTATAAATATAATCCATAATTTTTAACGTTTGTTTCTGTTCTTATATTAAAAGAAGAAAAAAAATATTTTTTTTAATGTAAAGTCATTTACATTTCATTTGCATCAAATCATGAAGCAGTTATGTTTGTTGAGCATTAAACAAAGTAAATATAACTTCAGTTGATTTACATTCCTGTGATCATCGCAATTTAGGATGAGTCGTCCTCAATACTCTATTCATTACTTCAAATTCAATGCAAGCAGAGTGAACATGCCTATACCATGCAGAGTCATAGGAATTCTTGAATTCAACCCGCCACTCATTTCCTTAATTCATTGCAAGGATATCGTCACATATGTTCTACAGTTTCCACATGCCAACACCCGCCAAATCCTCGAGAATTCTTCAGTTCATCCCTCCACTCATTTCCTCAAATTCAATGCAAAAACAATCACTTATGTTCTACAGATTTAGCATGTCTATACCAGCAAGGTCATAAGAATTTCTGAGTTCATCCCAGTATTCATTTTCTCTAATTTCTTGGTTTCAGTTAGTGAATGTGCTGAAGCTTCATAAATTCTTTGAACGGCGCAAGGCGTTGGCTGCCAGCACAAATAATTGCCATCCCTTTCTAATAAATACTGCAGGAAAAGTATTTCCTTCCATTATATTTAAATTAATTGATTATATTATTAATTTAATTATTAATTTAATAATTATTTAATTATATGTAAATTATTTGTATTGCTTATGAATTTAAAATAATATGTTTAAAGTTAGAAAATTTTACAAAAAAAAAATTATTAATCATTTATGATGCTGTTGTTGTTATTCAACATTTATGACGAAAATATTCAATTGAGCAACATTTAACCATATCTTCATATGTGTTTTAAAATCTACTGTTTACGACAAATAATTGAAAACAATTTCTGATCAACGAAACGCAATTATTCTTTTATTTATTTTATTTTTAATCATCGTTTCACTCTATTCTATTTATTTCTGTAATTTTTTTCACTATCATTTTTTTTTCATTCATTTGCTCAATCACAGATTTCTAAGGATGCTGTCTAAATGCCAGAGCTTTAAGTAAATAAATAAATCTCACACGAACATTTTTTTCGTGTAAGTGAATGAAAACTGATGAAAGGGAGATAAAAAAATATATAAAGTTCTTTCAAGAAAAAAAATTGCCACCCAAAACACGACTTTAATTTCTTGACTTCAGTAATGGAATGTGCTGAAGCTTCATAAATTCATTTAATGGCGCAAGGCGTTGGCTGCCAGCACAAATAATTGGCTGCCCTGGCTAATAAATACTGCAGGAAAAGTATTTCCTTTCATTTTCTCTGAGATTGGCTACTGCGAAAGAGACTCCTCAAACCGGGATCAGGATAAACTTAATAAAAAAGAGTAAGAAATCCTTTTCCTGGATTGCCCCCAATCAAATATATGATTCTTTAACTATGATAATGTATCGAATATATGAATGAGTCAGAGACCCTGGGTGTTTCTATCTATCCAGATAAGGAAAAATAGTAAGATTATTTTTACCTAGCGTCATTTAACGCAAAAAGTCATTCAATAAAAGGATAATAAATTTGTCGGATGATCTTGCAAAGTTCTTCGGGTGTGTAATAAATGATTCAGGTCTTTAACTAAATGATATCCCATGATATTTTTAAGGGAGAGATTCCAGAGGGTATCATTTGCGCTGCTTCAAAATATATGTCATGGCTCATAACGAGCAGGAAGAAGACGATTGTATTTATTTCATCTCTCTGGAATATTTCCACTCAAGATATTCTTTCTGATTCCCGTTTTATTTATTTTGTATCCTGTGAAATTTATTCCCAAGAAAAAAAAATTTTGTACTATGCCCATCTCCGTCCTCTCTGTCATTAGTCGACGATGAGCCCAATACTGTAAAGTCGACAAAAATAATTCGAAGAAAAAATATCAAACTATAAATATATTCCTTAATTTTAAATGTTTCTTTCTGTTCTTATATTAAATGATGAAAAAATATTTTTTTCAGTGTAGGGTCATTTACAGTTTTTTGCTTCAGCTCATGAAGCAATTATGCATGTTGAGCATTATACAAAGAAAATAAACTTCAGTGGATTAACGTTCCTGCGATCATGACAATTTAGAATGAGTCTTGGTCAATATCCCACTTATTTCCTCAAATTCAATGCAAACAGATTGAACATGCCTGTACCCGGCAGAGTCATGGGAATTCTTGAATTTAGCCCTTCACTCATTTCCTCAATTCATTGCAAGGACATCGTCACATATGTTCTACAGTTTCAACATGCCAACACCCGGCAATCTTTGAGAGTTCTTGAATTCATCCCTCCACTCCTTTTCTCAAATTCCATGCAAAAACAATCACATATGTCCTACAGATTGAGCATGTCTATACCAGCAAGGTCATGGGACTTTCTGAGTTCATCCCTGCATTCATTTTCTCTAATTTCTTGGCTTCAGTTGGAATGTGCCTGAAGCTTCATAAATTCATTTAATGGCGCAAGGCGTTCGCTGCCAGCGCAAATAATTGGCTGCCCTGGCTAATAAATACTGCAGGAAAAGTATTTCCTTTCATTTTCTCCGAGATTGGCTACTGGGAAAGAGACTCCTCAAACCAGGATCAGGATAAACTTAATAAAAAAAGTAGGAAATCCTTTTCCTGGATCGCTCCCAATCAAATATATGATTCTTTATCTATGATAATGTATCGAATATATGAATGTGTCTGAGACCCTGGGTGTTTCTGTCTATCCAGATAAGGAGGAATAGTAAGATTATTTTTACCTAGCGTCATTTAACGCCAAAAGTCATTCAATAAAAGGATAATAAATTTGCCGGATGATCTTGCAAAGTTCTTCGGGTGTGTAATAAATGATTCAGGTCTTTAACTAAATGATATCCCATGATATTTTTAAGGGAGAGATTCCAGAGGGTATCATTTGCGGTGCTTCAAAATATATGTCATGGCTCATAACGAGCAGGAAGAAGACAATTGTATTTATTTCATCTCTCTCGAATATTTCCACTGAGAATTTTTGTTTATTATTCCCGTTTATTTATTTTGGTATTCTGACAAATTTATTCCCAAGAAAAAAATTTTTCAATTCCTACTATTAATTCACACTATCCCTATATATATCTTGTTCAAATTTTTAGTCTTTAATAAAATACTTTTTATTCGTCCACTGATGTTCAAATACATTTTTTGAACTTGTAGTGGATGATACTTGATGTTAATAAAGTTTTTTTTTAAAATATGAATTCATTAATTAAATTTAATTAATTAATTTAAAATTTTTTTAGATTTAAGTTGCATGTATCTACCAATAGATGGCGACAGATGTAATAGGAAAATTTCAACTTTATTTGTAAAGGGCTTTTTCGCAATATAGTGAAAAAAAGTAGGAATTGTCTTTAATTTTTTTATATTACTTGTTTATACTATGCTTTCTGTCATTAGTCGACCAGCAGCCCAATACAGTAAAGAATGACAAAGACAACTGCAAAAAAAATCAAATTATAAATATATTTCATAGTTTTAAATGTTTCGTTTGTGTTCTTCTGTTAAAATAAGAAAAATATTTTCTTTTTGTGTATAGTCATTTAATGTTTTTTGAATCAGCTCATGAAGCAATTATACTGGTTGAGCTTTATACAAAGAAAATACTACTACAGTGGATTAATGTTCCTGTGATCATCACAATTTAGAATGAGTCCTCCTCATTAATCCACTTATTTCCTCAAATTCAATGCAAACAGAGTGAACATGCCTGCACCCGGTAGAGTCATAGGAATTCTTGAATTCAACCCTCCACTCATTTCCTCAGTTCATTGCAAGGACGTTGTCACATATGTTCTACAGTTTCAACACGCCAACACCCGGCAAATACTCGAAAATTCTTTAGTTCATTCCTCCACTTATTTCCTCAAATTCAATGCAAAAACAATCCCATATGTTCTACAGATTGAGCATGCCTATAATAGCAAGGTCATGAGAATTTCTGAGTTCATCGCTGCATTCATTTTCTCTAATTTCTTGGATTCAGTAATGGAATGTGCTGAAGCTTCATAAATTCATTTAATGGCGCAAGGCGTTGCCTGCCAGCACAAATAATTGGCTACGCTGCTAATAAATACGGCAGTAAAAGTATCTCCTTTCGTTATATTTAAATTAATTAATTATATTATTAATTTAATAATTATTTAATTATATTGAAATTATTTCTATTGCTTAAGAATTTAAATTTTTAATATGTTTAAAGTTACAAAATTTTACAAAAAAAATTATTAATCACTTATGATGCTGTTGTTATTCATATTTATGACGAAAATACTCAATTGAGCAACAATTAACCAAATTTTCATATTTTTTTCAAAATCTACTGTTTACGACTAATAATCGAAAACAATTTCTGATCAACAAAACGCAATTACGCTTTTATTTATATTATTTTTGTTTTTAATCAGAGTTTCCCTTTCTATTTATTTCTGTATTTTTTTTTCACTACCATTTTTTTCATTCAGTTGCTCAATCGCAGTTTTCTAAAGATGCTGTCTAAATGCCAGAGCTTTAAGTAAATAAATAAATCTCAAACGAACATTTTTTTGGTGTAAGTGAAGGAAATCTGATGAAAGGAGAATAAAAAAAAATATGGACTTCTTTCAAGAAAAAAAATTGCCACCCAAAACACGACTTTAATTTCTTGGCTTCAGTAATGGAATGTGCTGAAGCTTCATAAATTCATTTAATGGCGCAAGGCGTTGGCTGCCAGCACAAATAATTGGCTGCCCTGGCTAATAAATACTGCAGGAAAAGTATTTCCTTTCATTTTCTCTGAGATTGGCTACTGCGAAAGAGACTCCTCAAACCAGGATCAGGATAAACTTAATAAAAAAAAGTAAGAAATCCTTTTCCTGGATCACTCCCAATCAAATATAGGATTCTTTATCTATGATAATGTATCGAATATATGAATGAGTGTGAGACCCTGGGTGTTTCTGTCTATCCAGATAAGGAGGAATAGTAAGATTATTTTTACCTAGCGTCATTTAACGCAAAAAGTCATTCAATAAAAGGATAATAAATTTGCCGGGTGATCTTGCAAAGTTCTTCGGGTGTGTAATAAATGATTCAGGTCTTTAACTAAATGGTATCCCATGATATTTTTAAGGGAGAGATTCCAGAGGGTATCATTTGCGCTGCTTCAAACATATGCCATGGCTCATAAGGAGTAGGAAGAAGACGATTGTATTTATTTCATCTCTCCAGAATATTTCCACTCAGAATATTATTTCTTATTCCCGTTTATTTATTTTAGTTTTTTCGTGAAATTTATCACCAAGAAAAAATATCAAGTTACAAATATATTCCATAATATTGTTTGTATCTGTTCTTATATTAAAAAAAGAAAAAATATTTCTTTACATTGTTGAGTAATTTATAGTTTTTTGTTTGAGCTCATACGGAAATTAGGCTTGTTGAGCATTATACAAATAAAGTAGAACTTCAGTGTATTAACGTTTCTGCAAATATCGCAATTTAGAAGGAGTCCTCCGTAACTTTCCACTCATTACTTCAAATCCAATGCAAAGACAGTCATATATGGCCTACAAATGGACCATGCATATTTGCGACAAAGTCATGAGGACGTTGAGTTAATCCTTCCCCTCATGTCCTCAAATTCAATGTAAAACAGTCAAATATGTCCTACAGATTGGGCATGGCTATAGCCGGCAACATTTACACAAGAATTCTTGAGTTCATTCCTCAACTCATTTACTCAAATTCAATGCAAAGACAGTCACATATGACATACAGATTGAACCTGCCCTTTCCCGGGAAAGTCACGAGAATTCTTCAGTTCATCCCTCCATTTCTCAAATTCATTGCAAAGACACTGACATAAATTCTACAGATTGAACATATCTATACCCAACAAAGTCACGAGAATTCTTGAATTCACCCCTCCATTCAATTTCTCAAATTCAATGCAAGGAATCTACAAATATGACATACAGATTAAACATGCCTATACCTGGCAATGTCACGAGAATTCTTGAGTTCACTCATTTCCTCAAATTCAATACAAGTACATAGTCGCATATGGATTACAGATTTAACATGCCAATACCAAGCAAAGTTACGAGAATTCTTAAGTTCACCACTCCACTCAAATTTCTTCAAATTCAAAGCAAGGACATAATCATATATGACCCATAGATTGAGCATACCTATATCATTCAAAGTCACGAGAATTATTGAGTTCATCCATCCACACATTTCCTCAAATTCAATGTAAAGACTATGCAATTTGTATGTCATATGTGACAAAGTCACATTGAGATACCTATTTCCGGCCAAGTCACGAGAATTCTTGAGTTCACTCATTTCCTCAAATTCAATACAAGTGACATTTATGGATTACACATATGACATAAAGTTAGAGAATACCCACTCCATTTCTTCAAATTCAAAGCAAGGGCATAATCATATATGACCCATAGATTGTCACGAGAATTCTTGAGTCAATCCCACAACTCATTTCTTCAAATTCAATGCCAGACATAGTCACATAGGACCTATAAATTGAGCACGTCTATAGTCGACAAACTCACGAGAATTCTTGAATTAATCCCACAACTCATTTCTTCAAATTCAATGCCGGGACATAGTCACATAGGACCTGTAAATTGAGCATGTCTATAGCCTGGAAAGTCACAACAATTCTTGAGTTCATCCCACCTTAAATCCAATGCAAGGACATAGTTACATATGGCCTGCAGATTGAATATTGCCTATATCCGCCAAAATCACGATTCTCGATTTTGTACTAGAATTCCCTGAAATAACGTTCAATTATATATTTAATTATAATAATATTATATTTGATTTATAATAAAAACAAAGTAAAAATTTCTTTTTTTTATTTAATATCACTATTTTTTTCATAAAATTCTAACATTTGAATGATTAATAAATATATAGGCAATAATGATTAATAAATCTATGAGAATATGGTAAGATAAAAAAATAATAAAAATAGATGAATTATGGATATACCTAATAGAACTCTTAATTTGTTTTTGTTCTTATAAACAAAAACATAAAAATTATATTTTATTAAATAGTAGCTGAAATTATTTAAATCAATTTATCATGAATTTTGATAACCAATGATGAATAATCTGTTTAAAAATAAATGTGGTAAATTAAAGAAAAAAATTAATAAACTATAACTTGACTAAACTAGATGCTTTGAGAATTATGATCGGTGTCGCTGCTTTATCTCAATTTATCCAAATAATATATAACTATAAAAATACAACGCAGAAGTCTTATACTATATTTTTTTTATTATTATTATTGCATTAAAAGGGAGAAAACACTCAATTGATGTACAAAACAAAGCAGTATTTCAATTGTCTATTCAAACTAATAGTTTATAAATATATAAAATTTTAATAATAAGCATAACTGTAACAAAAATTAATTGAAAAAAATGAATTAAAAAAATTAAATTATTACTATATCTCGAAAAAGATTTTATTTGCTCTTGATTTTTGTACTGTAAAAAGGAAAGATAAACTTTAATTAAAATAGAGACAGAAGTAAAAAATTTCCAATGTTATTCAAAAAGTATATTTTATATAGAGTTAAACGATATAACGTATTGATAATGATATTGAGTTTATTATTAGATGTTATAAAAACTTCATTACTAATTACATTCAAAAAATATATTATAGAAATTATGAATAAATGTAATAAACAATTAAATGATTCATATAAATGAAGATTTTTTTACAGAAAAAAATCATTTTTTAAGTTAGATTTTAACACAAACAAAACACTGGAGTTTAAATTAAAAATATTCTTTATTAAAATCGTTACTGAGATATTCAATACATCCTAGTATTTCAATACAAAACTTAAAAACATTTTTTTGCTTACATTAAACCACTGTGTTATTTCAAGAAAATATTTATTAACAACTAAATATCAGTTTTATTTTTAATATTTAACAAAAAAAAATGATTTTTTTTCTAGGAATTTTGCACAAATTAAATCAATAAATTAAACTTAATCAGATTTCATAAATTACTCCGACAACATAAAGAAGCTTAAACTAATTATTTGAAAGTGTGTTCCTCTTTTCTTTAATAAATAACATTTTACATTTCTTTCAAGATATTTCATTAATTTTTTTTTCAGTGTGTTATTTTTTCTGTGTCTCCAATCCAATGTAATGATCTAAATATAGGTTCATTGAAAAATTAGAGGAGTAGTGTTTCCATTAAAGACATTTAATCTTATCTTTTTTAATTTACAAATATTTTAATTTGCCATTGTAAGTGGAAAGAACAAAGAAATAATTTTTTTTATTTACTAAATAATGATTATTTTTATAGACCTTCATTATTTTATTTCTTCTTTAAAAAGAGGAAGTAAAAGATTCATTAATGCATTGTTTTTCTCTTTTTATACTGAAACGGTATAAGTACCTATTTTGTTATTTTTCTTAAAGTTTAATTTTTTTATTGCTATTGTCGGTGTTATTTACTTTAATAATATAATAGTCTCCCCATATGACCCAATTTAAAGCTTATTAAAACTGTGTAACTATTAAAATATATAATAGTTAACATTCAATTTATAGCTTAGTAATTAAATTCTCCACTTACTATTATATTTTATAATGTAAACTATTAAACAAACTATTATTAAATTAAATTATCAAAATGCAACAATATATTAGGAAAATTATTTTTTTTATCACATATCATTAATTATTCTATTATTTATTTCACATATCTTAAATTACAAATTTTCCTTGTTACCAATAGTGATTTTAAATTTTAATTTAGCATAGTAATAATTTTATAGAAATTATGTGAAAATATTAATATTACACATTTTAATGCATTAATTTCCTGCATTTGAACTACGGAAGATAAATGTTGGATTTGCGCACAGAGATAAACTTGTTATTTGAGTTACAATGGTTGTTTGATTCACTGTGAAGTTAACGAAACAAGCCCGTTTGATCAATCATTCCGAAGTGTTATCCTTTATTAAAAATTATCTAACTAGATAATTATGATGAGATTCCCCTTTTGTTAAAAACTTTACTAATTACGGACACTGTTCTTAGAAACGAGAAGAAAAACTGTGAAAGTGTGTATCAGCGTCTGGTATAGATAATTGGGCTACCGGATGTGAATTTCCTCCCATGCGATGTACAAGTCTTGGGCAGTTTAACTTGAAATTTCATCCGATCAAAAATAGTACCCTCTGACAGCCAAGAGTTCCTTAAGTATATTATATAGAAAATGGAGTTTTTAACATGAAAATTGCTACTAATTATAAATGGATGAATTAGAAAATGTACGGGTATAAGTTGATAAGTTAAGGGGGTTATAAGTTAAGTTAATAAGGGTAAATGGGGCCTGATGACCGAATGCTTAGCGCTCTGGCGCTCTATGCCATGGATGTTTGTACTGGTGGTTCGGAATACACTTTAAACAGTAGGTCCCGGTCTAATATGACTGTAGAGCGTTGGGTGTAAGGCTGACAACCCTAGCCCGTAAAAAGAAAGCATATGTCTCGAAATCTACCAACAGGCTGACGGCCTCGGCCCATAATGGGACTGCTGCACTAATGAAGAAGAAAAAGAAAAAAGGGTATAAGTTGCAAACTTAGAAAACTCTTTCCAACTAGTGTAACAAATATAATCAACGTTGACTTGCGAAAATGAAGTTTTGATTTATATAGACGGAAGCGTAACAAGTCTTTCGAGGGATTGGTAAATATACTGTAAAATATTTACCAATCCCTCCAACCCAATTAACCAATACCAAGAAAAAATATTTACCAATACCTCCATTAATTTATAGATTTCTATTGTTTTATGATGTGCACCTTAACATCACCTTCGTTGGACTGTTGCAGAGATTTGTTTCTTTTTTTTTTTCATAAATATGTGATTTACAGATTTCTATTGTCCATGTTATACACCATAGTATCACAGTTGGACTGTTGTATAGAGTTTCTTTCTTTTTTCATGAATTTGTGATTTATAGATTTCTATTGTTTATGATATGCACCTTAACATCACTTTCGTTGGAGTAGTGCATAGATTTGTTTCTTTTTTTTTAATAAATGTATGATTGATAAATTTCTACTATTTATGATGTGAACTTTAACATCACGTCCGTTGAACTATTGCATAGATTTGTTTCTTTTCTTCATAAATTAAAATTGTGTGGAAATTATTTTGAAACGCACTATAAAGGGATACAATAAATTGATATCTTCAACAATACAATACAATAAATGATGATGAAATACTTTATACAATAAATGATGATAATCTTCAAAGTAGCGAATTTTCAAGATCCATGCTTTAATGGAAAGTGTACATGCTAGCTCAATGTAGGAAAAAAAAATTTTTTGCCGTGTGCATCTGTCAGCACTACCTTCAGATAAAACGAGACGCGAATTCTTATAAAAGAAGAAAATGCAGCAAAAAAATCCACGAATCTAACAGATTCCCCAAATATATTTCCCACATATCTTCCGGTGTCTTTTTTTTCCCATCTCGTCTTTCATCTGGCGCGACAAAGGGGATGACAGCAATGCCACAGAATCCATGCAACACAACTTCTTTTGGGAGAACTTTTATTTCACAAACGGAATGGCTTTTCATGGACGATTTCGAATCGCTCCAGGATGATGTAGCGAGCGGCAATGGCCACTGATCGCGGCCATTATCGATTGACAAGTGCCGAAAGGTTTTTACCTCCCCACGGAAGAAAAGTGACCGAACTCTGGCCATTATCAAGTACCTGGGAAATTCCGAGGGAGGTCATAATTCTTCCAGCTACTGCAGACTTGCATCCCCCTCCTTCGCATAAAGCTGTCAGCCTGAAGAAGATAGAATGGTGACTATTTTTTTTGTTGGCTCTGGTAATGGGTTCTCGATGTTAATTTGTTTTTGACCTGTATTGAGTATGTGATCGTAATGGATTGGATTATATTTTCTCTGATATATTGGTTTCTTGAATTGAATCAGTGGTAAAAATTATTTGAAAATTTTATGTCTTATATCATTCAATATTCCATTTGGTTTTGTGTTAATTTACAATCATTCATATTATCAAAAGTTTTTCTATAATGTTATCAAAATTATTATAATTCAAAAGAAATTTAGATTTGTTTCTTTTTTTCGTAAATGTGTGATTTATAGGTTTCTTTTGTTTATGATGTGCACCTTAACGTCATCTTCGTTGGACTGTTGCCTAGATTTGTTTCTTTTTTTTCATAAATGTTATTTATAGATTTATGTAGTTAATGATATGCATCTGAACATCTTCGTTGGAATTTTTACATGGATTTGTTTCCTTTTTACATAAATGTTTGATTTATAGATTTCTAATTTTTATGATGTGCATCTTAACATCAGCTTCGATGCACTATTGAATAGATGTTTCTTTTTTTCATAAATGTGTGATTTATATTATTTATGATGTACACTTTAATATCACCTTGTTTCCTTTTTTCTCAAATGTGTGGAAGTGATTTTAAAAAGTACAATAAAGTGATACAATAAAATGATATTCCTTCTTAAAAATCATCTTGAAAGTAAAGAATTTTAAAGACCAAGTGTTTTAATAGAAAGTGTACATGTTTGCACAGTGCAAAAAGAAAAAAAAATCTGTCAGCACTAACCTCAGATAAAACGAGACGCGAATTCTTATAAAAGAAAAAGAATCAAAAAAATCCAAGACATCTAACAGATTCCCCAAATATATTTCCCACATATCTCCCCGTGTCTTTTTTTTTTCCCATCTTGCCTTTCATCTGGCGCGACAAAGGGGATGACAGCAATGCTGCGGAATACAACTTTTTTTCGGGGAACTTTTATTTCACAAACGGAATGGCTTTTCATGGACGATTTCAAATCGCTCCAGGATGATGTAGCGAGCGACAATGGCCACTGATCGCGGCCATTATCGATTGACCAGTGCCGAAAGGTTGTTACCTCCCCACGGAAGAAAAGTGACCCGAACTCTGGCCATCATCAAGTACCTGGGAAATTCCGAAAGAGGTCATAATTCTTCCAGCTACTGCTGACTTGTATCCCCCTCCTTCGCATAAAGCTGTCAGCCTGAAGAAGATAGAATGGGACTTATTTTTTTTTGTTGGCTCTGGTAATGGGTTCTCGATGTTAATTTGTTTTTGACCTGTATTGCGTATGGGATTGTAATGGACTGGATTATCTTTTCCCTGATGGATAGGTTTCTTGAATTGAATTTGTGGTAAAAAATTTTGAAAATTTTATATCATTCAATATTCCCATTTGGTTTCGTGATAATTTATAATCATACATATTATCCAAAGTTTTTTTATAATGTTATCAAGATTATTATAATTCATAAGAAATTTAGATTTGTTTCTTTTTTTCGTAAATGTGTGATTCATAGATTTCTATTGCTTATGATGTGCACCTTAATATCATCTTCGATGGACTGTTGCGTAGATTTGTTTCTTTTTTTTCTCATATATGATTTATAGAATTCTATTTCTTATGATGAGCACCTTTACATCCCCTTCGTTGTACTGTTGAGTAGATTTGTTTCTGTTTTTTCATAAATATGTGATTTATAGATTTCTATTTCATTAAGATATGCACCTTAATATCACCTCTATTGGACTGTTGCATAGATTTGTTTCTTTTTTTTTTCATAAATGATTATCATGTTGATTATTATCATAAATGATCATCACCTTCGTTGGACTGCTACATAGATCTGTTTCTTTTTTTCATAAATGTATGATTTATAGATTTATGTTGTTTCTGAGGTGCGCACCTTAACATCACTTTTGTTGGAGTGTTACATAAATTTTATTTCATAATTCATAAATGTGTGGAAATCATTTTAAAAAGCACTATAAAGTGATGCAATAAATAATATTCCTTCTTAACAAAATTATCTTCAAAGTAGAAAGGGTACATGTTTGCACAGTGCAAAAAAAACTATTTTTAATATTTTTCCGTGTACATCTGTCAGTACTAACTTCAGATAAAACGAGACGCGAATTCTTATAAAGGAAAAAAAAGCAAAAATCTAACAGATTCCCCAAATATATTTCCCACATATCTCCTCGCGTCTTTTTTTCAAATCTCGTCTTTCATCTGGCGCGACAAAGGGGATGAATGCAATGCCCGCGGAATCCACGCAATACGACTTCTTTTCACGAGAACTTTTATTTCACAAACGGAATGGCTTTTCATGGACGATTTCGAATCGCTCCAGGATGATGTAGCGAGCGGGCAATGGCCACTGATCGCGGCCATTATCGATTGACAAGTGCCGAAAGGTTTTTACCTCCCGCAGGAAGAAAAGTGACCCGAACTCTGGCCATCATCAAGTACCTGGAAATTCCGAAAGAGGTCATAATTCTTCCGGCTACTGCTGACTTGTATCCCCCTCCTTCGCATAAAGCTGTCAGCCTGAAGAAGATAGAATGGGGCGTATTTTTTTTGGCTCTGGTAATGGGTTCTCGATGTTAATTTGTTTTTGGCCTGTATTGAGTATGGGATTGTAATGGATCGGATTATGTTTCCCTTGATAGATTGGTTTCTTGAATTTGATTAGTGGTTAAAATGATTTTAAAATTTTATGACTTATATCGTTCAATATTTACAATCATGCATATTATCCAAAGTTTCACTATAATGTTATCAATATTATTATAATTCAAAAGAAAGTTAGATGATGAGGTATAATGTAATAATATTTTAATGAACAGAAATGAAATACTGTAATTATTTATACAGTGATTTGGTTTGGTTTGTCGCTCTAAAATCAAAAAATTACCAATAAAGCAATCAATGGCTTCTCAATGAGCTAGTCAAATTAAATAATTATTCTAAGCAAAAGTTAATTTGCTATGATAAATGCTATTTGTTTTCAGTTTTAAAAAAATTGGTTAGATAATGTAACAGTCACAATTTAAGAAAACCTCATTGACTTTGACAATCTATTAGTTAAAATTTTCTTCTTCTTCAGAAAGCCCATTTTGGGACAAGGCCTTTTGCCTACTGGCAGATTTTGAGACAGGAGATGTTTTATTTTTGTGGGATAGGGATGTCAGCCCTACTCTCAACAGTCATATTATACATGAACCTACTGTTCAAAGTGGATCCCAAACCGATACAAGCATCAATGGCACTGCCGAATTTCGAACTATAAAAACTCGTAGTACGGAGCGCCAGTGCTATATAGTCATTCAGCTATCAGGCTAAGTAAAATTCTACATAATGTTAAATAATAATTCTTCATAAATGCAAAGAATTAAGCGATTTGTTGATAACTCAATTCCATGTAACTTGCTTAATCATTTATTCGCTTTTTTAGAAGTCCCGAAAACTATGTTTTCGTCACAAAATAATAGAGGACACAATATCCATGTAATAAAAAGTATAGTTATTAGTTCATAAAAATATATGTGTGTCAGGACTGACTCTATAAGAGAAATGCTTTATTCGAGATTTTACGAAAACATTTTTCTAATGCTTGGACACTATGTCTTTTGTTGTAATTAATGCATTATATTTAAATTATACAGATTGCACCATAGGAGTACATTATACTCACAAGACAAAATAGTAAGCCTAATAAATAAGTCCTCCAAGAGGAATTGCATGAATAACTGCTTCCAAATTTAATGTAGCATTTGAAATAACTGGAAAACCCTCAACCAAGCAGTCCAACTATCAGTGTGAAATGCTGTCAGAATTGTAACCGAATTTAATAGTTTTTACAAACTATGATTACAGTACTCTTCCCTACAACACAAACGAGACACTCGAAAATATAGTTATTGGAATTGTTAGATTGATTAGTTTGATTTGTTATAGATTTTTCAAGCAGGTACTACAGAATACTATCACTGAGCCACAACTCAGACACTTGAACAAAACTCTTAAAATACCTGAATATCTGCTCCTTACCAGATATACCTGTCTCGTCAGTATATAACTCGAATACAGCATTTTTACAAGCAATTATTATATCCCTCTATCAATGAGTCGCGAATGACGACTTAGACGTTCCTACGAATATAGATACAAAGGAGGACCGTAAATAACTTATAGCGGCTAAGTCGACTATTTTATGAGAGAATGAGCCATGTTCTTACAATGAGCTGTTAGAATCGACATCGTACCCCATGTTTGAACTCCTTTATCAGAAACAGATCTTTATACTATCTTCACCCACCACTAAACCCTCAAAAATACTGAGTAAATTTTTAAAAATACTTATCTAGTTACAAATTAGCTCGAATGCGGAGTTTTTATTGTTAAGCACTACCATGAGCCACAAATGAGACGCTTGAATACAATATTAAAATAATTAATATTGTATTCAAGCATTGTAATGCATGCCTAGTTAGTAATTAGTTCGAAAACAATGTTTCAAGGTTTTTATTTAACGATGATTACATCGCTTTATCACTGATAAGGATAAGGGATATGCAGCACATACGAGTAGAAGTATCTCCTCCTGATAAGTAAACTTAAACATTACGAAGCGCCCATCGATTCTAACAGCTCATTATGAGAACATTCTGGCATAAAACTGTCGACTCAGCCGATCTAAGTTATTTACGAAGCATCACTTTGTATATATATCGGTATAAACGTCCAGATAAGATGGGTAAAAGGACCTAAAAATGTCAAGTTAGCATGAATACAGTGTTTTTATAAGTAGTGAGTAAAACGCATTATAGCTGAGCCTATAGCAAACATAAATAAAATGTTTGAAAAAAATAAATATTTAAAATAGTTTCGACTTTCATTACAAAATAACAAACTTTACACTTTTCCTGTTCTTTGCCAACTTTATCCAATCCTCTCAGATTAATACTCACCATACATTTTAAAACACACACACACTTGGAAATACATAGAGATGCAGCTACCCAACTAATACATCGACGACCTCAAACAAAATCCAAAACCTCATTAGAATAACGATAAGACATCCCCAAATTGCTTTCTCCCACTCTCCCACCATCTAAATATTTAAACTCTATTAGGGAGAAAACCTCCCAAAACAGAGGAAACTGGAGCATCCCTTTTATCGATAAAAGAGTGAAGGTACGAAGATAGTGGAAGAATCTGCTCCTGATAAGGGAGTTCAAACATTATGGGGTGCGGCATCGATTCTAACAGCTCATTGTGAGAACGTGGCCCACTCTCGCATAAAATAGTCGACTCAGCCGATCTCAGTTATTTACGGTCCGCCACTTTGTATCTGTGTCCGTAGGAACGTCTGGGTCATGTGCGCTCCAATGGGTAGACGGTGGTAAATAAATGTTCAACACGTGATGGTGTTTTTAAACGGCGCGGGAGTTTTTATACTTTATAATCTTTCATTTTTAGTTCGTGTGAGATCTTTATTCTTATTTAATAGCCGTCGAATGTAATACTCGGCCAATGCATAAGATCGATATCCACACCTTTTACTATTGAATAAAAAAGTTTCTTGACACTAAACTGTGGATATATTGAAGCAAAGGGAACATTACTAGTTTTTTTAAAGAAATTTCAATATTTTTATTGGAGAAAAATGGCTTTCATGGAATCTACTGAATTAAATTAAAAAAGGAACACAGTGCTAATATTTTTCTTTCGATTAAAGAAGATTTGTCTGTACGTCATTCGAAATTGTTGCCCCATATCTGCGGCATATTCAAAATTACTCGGAATGTACCACTATGTTGTAAAACACCTTTAAGAAAGGCTGAATTTCACTTTGAAAAAAATTGGGCCTGATAGCCGAGTGACTAGTACTCTGGCGCTAGATGCCGCGGAAGTTTTTAGTGGTTCAGAATCCACTTTAAGCCGTATGAACCCACTTTACGCCACATGGTCCCTGTTTCATATGACTATAGAGCGTAACGGAGCCAAGTCAGATTTCTACCTACGAATGCTACATCACAACAGAAGCTGCCCTCTTTTCCCTTTAACCATGAGTCCATAATGCTTTGGGTCTTGTTCTAGGTATCTACTTAGTGGGATAACAACAACAATTATATGACTAGTTAGTAGTTAATTCGAAAACAATGTTTTTAGTGAACAACGACTACATCGCTTTATCACTGATAAGTATAAAGGATATGTGGCACGTATGAGTAGTAGTATCTGTTACTGATGAGTGAACTCCAATATTATTGGTTGCGAACACGATTTTAGCAACTTATTGGAGAACGTGGCTCATTTGCGGCATAAAACAGTTGACACAGTCTCTTTGATTTGTGTACGATTCACTAGTTTGTATCTATATGTGTAGAAACGTCTAGATGAGATGAATAAAAATATCTAAAAGTATCAAATTAGCTTGTGCACAGTGTTTATATAAGCAGTGAATAAAGCGCACTAAACCTCAGACATAATTAAGTTATTTGAAAAATAAATCCTTAAAATTGTTTTAACGTTCATTACAAAATAACAAACTTTACACTTTTCCTGTTCTTTGCTAACTCTCAGATTAATGCTCATCCTATATTTTAAATCACGCACTTAGAAATACATAAAGATACAGCTACCCAACCAACACATCGACGACCTCGAACAAAATCCAAAACCTCATTAGAATAACGATAAGACATCCCCAAATTGCTTCCTCCCACCCTCACACCATCTAAATATTTAAACTCTATTAGGGAGAAAACCTCCCGAAACAGAGGACACTGGAGCATCCCTTTTATCGATAAAAGAGTGGAGGGGCGAAGAATCTGCTCCTGATAAGGGAGTTCAAACATTATGGGGTGCGGCATCGATTCCAACAGCTCATTGTGGGAACGTGGCCCATTCTCGCATAAAATAGTCGACTCAGCCGCTCTGAGTTATTTACGGTCCACCACTTTGTATCTGTATCCGTAGGAACGTCTAGGTCACGTGCGCTCTAGTGGGTAGACGGTGGAAAATAAATGTTCAACACGTGATCATGTTTTTAAACGGTGTGGGAGTTTTTATACTTTATAATATTCCATTTTTAGTTCGCGTGAGATCTTTATTTTTATTTAATAGGCATCGAATGTATGGGTGTAGTACTATGAATAAGATCGATATCCACACCTTTTACTACTAAATAAAGACGTGTTTCGACAATAAATTGTGGATATATTGGAGCAAAGTGAACATTACTGAATCGTTGAAATTGATTTCAATATTCTTATTGGAGAAATATGAATTCGTCGAATCTACTGAATTAAAGAAAAAAGGAACTATGTGCTGATATTTTTCTTTCGATTAAAGATCATTTGTCTCTTCGTCATTTGAAATTGTACCCCCATATTTGAAGTATATTCAATATTACTCGGAATGCACCACTACGTTGTACAGCAGCTATATTGTATCTATATCCGTAGGAACGTCTAGGTCATCTGTGCTACAATGGGTAGACGGTGGAAAATAAATGTTCGACACGTGAGAGTGTTCTTAAACGGTGCGGGAGTTTTTATACTTTATAATCTTTTATTTTTAGTTCGCGTGAGATCTTTATTTTTATTTAATAGCCGTTGAATGTATGGGTGTAATGCACAGCCTATGAATATGATCGACATCCACACCTTTTATCGCTAAATATTCTCCGCAATAAGCATTGGGTATATTGAAGCAAAGTGAACGTTACTGGTTCGTGGAAAGAAATTTCAATATTTTTACTGGAGAAAATTGGGTTTCATCAAATCTACATAATTAAGGAAAATAGAAATGCTGTATTGTTTGTGATATATTTCCTTCGATGCCAGAAGATTTTGTTGTGGCGCTGATATCCACCCATTCAGTGAATGAGACGTAATTAGGAAATTGATGGGAAATGTGTAATTTTAAATTTATGTATTTTGTGTTTATAAATTTGGTTTGCAAATTATGTCTTTTTTTTGTTTGTTTTGTCATTGTATTTTGATATTCATAAAGTTGCATTATGTTAAATTATGTGTGAAACACTTTCAAATCTTGATTAATAATAGTAATAAAAAAAAAAGGAAAGGAGGAAAGAGAAGAAAGAAAACTGTCTTAAATTGTGCCATTTTCATTCCAACTCAGTTCTTGGTTGGGATTGTTGTTTGACTTCCGGTGGTCAGGGTAGAAGATGGCTGCCCCCATGAAGTACGAATTGGATGGAACCGGGATCTCCACCAATCAAGGCCTGGAATGACGTCAGTTATGACGCGGTCATGGTTCGGGCTTATAAGCGGTGGTGGAGAGAGGTTGTGGGGCTTTTTGATTGAGACTGGACGATGGAGAGATAGAAATTGAAAACGGAAAAAGGAGGGTTAGCTGCTGCACCAGGTGATGGATTCTGCTGCAAGACAATCCAAGATGATCAGGGATTGAGACATCACAGCAGCAAAGTGCGACAGAAATTGTGCTCAGTAAGGAAAAGCACAATCTGTTTTTGAATTTATGACGAGTATGCCATTTGGGATTTGCCCTTACAGTCGAGGTTTTAGCGAGCGAGAGGTTTTACTTTCTGTTCCAACGAAGAACAAGAAGAGATGAGTACTCGTTTGAATGTTTGATTTTCTTTACAATATTTTATCTTTTCCTTGAACATTATATTTTGAACGTAATCAACGTTCCAAGTCAGATACTGCTTAACTCTAAAGTGGAAATTATTCCTCCTTCTTAATTGTGTATGAATTCACTAGGTAGAATTTAGAATGTCGTCCTTTTTTGTATTTAAATTGCTTGTAATAGATAAAATTACATGATTTGATTTACTTTCTGTTTAATTTAATGCAGTGTGTTAAGTGTATTGTGTGTATTTGTAATTGAATGATATTAGTGGGGCCCCTGTTTGCATTTAATCAAGATTAATTCATTTGTTTATATTTAATTTTATTATAATAAATCTAATGTTTATATTTGTGATTTTCCTGATTATTAATTCCTACAGACATTACACGCACCATGCTGATTGTCGTTTAGGTAAAATTTTAACTTCCTGGGTTAACACAACGCAATTAATTCTCTAGTAGTGTCTGATTTGCTTTGCTTTTGATTCGTGATTAGAGGTAATAGTTAAATTAATTAAATTACTAGATAGAATCACGACAATTTGCCTCTCCATCATTTCCCCATATCTGAGACATATTCCTCACTACTCGGAATGTTGTTCTGATGCAGATGGCACAATTGCAGCAGAGACAGTTAATCTTTATGCCAGAGTACTAGCCACTCAGCCAAAATGTCCATGCTGCTCAGAATGTACAACTATGTACTCTTTAGAAAGGACTAATTTCACTTAGAAAATAAAGGTGAATAGATTAATTTTGCGTTATGTGTTAAAACCAAGGAAAATAACCAAGCATTCAAATAGAAGCGATTAAATTGTAGAGAAATAGATTATTGTGTAAACTGGTTGATTCTTTATATGCAGCCGTATCTTCTTAAATGTCGACATCTCTCAATTCCTTTGACATACTCTCAAAACCCTCGAATTAGATCGCGACTTGATGGGCAATTGGTTAGCGCTCTAGACTTTGGTTCTACTGACTTCCGGTGTGAATCCTGGTGATAGCATGGATGTTTACTAGTGGTTCGCTCTAGATCTCGCTCTAATTAGCCTAAAGTGTTCGCAAAATGACAAACCAAATCGAATTAGATCGGAACAGATTCTGATGTGAGAGAAGACACCGATTCATCCGAAACCCATATAAGCAGTACATGATAGAGGTATGGTAATCTAACTGGCCATCAAAGAATTGTGTTCAATAAAAGTGTGTCAGTATACTGTGGTTTGCTACGGCATCGATTCCAACAGCTCAATGTGAGACCGTGGCCCATTCTGGCATGAAATAGTCGACTCAGCCACTCTCAGTTATTTACGGCCCATTACTTTGTATCTATATCCGTAGAAATGTCTATGTGGGATCAGTGAAATCACCTAAAAGTACCAAATTAGCCTGAATACAGTGTTTTCATAAGAAGTAAATAAAGCGCAATGTAGCTTAGACATAATTAAGATGCTTGAAAAAATAAATATTTAAAATAGTTTCGACTTCCATTACAAAATAACAAACATGACACTTTTCTAGTTCTTTGCCAACTTCCTCAGAATGTTGTTCTGATGTGTTGGCAATACAGAGACAGTTAATCTTTATGCCATAAGTAGGAGCTGTACCAATATGACTCACTTAGCACTACCCAGGAGGTGCATGTAGCTTGAAGATAAGCTACGGACACGGAGTAAAATCCCCACAACGCTGTACGATCACGTTAATCCTGGACCTACGGTTTAAAGGGGATACCGAACCGCTACAAGCATCCATGGCATGCCGAACCCGAAACCTGTGGTGCCGAGTACCAGAGCGCTAGGCACTCGGCCATTCCGGCCCACAGTGTTTACATAAGCAGTGAATAAAAAGGACTATAGCTGAGCCATAAATAAGATGCATGAAAAAAATACGTATTTAAAATAGTTTTGACTTCCATTACAAAATAACAAACTTTACACTTTTCCTGTCCTTTGCTAACTCTATCCAATCATCTCAGATTAATGCTCATCACATATTTTAAAACACACACTCAGAAATACATATAGATGCAGCTACCCAACTAATACATCGACGACCTCAAACAAAATGTGAAACCTCATTAGAATAACGATAAGACATCCCCAAATTGCTTCCTCCCACCCCCACACCATCTAAATATTTAAACTCTATTAGGGAGAAAACCTCCCAAAACAGAGGAAACTGGAGCATCCCTTTTATCGATAAAAGAGTGGAGGAACGAAGATAGTAGAAGAATCTGCTCCTGATAAGGGAGTTCAAACATTATGGGGTGCGGCATCGATTCTAGCTGCTCATTGTGAGAACGTGGCCCACTCTCGCATAAAATAGTCGACTCAGCCGCTCTGAGTTATTTACGGACCACCACTCTGTATCTGTATCCGTAGGAACGTCTGGGTCCTGTGCACTCCAATGGGTAGACAGTGGAAAATAAATGTTCAACACGTGATAGTGTTTTTAAACGGTGCGGGAGTTTTTATACTTTATAATCTTTCATTTTTAGTTAGCGTGAGATCTTTATTTTTATTTAATAGCCATCGAATGTGTAGTACACAGCCTATGCATAAGATCGATATCTGCAGCTTTTACTGCTAAATAAAGAAGTTTCTCGACAATAAAATGTGGATACATTGAACAAAGTGAACATTACTGGTTCGTTAAAAGGAATTTCAATATTCCTATTGGAAAAAAATGGAATTCATTGAATTTACTGAATTAAAGAAAAAGGGAATACGGTGCTAATAAATTTCCTTAGATTAAAGAAGAATTGCCTCTTCGTCATTCTAAATTGTTTCCCCATATCTGAAGCATATTCGTCACTACTCAGAATGTACCAGTATGTTGTACAACATTCTTTAGAAAGGACGAATTTCGCATAGAAATTAAGGGCAAGTAGATTAGTTTTGCTTTATGTGATAAAACAAAGGAAAATAATCATGCATTGAGCTAGAAATGAATAAATTGTAGAATGTTTTATTAATTTTTCGATTATCTATATAAAGCCGTGTCTCCTTAAGTATTGACCCATTAATATACTTCGAACTTTAGGGCCAACTCTACAATTCAATGAAAACTGTTATCTGGTTTGTCATTGATTTGTAGATTTGGGGGATTAAGTGTTGTGGAATTTTTTTTTTTTTTTTGACGCATTCTCACTAAACATCGATTTAGATCGTTGCTTGATGGCGAATTGGTTAGCACTCTACATTTTGGTTCTAAAGACTTCAGGTTTGCATCCTGGCGATAGCATGGATGTTTATTAGTGATTCGGAATCTACGCTAAGCTGTAAATCCCGGTCTAATGAGCCTAAAGTATGCACACAATGACAAACCCAATCGAATTAGATCGGACAGATTCTGATATGAGGGAAGAACCCGGTTCTTCTGAAACCCATATAAGCATTAAATGAGACAGGTAGGGCGATCTAACTGGTCATCACAGAATTTGTATTCAATAGAAGTGTCAGTATACTGTGGTTGGCTGGGGCATCGATTCTAACAGCTCATTGTGAGAGCGTGGCCCATTCTCACATAAAATAGTCGACTCAGCCGCTCTCAGTTATTTACGGTCCACCACTTTGTATCTGCATCCGTAGGAACGTCTAGGTCATGTGCGCTGGAATAGATAGACGGTGGAAAATAAATGTTCAACACGTGATAGTGTTTTTAAACGGTGCGGGAGTTTTTATACTTTATAATCTTTCATTTTTAGGTCGCATGAGATCTTTATTTTTATTTAATAGCCATCTAATGTATGGGTGTAGTACTCTGCCTATGCATAGCGAGATCGATATCCACCACACCTTTTACTACTTTTTTACTTATACTTACTTTTAATGAAGAGGTTTCTCGACAATAAACTGCGGATATATGGAAACAAGGTGAACATTACAGGTTTTTATAAAGGTATTTTAATATTCCTATTGGAGAAAAATTAAATTTATGGAATCTACAGATTTAAAGAAAAAAAGGAACACTTTAAAAGCTGCTAATATTTTTCTTTAGATGACAGAATATTTGTCTCTACATAATTTGAAATTGTTTCCCCATATCTGAAGCATATTCATCACTATTCAGAATAGTATTCTAAGGCAGCTGGTAATACAGAAACAGTTAATCTTTATACCAAAAGTAAGAGATTGCGCCGCTATTACTCATTTAGCACTATTATTCACACCCAGGGGCACATGTAGCTTGAGGATATGCTACGGACGCGAGTAACACTAAACACTCTCACTAAACCACTAATTAGATTGCGGCTTGATGGCCAATTGGTTAGCGCTCTAGACTTTGGTTCGACAGTCTTCAGATATGAATCCTGGCGATTGCAAAGATGATTATGAGGGGTTTGGAATCCACGTTAAACTGTAGATCCCGGTCTAATTAGCCTAAAGTGTGCACAAAATGACAAACCAAAAAAAATCGAATTAGATCGAAAAGTTTCTGGTTTGACAGAAGACACCGGATTCATCCGGAACCCCTATAAGCAGTACATGATAGAGGTATGGCAATCTAACTGGTCATCAAGGAATTTGTATTCAATAGAAGTGTGTCGGAACACTGTGGTTGGCTGCGACATCGATTCCAACGGCTCATTGTGAGAACATGGCCCATTCTCGCATAAAATAGTCGACTCAGCCGCTCTCAGTTATTTATGGTCCACTACTTTGTATCTGTATCCGTGGGAACGTCTAGATCATGTGCGCTCCAATGGGTAGACGGTTGGAAAATAAATGTTCAACACGTGATAGTGTTTTTAAACGGTGTGGGAGTTTTTATACTTTATAATCTTTCATTTTTAGTTCGCGTGAGATCTTTATTATGGAATTTTATTTAATAGCCATCGAATGTATGAGTGTAGTACTCAGCCTATGCATATGATCGATATCCACCATACCTTTTACTGGTAAATAAAGAAGTTTCTCGATAATAAACAAGATATATTGAAGCAAAGGAAACATTACTGATTCATTGAAAGGAATTTCAATATTTTTATTGGAGAAATGTGGAATTCGTCGAATCTACTGAATTAAAGAAAAAAGGAACACTGTACTAATATTTTTCTTTCGATTAAAGAATATATGTCTCTTCGTCATTCGAAATTTTGCTTTATATACGTAATTCATATGTTGTACAACAGCCTTAAGAAAGAATAAATTTCACTTTGAAAATATTGGTGCCTGATGGCCGAGTGACTAGCGCTCTGGCGCTAGGTGCCATGGATGTTCGTAATGGTTCGGAATCCACTTTAAACCGTATGTCTCTTGTTTAATAGGATCGTAGAGCGCGTCAGTAGCATATCTTCAAACTACACGTGCCCCTGGATAGTGCTAAATGAGTAACAGCGTTCGTCGGTACAGCCCATTCTGGACTGCTCACAGGGACATGGTCAATACAAAAAAACAGTCAATACATGGCAATTAAAAAAATTTTTTAAAAATTATTTGAAAATCATGGTAAATATGGGTACTTTTGTGTTATGTGATAAAAACTAAGGAAAATAACGCTGCTTTCAACTAGAAACGATTAAATTACATAGAAATAGAATATTTTATTAATTGATTGGTTCTCTATGTGCAGACCATATCTTTTTAAGTGTTGAAGCCCTCTAATAAATTTCGAGTCCCTATCAGTCTTCAGGATGAACTCTACAAATCAGTGCAAACTGTTATCTGATTTGGCATTGATTTGTAGAGTTGGGGGATTTGTTGTTGTTAAATTTGACATACTCCTTGATATAATCCCCTAATTCCCCTAATTTGACATACTTTGACATACTCCCCTTAAACCTCCAATTAGATAGAAGCTTCATGAGCATGAATGTTTGTGAGTGGTTCGGAATCCACATTAAACTGTAGATCCCAATAAAATTAGCCTAAAGGCTCGTTCCCACCAAGGCGAGAGACGTGAAGATTCAAGAGGCAAGCGACAAAATTTTTTCGACCCCTTCACAGCGAAACGTCAGAAATAGCATTACGCCTAGTGAAAAACCGCTTGGGCAACTCCAAGCGACGAACTGCAAACCGGTTTCAGGCGACCGCGGTGAGACTAGTGATTGGTCAAATTTTTTCGCTTGCATCTTGTCGCCTTGGTGAGCACGAGCCTTAAAGTGAGAACATAATGATTGTAGAGCGACAAACCAAATCGAATTAGATCGGACAGATTCTGGGATGAGCGAAGACGTACATCCGAAACCCGTAGAACTACTTGGTAGAGATATGGGAATCTACCTGACCATCAAAAATTTGTATTCAATAGATATGTGTCAGTATAATATGGTGGACCATGGTCTCAAACCCCACTCTCTGAGTAGGCTATCAATGGTTCTCGCGATGTTCACGTAGAATCTTTGACAATGATGAATTGGATGATGTGAGAGCTTTTTTTTTCGATCAATTTATCTTCAATTTCCATGGTTTCTCCAGGTCGGCAGCTGTCTTCTTGATGTATTGCGTCATAATTTAATCATTTTCATGCCAATATGATCGATCAATCTTTCAAACTGACCATCATGATTTCTTTAGCCCAGCAACTTATTCATCGCATTTCAAATGATGGCATACGTTCATACTCGCCAATAACCCGTTTGAGAAAAATGAACAGACGAAAACAATTTGGAATGGAGGTTATGCCTTAAATTTGAAATTTTCCCTCTTTATACATAATCTCAACTAAAATAGTGGGAAGTCCAGTTAGCCATTAATTTGTGGTCAAAATTTAATCACTTAAACATTGGTTCAAAAGTTATTTTCATGAGATATTTCATTTCAATCAAAGAAATTTTAGTTGTATAGTTTCTCATTTTATTGTTGTATTGATTAAGTTCCGTTTGTTACTTTATGGTCATGTTTTATGCAGTTAAGGCTAATTAGATCGGTTTGTATTAAAGTATATCTACTGAAGACAACAAAGCATATATTGAAGATATTACAGTGACAAAATTTGAATAAAAGTTATAATCAAAAACAAAATTAAATTCCGTTTATTTTAAAAATAGCTTATAAACCAAGAATCTGCAAAATGTAATATTTACAGGCCAAATCAATAAACCTAATAAATAAAAAAGTTCCCAAAATTCCTATATGGCTAAAGATTATATTTGGTAATTGAATTACACTCTGAAATTCAAATTTCAATCTTGATTCTGGATTTTGTATGATAGAAATTCTAAACAATCCACTTATCTCCAATAAACCCTTTTAGTGTCCTTCAGAAATGTTTATTTGAACTCCATCAAACTGGCCATTGAAAATGCTGCGGCTTTTGCGAGATCTACTTATGAGCACTTCCAAAATTATCTTCCACTTCCTCTGGCAGACGGCGTGCAAATGGAAGGTGCTTGCAACAATGCAACCGAGTAACATTTTGCTGCTCGCAAGCCAAATAATTCATGATTGTTGGTACAATTCCATTCTCATAGCATTATTTGATTTACGTCCTTCAAGAAAATATTATGCTGGGATTTACGAATAAATTAACTATTTTATGTTCTCCTTTTCATTTTTAACCCATTAACGAATTATCCTGAGTATACTAGTATCTTATATTTGTAAACTTTTGAAACACACCGAGATAATTCGAATGAAAATACTTTTAATCTATAAAAAAAAATTTTAAATACAGACTATACAGATACGGAAAACAAATACAGAAAATACAGACTATTGAAAATATAGAAAACTAATACAGAAAATACAGAAAACAAAATACACAAAGAGGAAAGCTAAAACAGGCTTGTCCAGTTCTATTCTTGGTTATTTGATATGAGCGACGAACCTTATTATAAAACTATATCGCTAATTAATTTTCTACGAAAAATTACGTGGGTTTTGTGTGTGTGTGTGTGTGTGTGTGTGTGTGTGTGTGTGTGTGTGTGTGTGTGTGTGTGTGTGTGTGTGTGTGTGTGTGTGTGAGCGTACTAACCTTTTTGCATTATTTAGTGACAGAAGTTCTTCAAGACACTACATTTCGGTGCTTCTTCATTAATAATTACGGAATCAGTTAAAGTCCATTATCTGAAGATCTGTATTATCTTTTTTCCTAATTTCATCTCAAGAGTAATTGGATAAATTGTGATGACGAGCATAAATCTCAAAGTCAAGTCAAGTTAAAAAAATACAGACTATAGAAAATATAGAGAACAAAATACTGACTATTGAAAATATACACTATTGAAAATATGGAAAACAAAATACCGACTATTGAAAATATAGAAAACAAAATACAGACTATTGAAAATACAGAAAAATACAAAACTATTGAAAATACAAAACTTTTAATTCTGGACTAAAATTGATAATAAAAGCTACCTTCTATTATTGCACGATAAATGCAAGTTCACTCGGGATTTCATACAACAGTCATTCTATTGTGTTGGATTTCATGTTATTTTACAGACATTCGACTCGATGTGGTTCAGCACCCGAAAAACTGAAGAGGAACCGAATGTTATTTATTGCTTATTACCCTTTGCATTTAAATATTTTCGGTTTTAATATCGGAGATGTATCGTATGATAGTTTTACGAAAACTGGCGAAAAGTCAAAAGATTATATTTCTGAATCTATTCCAAATTCGATATCGATTCTGGGTAGTTAAATTTATACTTTAATTTTTCTGATAGATAAATAAACAGATTAAACATTTTTTTTATAAAAATTTGGTAATGTATATTTTCAATTTAGTAAAACGAATTCTCTGAAATAAAACTGTATTCGTTACAAAGAGATTTTCCAATAAATTAAAAAAATCAATAAACTATTGTTAATTGTTGTAGAAAAGCAATAATAATTTTCATTAAATGGGGACATGTTATCGTGAAAATTGAGAAATTGAATTCAGCGAATTTTACTTCTCAAATTTTTTTTATTTCAATTACGTTTCGAACTTTATATTACCACATTTAACGGCTTTTTCAGAAACTTTATTTCAATGAATTAAAGAAAATATTGAAAAATAGATAGGTAGTATTTGTACTGGGGCCTGATGGCCGAGCGATTAACGCTCTGGCGCTCCTTGACACAAGTTTCAGGTTCCTGTCCCTGCAGTGCCATGGATATTTCTGGTAGTTCGGTGTCTTCTTTAAACTGTAGGTCCCAGTCTAATATGACTGTTGTCCATAAGGTTGACAATCCTACCCAGTAAAAAGAAAACATCTCCAGTCTCGAAATCTGCTGGCAGGCAGAAAGCTTTGGCCTACCATGAGGCTGTTGCGCCAATGAATAAGAAGAGTTTAGTGAATACATCTGCTAATCGCAGATTACAAAGTAATTATTTTGTGCTTTTAAATAGCATCTTTAAGTATGTTTTGTTAATAATAAAAATTTTAATCTATATTATTCTTTTACTTTACATCATAGCGTTATGTTAATTTTAAAATAATTCATCGTTCTTCTTTGAGATAATTGCCAAAATTGCCTCACTTTATTTACTTCTGAACAAAAAGAAGAATTATTTTGAAACTTTTCAGATATAGTTATATAACAAAGGGTTTCATTTGATTATTGTAAATTCATATATCAAAACTAATTTTCTTCATATTTAAAAAAAAAATTTCGTTGATTATTTTTCAGATACTATATATTCATAATGATATACGATGGAAATATTAAAAAAAATCTTCATTTTATATAAATAATTATAGAAATTTTATCAAAACCCCAAAAATTACTTCGTATTCTATTGTTATAGATACATTCAGTAATTTTCTAGAATGGATAAAAACTGAATCCAGTCCAAAGTAAAAATTAGAATATAAGGAGTTACGGGTATGATGAAATGATAAATGAATAGAAATATGTCTAAGCAAATAATTTTATAAAACCTTTCCTAATTTCAAATACGTTTTTATTGTAAATTACAATATCCGTTCAAACATGTGTTAACTAAAAATATTGATGTTTATGGTTATTATAGTTGTTTCGATATCCAGTTTTTTAATTATGTTTATCCTTTTTCATATTTATGTTCTCAACTGATGCAAATCGTTTTAATTTTGCATTTGATATCTGTGCTGTCAAGTGTTCTCATGGAATACATACTCAAATAAGAGAAGACAGCAGCAATATGTTTATTATATTTATGTCCTCAACTTATGTAAATCGTTTTAATTTTGCATTTGATATTTGCCTCTGCCAAGTGCTCTCATGGAAATACATGCCCAAATAAGAGAAGACAGCGGCAATATGTT
Organism: Caerostris darwini; assembly: GCA_021605075.1. Taxonomy (NCBI): domain Eukaryota; kingdom Metazoa; phylum Arthropoda; class Arachnida; order Araneae; family Araneidae; genus Caerostris; species Caerostris darwini. The sequence goes on along the minus strand of BPLQ01011927.1, from coordinate 301,430 downwards.
TAATATATAATTGATTCGATATCCAGTTTTTTTAATTATGTTTATCATTTTTATATTTGTGTCCTCAACTTATTCAAATTTAAATTTTGCATTCGATATTTGCTCTGTCAAATGTTCGCATGGAATACATACCCAAATAAGAGAAGACAGCGGCAATATGTTTAGTATATAATTGTATCGATATCCAGTTTTATAAATATATTTATCTGTTTTATATTTATGTCCTCAACTTATGCAAAGCGTTTTAATTTTGCATTCCATATTTGCCTTTGTCAAGTGCTCTCATGGAAATGCATGCCCAAATAAGAGAAGACAGCGGCAATATGCTTATTATATAATTGTTTCGATATCCAATGTTTATCCTTTTTATATTTATATCCAGAATTTATGCAAACCGTTTTAATTTTGCATTTGATATTTGCCTCTGTCAAGTGTTCTCATGGAAATACATACCCAAATAAGGGAAGACAGCGACAAAATATTTTTCATCAGCATCTCCACGAGCACACTATCAAAACGAAGAAGAAATTTTCAATAAATATGTAAATTTTGAAGAAGCTGCTTTACTTTACTTTCCCCCTTGGAAAGAAAAAAAAATAAGACTTCCGAAAAATGCTTCTGATGCCTCTATTCTAAAGTTAAGAGAATTTATTCAAAGTTTATCTAAATTCACAGCATCTCATGTAGTCCGTCCAAAGACTGCTTGGGACTTTTCCAAAGACCTTGTGCATAATCGAAATAAAAGTCTCAAGACATATTCCAACTAAATAGGCTATCATCATTTGACAAAAATTTCTTGTTTTTTACATATTTTTACAGCTGAAAACGGTGTCCTTTGACGTTGGCAATTTAAAGTGAGGTTTTTTTTAAGAATATGTTATTTCTTATCAGATTATTTAAATCTCTAGCTGGTAAATAAAAAAATAATAATATTTAAAAAATAGCAGTCATTCGACAAATGTCGGTGTAAAGCAAAAATATAAAAATTTTGTTGATGCACTATTCAAATTCATGCGATCATAAGCCATACAAAAACCTAAATATTATAACACTCTCCATTTTGCTCAAAAACATGTAAAATAAATAAATGTAGTAAATCTTAAAAAATGCACTATTCCGTTGAATCTTAAGTTGTGCCAGATGTCAATAAAATAAGCTAAAGACGTAATTAATTCTTACATATATATATTTTTTTTTGCTGTACATCGGTAGGCTTCATATCCAATCACCACGAGCAACCATTTTTTTTCGCAACCATTGTTTTCTGTACATCGCTCAAAATTGTTTTATTCCATTGAAACACAGTTGCTTGAGATTGCTACAAAATGAGCTCGAAGCGAAACTAATTCGTCCAATTTTTTCACTGTATATTGGTGGGCCTCATGTCCACTCTAATTCGTAATTTTATAACTAGCAACTATCTCAAAATTGTTTTATTTCATCGAAACTAAAATTACGTCAGATTGCTATAAAAGGAAATCTAAACGTAACCAATTATTACAATTTTTTTTTTTCGCTGTACATCGGTGGGCCTCATGTCCCATTCTAAATCCACCACAAGCAACTCGCTCAAAACTGTTTTATTTCATTGGAACTAATATTACGCCAGATTTCTACAAAATTAGCTCTAAACGAAACTGATTCTTGCAGTTTTTTCGCTGTACATCTGTGAGCCTCATGTCCCACTTGGTTTCATAAGTCCACCATGAGGGATGACATTGTCTTCTGGGAAGACTTTATAGTAGTTGTTCAACAATGAGAAGAAAATCTGGAAACTCTCATCAGATAGCTTAACAGTCGTTTGAGGCGCTTACCTGATTTGAACCTGACCCCCTTCCCCTTTCATTCTTACATATGCCATCCAACTTTCCACAATTATTTCGACATTTTTACATATGCTTTCAAATGATTTCAATGGGCATCATTGCTGAATACGAACCTTGATCTTCTGATATATCCTCACGTTACTACTGGGAAGTGAATCGCACAATTCTTATGTTACTCAAAGGAAGAATTTTAAACTGTAGGTTCCGATCTAAATAGCCCAAAGTGTGCAAAAAATGACCGTACAGGACAAACCAAACCAAAGGAATAATCTTAATATGCATACGTATTTGATGTAATATTATTAAACAGTACGACTTTCAGGCAATATTGAATAATACTAACAACTATTATTACAATTGAAAAAAAACGCATTCAATTTCTGGGAACGGTTTAATGATTTTTTTTTTCAGTTTAAATTAGAATAAAAAATATATATCCAAAAACTTTAAACGTTATCATGGTTATTGCTGAACACTATTCTAATATAAAATACCAGATAATAACTTTGTAACAAGGTTAATCGCATAATGGGATTCCTATCAGCACCTGACAGGAACCCTGGCATGCAATCAGCACATCTAACGACGTGGCGTCATTTAAATTACTTATTTTCCATTAGCATTATCTTTCTCTGTCAGTAGTCTGTAAATTTTTTATGACTATGATGAAAATAAAACAAATAGATACCAATCATCAAACTGTTTGTTATTAGTAAAGGATTTGATTAGATTAAAAAAAAATCAAGTCGTAAATCTAATAAAAACGGCCAAACTTTCAAGACTGTTATTCATGTAACTAATCATGTTTTTAAGCAAAACTGTTATTCATGTTAATTAGCTTGTTATAGTGTTTTTAAGCTTTATTCATGTACTAATCATGTTTTTATTCATCTAACTAATCATGTTTTTAAACAAATATCCCCAAAATCTAAAGTTTTTAGTAAAAAAGTATTTTATATGACTTATTCATAAAAAAATTTATTTTATTCAGTAGTGAGGAGTATCATGCAAGCTAAGTTAAAGTAACGATTACTCAAGATTCATGAACTGGAATAGAAGGAATTACAACCAAGACCAAAATGTATTGTTATATCCTATTTAACGAATAAATGAGATAAAATTCACACTTATAAAAGTGAAAAAAATAACTTCTGCCTTCAATTCTCAACGATGTCAAAAGAAATTGAGACAATTGCTTAACTACAATTTTAAATGTTTTTTAATTTCAAAATTTGCCCATTCTTCTGGGATATAATATGAATTTCATAGGAATTATGATTATCTACTTTATAATTTGTATACAATAATTTTTAAAATAATACAACTAAGTCTTATAGTAAAATATTTGGTTAAATTTTTCTCAACTAGGGCCTGAATAGCCGAGTGGCCAGCGCTCTGGCGTTCGATACCACAGGTTTTGGGTTCGAGTCCCGGCGGTGCCATGGATGTTTGTAGTGGTTCGGAATCCACTTTAAACCGTAGGTCCCGGTCTAATAGGATCGTAGAGTGTTGCGGGGGCATTGTTACCCCGCGCCCGTGGCGTATCTTCAAGTTACACGCCCCCCTGGGTAATGCAAAGTGAGTAACGTCTGTGCAGCGCTTACCTTAAGGCATCCATGACCAAGCTGATTAGTTACATGCATAACAGTCTACTCACTCGGCCAAGCTCTAAATGTTTACCAGCTGCATTAGAAAAAAAATGTCTCAACTATCTAAAAATAACAGGCATGATGACAGAGTGAGTAGCGCTTTGGTGCTCTGTGCTACAGGTTTCGCATTCGAGTCACGGCGATGCCCTGGATGTTTGTAGTGGTTCATAATCCACTTTAAGCCGTAGATCCCGGTCTAATAGGACTGTAGAGCTTTGTGCATAGGTTTTACAACCCTACACCGTAAAAAGTCAGAATCAAGGAGCCAAGTGAGACTTCTGTCTAAGGGTGATCCATCATATCCATCATACCCTTTCCCTCCTTCCATGTGACCACACGGTTTCATGGACTTGGTTTAGATATTGCTGTCTATCAAGTGGGATAAGAAGAACAACAAAAAAAAATTTTCTGTTACTGAAAAGATTTTGAATTTCTTTTAATCTTAGATGAATATTCCACTAAGTTTTATTATAAAAAAGAATAATTTATCAAATTAAAACAAAGGTTAGCAATCAATGAAATTGAAAATAATAATAAACTTGCTTAAATCATGAAATTATGAATGAATTTTTCCGAATATTTGCAAACTTAAAGGCATTTTGATTTAGTATAAGAAATCATACAATTTAAAAAGTAAATTATTAAAATTTCTTAATTTATTCTGATTAATATTCTTTAAATCTTAGCTAATCATGTTAAAAGCTAATAAATAATGTATATTTGTGAAAGAAACGATTCAAAATTCACTGTCCTTTCTTCCAAATGAATATGCAATAAACGAATAATCTACATTTATCAAACCTATCTTGATAATTTTTAGGTAATATATAATGTATTACATGTTCAAAATGCGTACATATTCTTAATTTAATTAAAATAAATTATTGCGAACTCTTCAAAACTTTTCTCAAACTACATATTTTTTTATAGAATCGATTCCCTTATGAATCATTTGCATATTACTACTTTGCAAAACTAGTATATGAATATAATATTTATCTATCAAATAATTTTATAAGTATATTTAATTTATCAAAGAACTTGCTGACAAAGTAAATTTTATTTATTAGTAATATTTATTCATCATTTATTAATTTAACAATTTAAGATAAAATCAATGATACAGTTGGAAATTAAATATCTTGAAGTAGCTACGCATATTTATTGAATATATTATTTCAACCAAACTATTTTATATTCAAGTATTTATAGAACAAATTTATAATAATGAATTAAAATATTTTTTCAATCTTACCATTTTCCTTACAAAATTCCTATTAGATAATTTCTACATCACATTATCATATATATTATTTCAAAACTTAATTCATATAAATTAATTTTATTGTTTAATTACATATAGTTTTCTACCCATTTGTTTATCTAAAGCATTAATTTTTGATTTCATGTAAATACCTTGAAATTCAAAGCCTCTTTAAGAAAAACAAATCCGTCATAAATTTAAAATAATATTAATATGATGAATACTCCTTAATAATTTATTCTCTGACTGTTTTTAACCCTTAATTCTGTATTGTAAGCCAAATCATACATTTTTTCAATTTTTTGCATAATTTTTATTTAATTTAACAAATTGTATTCTGAGCAAAACTATCCTAAATGTTATTCTATGCACACACAAAATAAATAAAAATTGGTATAATTCAACTTTTCTTTTACCTTCTATTTATAGAATTGTTAAAAATGAATTTTATTAAAAATGATTCATTGCAAAAATCATTTAATCATTCAGTATATCTTATCTTATTCCTTTTTACCATCTTCCATTATATATTGACTTTAACTTATTTAGAGTAAAAATATATTAGAAACTTTTTACAGTAAACTGGAAAGATAATAAATAGTCAGAATAGTTAGACTCGATGGCGACTGTAACAATGGATTCAAGTATCTAAAAGTCGAGCTATCTGGTGTGGACAATTCGGATTTTTTTTAATACATCATATAAATTATCTACAGTTACACACTGAAAATGTCCTCCACCAAACTTTTCTATTTATTAGGTATGTATGTTGTCATGAAATACAAAATCCTCAAAGTAAAAAAATATGATAAGGTAGGGATAACCAATAGCTGCACTTAATATCGCAAAGCATTGTACTGCGGCTGTAAAGTAATCATAAATAAACTTTTTTAGTTTGTTCTCTTTATATTTGCGTTTCGTATAGTTTGAAATGCATGAATTTTATTATTTTGTTTCAAATAAAAAATATAATTTTATAATTTCATATTTTATTAATTATTTAATCATTTAATTGCTTAGCTACAGTATTGTTAGCTATTCATGAAAAAAATGCCTGATTATTTACAATTATTTTTAAATTGCATTAATGTTTTTTAATGTTTCCTTCCCTTCCGTTATGAAAACAACATTTTACGTTATACATTAAAATTTTTAGTTGATAATTTTACATTTCATATGTAAATTAATTTTTTAAAAATATACAGTTCAATCACAAAACTTAGCATGCAACTTGTAAAATATTGAGATTCAAAATGATATAAATATTTTTTTAAAAATTAAATTTATCGTAACGTTATATTTTTTAAGTTAAATAATATTTTATAAAAATAAGCGTGAAAAAAACCATCGTCATAAAATGCAAAAAAAAAAATGTAAAACTGACATCACAAAAATTTAAATACAGAAGGTGCTTTCGTAAAATGTCACATATTTTTCACACATTTTTACTCTTATTTAAGCAGTAACAAAAAAACAATGCACGTTATTATAGAGAAAAAGAATCTTTGTATGTTTTAAGCAATTTGTGTTATCAGTTTTCCAGTTAAAATGGTTCCAAGACGATTAGAGGTGACATCCGGAATTTGATAATTAAATTAAGGAGAAATAGAAATTTTGCGTTGAATTTACAAAGATTGTTGGGAAAAGCAAGTCTGCAGACCAAAATATTATAAAAAAATTTGGAAACAACTGGATATATTTTTAACAAATCGCGTAGAATCAGAATTTTGAATTCGTGTCAGAATTTTGAATGATCATGATCTCAATCAGTGATGACAGAAATAAGATAAAATCCGAAATTGTCTGTTTCTCGATTAACGGAATATATTGTTACAACACTTAGTGTTAATGCGGAAATGTTTAAAAAAATCCTCCAATCTGAAAGATTTCATGGCAGAGTTCCATGAAAAAAAAGCATTCATATTCAGAACAAATCATACAAAAAAGATTGAACTTTTCTAATGAATATGTTCATAAGAATTTTGGGGACACTGTCCTTTTTATCAATGGCAGCAAATATGTTATCGGAAGTGATGCATGTGACAAAATTTGGTGGAGCAGAAACCAAAAATCGAAACTCAATTTTCGTTCCAACAGTGAAGCATGGTGAATTAGTCACGGTATACTAGAGGGGAAAATGTTGACAGTGGATGATGGAATATTGACCTTTATTAAAGATGTGGTGAATTGTTTCAAATACTGCCACCGAGATATTGCAAGATAATGTGCAGTTATCTGTTGGCAGATGCAGCTTGGAAGCCAATGGATCTTTCAGCATGTTAATAAGCCAAAAACTCAGGGAAGATTGTGAAAGAATGGTTTTTTTACAATCCACCTTCACGGTTCCATACTTTTCCTCAGTCGCCACATTTGAATCACATCGAACACATATGGGAGGAACTTAACAGAAATGTTAGAATATACAGTGTCCGATATAAGAAATTACTTTAAAAAAGACATTGTTGCAAATATATTATCTGAAATTACGCCAGATATCACACAAAATCGTATTGCTTCGATTCATGAAAACTGTCATTGATTCAAGGTCAAATTACAAGATATTGAGTTATTTTCAGTTACATAATTTATACTAATTCCTCAATTTCCTACAAATAATTTTTAAAACTAACTCAGTAACTAATAAATTATTTTATTTACTATAATTTTCTGCCGCTATTCTGCGAATATACGTTAAAAAGTAGTGAGATTTATAAGCTACTGTATTCAATCTATGGGAATTTAAAAAAAAAAAACCTTTACAGTTATATTAGGCCTGGACTTACAGTTTAAAGTGGATTCTGAACCACTACAAACGGCCCCTCGCAGACTCCAACACGAAACCTGTGACATTGAGTGCCAGGATGCTAGAATTAATAATGAATTGTGGTATAGATGAAGATTTTCTTCCACTGTCATCTTTGAAACCATCGTTATGAACCATCATTGAAATATCGTCTTTTTTTCGAAAAATGTTCTCTTTTCGTCTGAAAAATGTCTTTTTCTCAGAAAAAATATCGTTCAGCATAGATCTTAGGTCCATTTCTTCTTTCCTGTTTCCGTTATACCAAATTTATAATAATGTTAATTTTTTATATGATTTCTCGCATCAAAAACGGACTTTAAAACTAAGAAAACATTTTGTTAAGTTTTATGCCATGGGTAAAAAAAGAAATTAATTGTCATATGATATGTCAAAGAACACATACAAATTATTACGAGATCATACTACTGTGCCTGAAAAGTAAGACCAATTATTTTTTTATTCTTCTAAAATTTATTCTTCTAAATTTATTTCATAGCCTTCAAAGTAATTGTGGATCAACGGTTTGCAGGCATCAAATGTTTAATTTTTTGGACGTGAGCTTCGTCAGTTGAGGTTGATGGTCGACCAGGGGGCTCTGTTATACCACTTCTAAACATTTCTTTCCGATATAGGAAGGCTCACTGAATACCTTCTGCAGAATTCTATACGTTTCCGCAAAAAATTTTATTGCAAATTCTTTGCTCAATTAATTCAGACATTTTATAAATTATCGGAATCAGTTTAGCGTCTCACAAAGCCAAACGCAACTCAAACACTAATGAATATTTTGACGTCAAATTTCACACAGATGTCAAGGTCTGTGCCAGTAACCAAAAAAAAAAAAAAAAAAATTGAAATTCCATAAGATTCGGGAATTTTAAATTGAAAATTGATCTTACTTTTTGGACACAATAGTACTATGTCCCTTATTTTTGGAGGCCGAAAAACTACGTTTGCTGTTATACGGCATTGTGTATCATAAGAAAGAAATAAAATACTTTTAAATTTCATAACTTAAACAAGAACTAATATTATCAATAAAAAAATATACTCTCATGACCTTTTTTTAAAAGTGAATGCCGAATTAGAAAGATATTCTTTAAGACGATTAATCGATTAATCTTTTTATAAGTATGCATACTTAAAAAGTTATCAGTTAATTCAATGCACTCACTTAAAAAAAATAATGTTTGAAAGCTTTTCAAAGAATCTTTCAAAATCCTCTTTTTAGAGAATAAATTGTTTAATTTCATTGATTCTTTGTATTAATAAAAAAAGGATTACTTGGAGAAAAAAAAAACCTTTCGCTTAGATAATCTGATTCCGTACTTTTTTAAATGCTGTGATGATAAAATCTGGAATTAAGTTACTTTGCTAAAAATCCTATTATAAGTGCGATGGAAGTTTATCATGTTAATAAATCTTATTTTCCTCCAATTAAATTGTTTCATTGCTTATTTATGTTGCACGTGAAATAATTGGTTCGCCAAATCTCTATTATCTTCATAGGGTGTTTTTTCTACTTAATAAAGAAAATAAATTTTATCTGTTTTCTATTATGATCTGTATTAACATGATGTTAAAAAATTTAAAAACTTTCCGAACTGTAGCATTTTTCCCACGAGAAGAGTTGTAGCCTTTCGTTACCAGGAAAGAGGAATGTATATTCTTTAACAACATACTAACAACCTATTACTCATACTTCCTAACTGATTTTTATTTATTTCCTATTTGTCGTTAAGCTTAAGACTATTTCTTTTTTTTTTAGAATTTGTCTAACGCTATTTGTTAAATGTTGTTGTTGTCTTTGTCGTATCCCTCATGGAAGGAGGGAAGAGGGGGCAGTTACTGTTGTGATGAAGGCCCCGTAGGTAGAAGTCTGACTTCTGCTCCGTGTCGCTAAAGAAAGATGGCAGTGCTTTCCTTGAGGACTTTTAGGTAAATCCCACCAGGACCCTGCATCTGCTTATCGCATGGGAGAAAACAGGGAAAACTCCCACCGGGTAGTCAGACTCACGAGGCAAGATGTTGAACATCACAGACGCCATCGAGGCTCCTCGTTTTTTGAAACAGTGTTTACAATAAAAAGCCAACGGATTGAACCTCCGCCCTAATGCTCACCGACTGCGCACGTTGCCTTAAAGCCATGAGTCAGGTGTCTGTTAAATGTTATGGTTTAAATAACTAACCGGTTACAGTTAAAAAGTAAACATTATTTTTTTTTTTTCATTTTCCGTTGTCTAAAAAATATGAAAATGAAATCTATAATTTATTTCTTATTCAGTAAGGTAATCTGAAACATATTTTGAGTATACCAGCTATTGGAGTACTTCTCATGAGAAAATCTAATTATATTCTTGGATGACATATTTGCACTGAATCACAGGCGCTCATTGGTAAAGCAAATTAATCACCAATTTAATAATAAACTAGTGCGCCATTACATTCAATGTGTGTTCAATTAATGTATTTTTATATTACTATTTTATTTAAATATTTATCATTATTTTTTTTCGAAAACTGTTTCTGACTTCAGATCATTTGCCAGTGTAATAAGAAATCGTCACTATACATAGTAGATATCCAGCAAATTCAGAATTACCCAGGTGGCACCAAGAATCCTGCTATACTGCATCCACATTACGCCACCGTAATTTGTAACGCGTCGCCAGCAAAGACAGCATTTTAGGAATCGCACATCTTTTCTACCTCCTCGAATCCAAAGAAAACGTCTGCAAAATATACCGTGCCCATCTCCGATATAGGCGCACCAGTTTTTTATTTAGCATCGCTGCTCAATTTCGAACCGAATATCTTCGGTTAGGAAACTTAGAGTACTGTCCTGACCTTTTAAATGTAATAGTAAAACCTACTGTTTAACTATACGTCTTTATATGAGAAATTATTAAAATTATTTATATAGAACCACATTAATGAAACTAATGAATTTCTCCAGAAATGGCATCTGCTGTTCGTATCCCTTCTTTATTTCTCGAAGTTAACGAAGAGATTTTTTTCTTCAGATTTATTGTATCTATTACTGCTGTCATAGCCATAAGAACGTTTGATTCACTTTTGTCTTCCGGGTTTTAAATGCGGAATCAAATCAAATGAGAAAGCTCAACATCCTATCCATCCTATAGTTTTAGGCCCAAATGTCAGAATATATTCCATATAATAATGCTTATATTGGTATATCGACAGATATGCTTATATTGGTATATAAATTACAAAAACTTCTTTGCTTATGGCGGATACTTCTTCTTCATTGGAGCAACAGCCCGTGGGGACCAAGGCCGTCTGCCAACTGGCAGATTTCGAGGCAGGAACTGTTTTTTTTTTATGGGGGTGGGTTGTCAGCCCTACGCTCAACAGTCATTTGAGACCTTTAGACTACGGTTTAAACTGGATTCCGAACCACTACAAACATCCATTGCACCGCCGAAACTGGAACCCGTAACCTGTGACACCGAGGGCCAGAGCGACAGTCACCCGGTCAACAGATACGAGTACTGCTTAGGTCTAAAAGTCCTACTATTGCCACAGAAGATGTTGGAAGTGTCTTTGAACCTCCAAATGCCGACTTCAAGATTATTCATTCCTGAGGTTGTGATAATAAGCAGTGAATGCATTGAAGCAATACCTCCTTTGTGCACCCTAGATAACATTAGAATCTGTTACATATTTACCAATCACGTTGCAAATTGTAGATATTGGAAAACAACAATAGCATTACAAAAGCCATATGTCAAACAGATACATCTTTTATCAATGACACCCTACTGGAAGAGCGGTAGCAAATTGGGTTCGAGAAAAATTAAAATTTGTTAAAGAACTTAATGAGGAAAATTTCATTCAAAATTATATTTTATTTTCTACAAAAGGGTAACATTTAAAAGATTATTAATTTAAAAAAAAAATTAGAGTCATTACCTTTCTTAAAAAATTTCCTGGATAAGTAAAAAGAATGACAGATGTATTGAATAGTAAATAAATTAAAATCATAACACTTTTGTCATATGCATCTATAGTACAACAGACGATAATGTGGAAAATTAGCAAGGGGCGAAGTTGTACTGATTCAATAAAAATGGCTCCTAGGAGAGAAAATGTCATTTATAAAAATATTTTTAATAAAAATAATTTTTATATTTATTACTTAAAATTTTAGATGACTCGATATTAAAATAAAAATTAGAGGAATAAAAATTCCATACTGTATATTAGACTTTTTTATTTCAAATCAGCTTTGCGTAGCGTCTATGTGACTAGCACCCCTAACCAATAATCGATTCGTCCATTTCCGCCATTAAACCGGATGTTTACGATTCCACACTATTCGTGATAGGATTATAGTAACTTCATAAAAAGTAAACTTATAAGAAAGGATGAACTTCAAAGCCGTATCAAATCAATTCAAGTAAAATCCAGACGAAGTAGTTGTACAGAATGTTGGTAAGTACTGAAATATTAATGATAATGTAAAGAAAACGAATTTTCTTATATGAAGTGTTAATGATAATTTAATGATGCGTACTGAAGTATCAATAATAAATTAATGTTGCGTACTGAAGTATCAATAATAAATTAATGTTGCGTACTGAAATATCAATAATAAATTAATGTTGCGTACTGAAGTATTAATTATAATTTATTGATGCATACTGAAGTATTAATGATAATTTAATGATACATACAGAAGTATTAACGATAATGTAAAAAATGACTTTTCTTATATGAAGTATTAATGATAATTTAATTATCCGTACTGAAGTACTAATGATAACTTAATAATGTGTACTGAAGTTTTAACGATAGTTTAATGATGCGTACTAAAGTATTAACAATAATGTAAAGAAAATTCATTTTCTTAGTCCCTTCATACCCTAAAAGTTCTATAATTTATTTATTTTGATAATACTTTTATATAAAATGAATAAATTCATGAGTTGAAAAAAAATCATATATTTTTAACTTATATACGTTTTTAAATTTATTTTGCATTGTTTTTAATTAACTAATAATAGATTATTGTATGTGCTGTCATAAAATGCAACTAAACAAAAAATATATATGAAAATATTGCTTAATTTCAAAGTGTATAACAATTTCTCAATAATATGGTTTAGTAATAATATTGTATGCAATAAACTTTCTAATTCGAATATTCTATCAGATTTTATAACTAGTATCATTTTAGAAATTTGTTTATTTCACCTTTCGGTAGCTTCAAGAAAAATAAGTTGTTGAAAGAAGTTCACAGAAAAAATAATTAAATTATGCATTAGTGCATTGACTTATATTTTAAAAGAAGGTTAAATTTTCTTATGTAACTCTAATGAAAGTAAATATTTATCTACATGAAAAGCTAATATTTACCTTAGCATATAAAGCTAATAATTATTAGAAATATTTATGTAAATTAAATATTTATCTACATAAGCAAAATATGTAATCAGATGCATATTGCAAATAATTTGCACTTCTCTTCAAAAATACTCAAAATCCTATTAAAATTTTTAATCTTAAAACTTTTCGATACTTTGTAAATAGAAAATTTCATTTTGTAAGTTTATTAAGCATAATAGAATGTAATATCCATATGAATAGGTAATTATTTTCTTATTTGCGAAAATTTATTTAAGTTCTAAGTTGGGTTTTCATTGAGTTTTATTTATTCGCAGTTGTAGCTTTATATCCTGTGATATTATGTATCCATACTGGATTTTGTTATAAACGTTTGTTATAAATGTTTTACTTACAACAAAAAAAGGCATTAAATTTTATTTTAAATTTTCTGTTTAATTTATTTAAACATAAATATCACATTTATTCATTGTCATTGTTTTTGTTTAATTCATTTAAAACGAAATATTATATTTATTCGTCGTTATTTCGTACTTATGTTAAAATCATTATTGTTTAATAATTTAGTGAGAGTATTACATACATTAAAAGAATAAATGACGGTATTCTAAAACGATAAATAAAATAAAATACGAAAATTAATCAATTAAACAATAAGTTATTCAATAGAATACTAATTTGAACAATTTGAATTAGAAAAGATATGCAATTTTAATTTTCATCCGCTTATGATTATCACAAAAAAAACTTCTATTGTAATGTGCAGGTTGTGTAACTGGATGTGGTTGGGTTGAAATTCTTGAGGCACATATTGGAGAACACACAGCTTTATTTGCACGCATATAATATTTAACACATTTAAAGCCAAATAATTATAGATTCGTGGAAGGATTCCACTTTTAAGCAGAAAATCCGATACTCAGGTACGTGTGAGATGCACGGTATATACTTCCTCTCCGGATGAGAGTCTGGAGACCAGCTGACCATTTTTCCTGTACGTCACAGAGGACGCTCTCGCCAATGCATAGGTTTGATTTGTAGCTCCGCGGTCATTTTGTGCACACGAGGGCTAAACAGACCGAAATCTATAGTTTAAAGGGGACTCCGAACCACTCACAAACTTCCCTGCCACGGCCAGAAGCATGTTCGAACCTGAAGCCTGGGATACCGAAGACCTGAGAGCTAACCACTTAGCCACTAGACAATCGTCAATGCGTAGGAGTAAGCATAGTTACATCTTTAAATATTGTATGTGTTTGGTTGTGTGCGTGTGTAAATTAAGCTGTGTTCTTCATCCTATGGCTCTAGTATTTCAGCCCAACGACACCCAATTACGATCCAGTTACAGAGCCTGTACACTACAATCTTTAACACATTTAAGGACATATAATTATACATTCGTGTAAGGATTCCACTTCTAGGCCGAAAACCCGATACTCAGGTAAGCGCGGGACGCACGTAACGTACTTCTTCTCCGAGTGAGAGTCTGTAGGCCAAGTGGCCAATTCCCCTGAGCGCTACAGGGGGCGTTCTCGCCAGTGCGTAGAAGGAATCACGGTTATACTATTATTGACATATTTTTTTTTTCATTTTTAACCCGTTTGAAATCTTTTAAACTTTTTTTGTTTATGCAGTGATTTTTAAATATATTAATAAGTATTGCATTCGTAATTTATATCATAAAAATAAATTAATAAACATTTATATTAAAAGTATATAATATGTTGAAAATTAATTACATAATTGAACATTACGTTTAGAATTATCTGAAATATATTTCTCTATCACTTACGTAATTATTGCAGCCTGGTGGGCAAGTGGCTATCTCTCAGCTCTTTGGTATCATAGGCTTCAGGTTCGAATCCTACTGGTGGCATGTATGTTTGTTAGTGGTTCGGAATCCACTTTAAACTTTAGGTCCTGGTCTGTTTAGCCTAAAGTGTGCACAAAATGACCGTAGACTAAACCAAATCTTCTTCATTGAATCATTCTTCATCTTCTTCAAATCTTCTTCATTGAATCATTCTTCATCTTCTTCAGATCTTCTTCATTGAATCATTCTTCCTCTTCTTCAAATCTTCTTCATTGAATCATTCTTCATCTTCTTCATTGAATCATTCTTCATCTTCTTCAAATCTTCTTCATTGAATCATTTTTCATCTTCTTCATCTTCTTCATTGAATCATTCTTCATCTTCTTCAAATCTTCTTCATTGAATCATTCTTCATCTTCTTCATTGAATCATTCTTCATCTTCTTCAAATCTTCTTCATTGAATCATTCTTCATCTTCTTCAAATCTTCTTCATTGAATCATTCTTCAGATCTTCTTCATTGAATCATTCTTCATCTTCTTCAAATCTTCTTCATTGAATCATTCTTTGTCTTCTTCAAATCTTCTTCAAATCTTCTTCACAACCCTATGTGCCAAGGCTGTATTCCTAGTGGCAAATTTTGAGACCTGAGATGTGTTCTTTTTAAGGAGTAGGGTTGTCAGTCCTATGCCCAATAGTCCTATTAGACCGGGCCCTACTGTTCAAAGTTGATTTCGAACCATTACAAAAAACCATGGTAAAGTCGAGACTCGAACCCGAAATCGTGGCATCGAGAGCGAGAGTACTAGTTCACTCGGCCATCAGAACCTTAAAACTATCTAATATGTGTAAAATTAATAACATAATCGAACATTCTGCTTATAATTATCTGAAATATATTTCCCTGTCTCTTACGATGTATTACTTAGTACGTAACTACTTAATTAGTATGGTATGTAGTTACATACTTTCTTAGTTAGTATGTAATTATTTTCTTTTATATCTATTTGC
Organism: Caerostris darwini; assembly: GCA_021605075.1. Lineage (NCBI taxonomy): Eukaryota > Metazoa > Arthropoda > Arachnida > Araneae > Araneidae > Caerostris > Caerostris darwini. The sequence continues at coordinate 285,698 of BPLQ01011927.1, read as the reverse complement.
AATTAATTTGGCTCTCTGTCTCAACAATTTCATCATTTGATAGAACCGTTTTCATAATTTAAAATAATTTAATTAAATCGTATCCATTTGCCTGAATTTAAAACAATATTTTGCATTTGCATGGTGAAAGGATGTCTTCATTTATCTGTGCAGAAAGTTTCTAATCCCAAGTCTGAGGAAAGTATTATTGATTAAGTCCAACAAATTCAATAAATCTATCTCTCTCGGAAATGGATTTATTCCATTCCTATAAGCCATCCGCTGACTTTTCTCTCCGAATCAAGCATTGAATGTTCCTGCAGTCGCCTTAGGTTAAGATAGTTCGTTTACGTTTTCCTAATCATTAGTTCCTTATGAGCATTTTAACGAAGTTATCGAAAAATACTGAAAGTATGCCTTTTTCTTAGAAAAGCACAATTTCCGGAAAAGACATCAAAAGCAATGATTTGAAATGATACTTTTAATGTAAACCTATTACTTGATGCTGCAAACAGCTATGTAAAAGATTTATTTAAAAAAAAGAATATTGTATGTTAGGAAATCTTGCAATTCCCTTATCATGCCCTTTATTAACCCAACCTTTGATGGTTTTCGTTTAATCTAATTATTTTAAAAAAAGGATTTCATATAGGATCATTTCTTAAAATAATTAGTTATTAAAATTATTTTTTTGCTTCCTATATAATAGAGAGTTTTTGCATACCGTATTTTGGACGTCCATTAGCTTTTTCTCTCTAGCGCGCATGCTCTTAGGAAACATTGTTACAGATACGTATGCGCAATTTCCTATGAGCATGCGCGCTAGGGAGAAAAAGCTAACGGACGTCCAAAATACGGTATGAAAAAACCCTCTACTAAGTGTAAAATTAATAATATAATTAATCATTCCGCTTAGTACGTAAAGAAATATATTTCTCTGTCACAGTTATAATTATTGCTAGTATTATTTGCTAGTATATTAGATTGTTCTAAGGACCTGGTCACCAAGTGGCTAACTCTCTGGCCTTTGGTTTCACAGGCTTCAGGTTCGAATCCTGCAGGTGTCATGGATGTTTGTGAGTGGTTCGGAATTCACTTTAAACTGTAGGTCCTGATTTGTTTAGACTAAAGTGTGCACAAAATGACCGTAGAGCAAAAAAAAAAAAAAAAAAAAATCTTCATTGGCGCAACAGCCCGATGCGCCAAGGCCTAGTGCAGACTGGAGACGTTTTCTTTTTAAGGGGTAGGGTTGTCAGCCCTACGCCCAACAGTCATATTAGACCGGGCCCTTCTGTTTAAAGTGGATTTTTGCACCTACTGATCCTTTTTTTTTTATAATCATTTCATAATGATGATAAAAAAATTATACTAAATGATTCTGGTTATTACAAAAATAATACTGCTATAAATGCCGGTGGTTAATTGAAATACTTATCTTTTTCAAATTTGAAATTCGTTTAAACAAGTCGCTTATTTCGTATTTTTGACGTCTTCCAGTTCACCATTTTTTTTATGTCGCCAAGAGTGTATTAAATAAAACTTCATCCAGAGATCCCCATTTCACTAAATTGAATTTTACATACATTTAATGTATGGGGAGGAAATTGTAATTCATGTATTAAAACCCTTTAATTAAAGCAGTAAAGAAATATCAGTATTGATATATCATCTGGATTAAGGTATTCTGAAATCCAAGAAAAAGTAATATTCTTATGTACTATTTATATAAACGTATTAACTTTACATACTCTAATTTCTATTGTTGTTTTTTTTGGCTATGTTTATTAGTGTATTCTAACTGGTGGACCAGTGATAAATAACGTGCAAGAGAACTCAGGTTCTAATCCGCTGGAGGCGTCTGTTGTAGTCACTGCTTTCAAAAACTATATATGATAATGTGTTCAAGCACCTCGATTTGAAGCTCATATATATATATATAATTATATACACTGAAGTGACAAAAGTCATGGGATAGCAATATGCAAATTTTCAGATGGCAGTAGCATCGCGTAGAACAGGTATAAATGCGCAGTGCTTTCGCAGAGCTTTCATTTCTGTTCAAGTTATTCATGTGAAGAGGTTGTGACGTGATGATGACCGCACGACGGGAATTAACAGACTTTGAACGTGGAATGTTACTTGGAGCTAGACGCATGGGTCATGCCATTTCGGAAATCGTTAGGGAATTCAACATTCCCAGATCCACTGTGTCAAGAGTGTGCCGAGAGTATGAAATTTCAGGCATAACATCCTACCATGGACAGCGCAGTGGTCTACCGCCTGCACTTAACGACCGAGACCGGCGACGTCTGCAAAGAGTCGTAAATTCTAACAGACAAGCAACACTGCGTCAAATAACCGCAGAAATCAATGTGGGACGTACCAGGGACTTGTCTGTTAGAACTGTGCGGAGAAATTTGGCTTTCTTGGGCTATTGCAGCAGAAGACCGACTCGAGTGCCTTTACTGACAGAACGACATCGCTTGCAGCGACTTTCGTGGGCACGTGAGCATATCGGTTGGTCCCTAGATAAATGGAAAACCGTGGCCTGGTCCGATGAGTCACGATTTCAGTTGGTAAGAGCTGATGGTAGGGTTCGAGTGGGGCGCAGACCCCACGCAGCCATGGACCCAAACTGTCAGCAAGGCACTGTTCAAGCTGGTGGTGGCTCCGTAATGGTGTGGGCTGTTTTTTCATGACATGGACTTGGTCCTCTAGTGCGACTGGACCGAACATTGACTGGAAATGCTTATGTTCAGCTACTTGGAGATCACTTGCAGCCATTCATGGACTTCATGTACCCAAACAACGATGGGATTTTTATGGATGACGATGCGCCATGGCACCGGGCCACAACTGTTCGCGATTGGTTTGAAGAACATTCTGGACAATTCCAACGAATGATCTGGCCACCTAGATCGCCCGACATGAATCCCATCGAGCATTTATGGGACATCATCGAGAGGTCTGTTCGTGCCCAAAATCCTGCACCATCAACGCTTTCACAATTATGGACGTCTATCGAGACAGCATGGCTCAATATTCCTGCAGAAGACTTCCAACGACTTGTTGAGTCCATGCCACGTCGAGTTGCTGCACTTCGCCGGGCGAAAGGAGGGCCGACACGATATTAAGAGGTATCCCATGACTTTTGTCACTTCAGTGTATATAAATAAATGTATTTTATTTTAAAATAAAATATTTCTGAAAAATATTTTATTAAAAAATTTATTTCTTTTCAAAATATTAAATTATTTTAAATAATTTTTAAAATATTAGATAATTTAATAAAAAAATTTAAATATATAGATAAAATATTTTTAATACATGAATAGTAATACAAATTCAAAGCATTTACATTAAATTGTCTAGCATATTTAAGCATTGCAGTGAGCTTAAAATCAAACATTCGGGTATCACTACAAAAAAAAAAAAAAAAAAAAAAAATCAAAATCAAATCAAGACAAAATCCCAAACACTACACAAGCGAGTATTTTTCTATTGCGCCGGAAGAGTTTGAACACAAGTCCGCTAACTTTATTTCTCGCCAGAGTAAGCTGTTTCCTTTGTATCCACTTAAGCGCCCTTCCAGAGTTAAAAAGACAGAGAAGGGCCCTCCAGCTTAATTGACAATAACGCGCAGCCCAAGTGTCCAAGTCCTTCCGTTTACATGGAGGCTCGAATCTCTCGATTTCTTTTTCTCACCTGAAGACGATTCAATCTTTTCACTCATTAGGGAAGGCATGATTCGCACTCAATAGGATCGTTAAGAAGCCTAATTAACCGTGTTTATGAAGAGAGAAATAAAAATCATAACATTTTCTTCATCTTCGGCGTCTTCCTTGCATAAGCCGTTCCGTAAGGAGTGTTTCTTTTAATCTTTTTAAGTAGGGCATTGGTGTACCTCGTGTTCCACTAGGAAGTGGACTTTTAGGGATAACTGCTATGCATTTGAGTGTCGTACTAAAAAGAATCTGTAGAACTCCCAACAAGCATTCGTGGTCTGATGGCCAATCAGCTAGCAGTCTAAGCGTTGGTACCACAGTCTTCAGATTTGAATCCTGGCTGTGTTTGTTAGTTGTTCGGAATCCACTTTAAACCGTAGGTCTCGATCTAATATGACTGCAGAGCGTTTTGCGTAGGGCCTGACAACCATACCCAATAGGAAGAAAGACATCTCTTGTCTTGAAATTTGCCAGTAGGTAGACGGCCTTGGCCCACCATGGGGCTATTGTGCCATTGATAATCATGATTAATAAATATTAATAAAATAGATATAAAATTCATATAAATATATAAAAATGTTTAAAATAAGTGTATTTTATAATAAAATCTTTTTTTATAAATATTTTGATATAAAATGTATTTCTTTTCAAAATATTTAATATTGAGGCATTTTTAAATATTTTAATATTTTTAATATTTAAAAATTTTGTGTTAATATTTACATTAAGCAGAAAATTAAATTTTCATTAAAATTTTTAATATTTTTACATTTAAAACATTCACATTTAATTTTATAAATATATTTATCAGATTTAAGTATAACACTGAGCTTAAAATCAAACATTCAGCTATCTTTAAAAAAAAACAAAAATCAAATCAAGACAAAATTCAAAACACTACACGAGCGAGTATTTTTCTATTGCGCCGGAAGAGTCTGAACACAAGTCCACTAACTTTATTTCTCGCCAGAGTAAGCTGTTTCCTTTGTATCCACTTAAGCGCCCTTCCAGAGTTAAAAAGACAGAGAAGGGCTCTCCAACTTAATTGACACTAACGCTCAACCCAAGTGCATATCCCCTTCCGTTTACAGGGAGGCTCGAATCTCTCGGTTTCTTTTCCTCACCTGGAGACGATTCAATCTTTTATCCATCACTCATTAAGGGAAGGCATGATTCACACTTAATAGGATCATTAAAAAGCCTAATTAACCGTGTTTATGAAGAGAGAAATAAAAATCATAACATTTTCTTCGTCTTCGGCGTCTTCCTTGCATTAGCTGTTCAGTAATGCGTGTTTCATTTAATGTTTTTATGTTTGGTCGGCTTCGCGTTCCACTTATTTATGCACCGCAGAATCATAATTATTAAGGCAAGACGTTGTTGCGGGTGGACTTTTAGGGATAACTGCTCTGCATTTGAGTGTCGTACTAAAAAAAATCTATAGAAGGCCCACCAAGCCTTCGTGGCCTGATGGCCATTTGGCTAGCTCTCTGAGGTTTGGTGCCGCAGTCTTCCTTTTTTTAATCCTGGCGGGGGTATGGATGTTTGTGAGTTGTTCGCCATCCCCTTTATACTGTAGGTCTCGATCTAATATGACAGCAGAGTAATTGAGCGTAAAGCTGGCAACCCTACCTCGTAGACAGAAAAACATCTCTTGCCTCGAAATCTGCCAGTAGGTGCACGGCTTTATCCCACCATGGCGCTGTTGTGCCCTTGATGATGATGATGATGATGATTAATAACTATTGATAGAATAGATATAAAATTTGTAAACATATAAAGATGTTTAAACTAATGTATTTTATGATAAAATATTTTTTTACCAAATTTATTTCTTTTCAAAATAATTAATATTGGGGTTTTTTAAGTATTTTAAAAATATATATTTTAATTAAAAAATTAATAAATTTAAAAATTGTTAAATAAAATATTTTTTAATTTTTAAATATTTTGTGTTAATATTTAAACAAAATATTTTGTTTAAATTAAATCTTTTTAGTATATTTATTAGATTTAACCATTGCAGTGAACTTAAAATCAAACATTCGCGTATCACTACAAAAAAAAAAAAAAAAAAAAAAAATCAAATCCAAACAAAATCCAAAACAATACTTGAGCGAGTATTTTTCTATTGCGCCGGAAGAGTCTGAACACAAGCCCGCTAACTTTATTTCTCGCCAGAATCAGCTGTTTCCTTTGTATCCACTTAAGCGCCCTTCCAGAGTTAAAAAGACAGAGAAGGGCTCTCCAACTTAATTGACACTAACGCGCAGCCCAAGTGCATATCCCCTTCCGTTTACATGGAGACTTGAATCTCTCGGTTTCTTTTCCGCACCTGAAGACGATTGAATCTTTTATCCATCACTCATTAAGGAATCACTTAGTATGATCATTAAGAAACCTAATTAACCGTGTTTATGAAGAGAGGAATAAAAATCATAACATTTTCTACGTCTTCCTTACATTAGCTGTTCAGTAACTTGCAGTGCTTGCTGCTTGTTTTAATCTTTTTATGTAGGGCATTGGTGGCCTTCGTGTTCCACTTATTTACGCCCCGGGCAACCCACAATGAGGGAGGCAAGAAATTGTTTCGTGTGGACTTATAGGGATAATTGCTATGCATTTGAGTGTCGTATTATAAAGAATCTATAGATCACTCTCCAGGATTTCGTGGCCTGATGACCAATTGACTAGCGCTCTGAGTGTTGGTGCGACCTGGTAGCCAAGTGCCTAGCACTCTGGCCTTTGGTATAACAGGCTTCAGGTTCGAATCCTAGAGGTGGCATGGATGTCTGTGAGTGGTTCGGAATTCACTTTAAACTGTAGGTCCCGGTCTAATATGACTGCAGAGCATTGGGCGTAAAGCTGATAACCCTACCTTGGCTCATTAGGGAATCACTTAATATGATCATTAAGAAGCCGAATTAAACGTGTTTATGAAGAGAGGAATAAAAATTATAACATTTTCTTCATCTTCGGCGTCTTCCTTACATTATCTGTTAAGTCACGAGTGTTTCTTTTAATCTTTTTATGTAGGGCATTGGTGGGCTTCATGTTCCACTTATTTAAGCCCCGGGTAGCCCATAATGATGAAGGCACAGCATTGTTTCGGGATAACTGCTTTGCATTTGAGTGTTTTACTAAAAAGAATCTATAGAACTCCCACCAGGCATTCGTGGCCTGATGAGCCAATTGGCTAGCGCTATGAGCGTTGGTACCACATGCTTCAAGTTCGAATCCTGGAGGTGGCATGGATGTTTGTCATTACTACTAAACCACACCACATCACCGTGCTTAGAATTGAGTTATTTTTTTACAGTTTGTGATTGATGTGGGTGAGAAGAAGACTGATAGGGCTCTGTGAAGATCTACGGTCATATGAGACCGGAACCTACGGCTTAAAGTGGATTCCTAACCACTTCAAACATCCATGGCATCGCTGGGATTTGAACCCGAAACCTGTGGTACCTAGCGCCAGAGCGCTAGCCGCTCTGCATTCACTGCATTAACATGGATGTTTGTTAGTGGTTTAGAATACATTTTAAACTGTAGGCCCCGATCTAATTACCCCAAATTGTGCACAAAAGGACCGTGGAGCGCCAAGCCAAATCCACCAGGCGGGTACTATTGATGCGAGACGCTTTGTACAAGTTGTCCTAATCGCCCCGCTGCAATGACTGCAATGGAGACCACCAACAGACTCTAATATGGGCACAACTGCGTGCTAACTGCGCCCGTTCCATGCCTATGTGTTGTCTCATAATACAATTTTTTTTTAAAAAAAAAAAATGTTTTATTTATATCAATAACAATTCAATAAGCCAAAAGAAATTACATAAAATCAGGTTTATTCAAATGGAAATGTTAAAAATGTTTTATAAATAGTTTATTGATCAAAGGGGAAACACTTGTAGTGCATAACCTCCTTATTATACATAACTTGCTCAAAACAAATTCAGCAACGCTCAAGGAAGACCTGAATTTTCAAAAAAAAAACCTTTTTTGGTTTGTTGGTACAACCAATCATGCATCACTCAGTCAACAACATCAACATCTCCATTCAATCGAAACCCACATCTCTGACAATTTTATCCAGTGACACTAATACTCTCGGGAGTACATCTTCCTTAGATGTTCTCCGATGTATCACGACTCCGAGGCGACACAGTAATCTTTTCCTTCACAAATTTGTGCGTTTCCTAATCTCATTTGCTTCGAACATTGAATTTAAGACCATGTCACCTTCAGAAATTCAAAAGGTCTACAAGCTATTGGCGGTGTACCCAAAAGCATGACAAACTAAAATATGGTTATCGTCTGATAGAAATCGCAACATCTTCTCAAACAAGAAAATTTTTATCCCCAAAGGATTCATCGAGTTCCTATAACTATTGAACCGCACAAACATTTGAATTGTTTCGGTGTCATTTCTAAAACCGATCTTCTGGTTGTAATTACAAAGGAATTTTTTGTAGAATGTATACCTCAAAATATAACAAGAAGTGAAAGAATTTCTTAAAAAAAAAGATTCAGAAATCATTAAAAAATATGTAATATTAAAATTCCTTGGTTCTATTCGTTCGAAGAGTGAAAGACAGGATATCTAAACTGTCTCATACAGCCGTATAGCCCTAACTCACTACGTCGTTTCTATTGTAAAAAAAAAGGTTCTTCACAAACTGTTTGTTGAATTCAAGTAAAATATTCAAACCGCTCATCATATTGTCATACATATACAGACTACAAAACAGATACAAAATATGCTAGTTGGAAAATTTCGTATCCCTGCAATTCAAAAAGTTTCCCTCAATAGCAGATGGCAAAAAATGCAAGTCACCAGTAATTTGCCCTATTCTGAAACATAAAATCTGGTACAATTCCTACAACCAATGTAATAGTTAGACTTACTTGTTCCATGTATGCAATGATTGACAACACTATCAGTAGTAAAATCTGCATACCATTTCAAAAACATAAACCATTACTTCCTGCACAACCTAATTTCATTGATTCTGCTACTTTCGTTCACCTCATACCTGTAAATTCCACAACAGCTAAATTGCTGGTCCTAAGAACTCAATCGTCACAAAAGACAAATTCTAAGTCAAAATTCCAATTAATAGTAGAAAATAGATGTTAATACAAAACAAAATATAACGACAGTTATAATGAATAAGAAAAGATTAAAAAAGCAGCTCTTTGTATAATCAGAATTGGAATCTATATTCGTGTCAATAGAAAGCAAGATTGCCACACTAATGAAGATTACAATATCGTACTTTATGATGTTCATGGATAGTGGCATGTCCTTGAATGGCAGCTATCATAAACGTTGCATTTTAACGATTTTTTACTTCTTCTACATAAATTTAATCTACAATCAATTTTGTTGGCAAGTTTTTTATTTGTACCGAATGTAAATCTATGGTGCACCTAATAATAACATTGATTTTGCTTAAATTTTTATAAACAAATTACAATATTTTCATAACTTATCTGTTATTATCATTTTAAAGTGAATTTTTATAAAACATTGTTTGGCGCCGTATGCTAATACTGGCTTTTGCGCCATAAAACCACACTAACCAACCACTGATACAAAGCCGTTTTGGCTTTTTTTTAACCTTTCAGTAGTAACAACACCCTCAGACATTCACAACTTTATGTTTTTGACTAGACTGAAAAAAGCATTTCACTCCTGTCGCACCATTTTTGAAATTTTAAATTCCTCTTACACATTTGTTTCTGCGGCAAACATGCATCATCATACTGGACTTCTTTTAAACCATTATTTTGATATGTTTTACATTTTCAGTTCATAAAAAAATCTTTTAACAGAACTCTGGAATTTTTAATGCTCTTCTCCAATGGGAAGTTCATATTTGTTAGTCTTATTTCTCTACACCAATGGTTTCCAATCTTCAGTATGCATTCTCCTAGAGATAGGTTGGAATGATATTAATAACCACGAACAACAGAGCAGTGACGATGGACAAATATCCATGAAAAGAAAATGACACATTCCGAAGATCTAAATTAGATATAAATACCTATTGAATTCATTGAGCAACAAGAAGGCACTATATCTACAATTTTGAAGCCACTTACACCGTGGCGAAATATTGCAGCAAAAATAAAGTTTATCCTCTCGTAAATAATAAAAAATGCCAAGGGCCTCTTCAGTTGAAATATTTCCTTCTCAATTTGTAATCAGCTATACAAAACTAATAAATTGTGTTTAAATTTATATTGCATCTCCTTATTTAGTGACTATTCCTGAAAACTTGGTTTATCCGAATTTATTAAGTATTTGATTTACTCTCGTTTTAAAATGTATGTCCATATATGACCATTATACATTGATGATAAACTGTGAAAAAAGAGATTTCTTGTATTTAAAACATACTCGTGCAATTCATTTTTTTCACAAATGTAATGAAACAGTCTTTTATAATGTTTGCCAAAGCATCTCAGAGTAATCTGCAGTTATAATTTTCAAGATAATGGTGCATACAGTTTATTTTACGGTGTTGATGTGTAAAACAAATATGGTGGTGTTATGTAGAACAAATTGTTATCAATGTTGATGTATGACAAGCCAATATACAATAAAGGAATTTTGTAATAAGCAGTTCCTCAATACATTTGATTTTTTTATCGTTAAAATAATTCCATTTTCAAAAGTGGCATGATGGCCTATTGGCTAGAGCTCTGGTCTTTGATACCATAGGCTTAAGGCTCGAAATCCACGTTAAACTGTAGGGTCCCTGTCTAAAAAATTGAGCAAAAAAAAAAAAAAAACCAAAAAAATTTAAAAAGGCACGTATGCATTGGTAGAGATTTATAAGGCAGAATGCATATGGCATATTCTTTCCCCATCATTGATTAACTTATTTTTTTTAATGTTTCTCTTTAAAAAGATCGTCACGATTAAAGGTTTAATAGAAACGGTTCCTTGTACTACGAAGTTGTCAATATAATGTCTTCATTTCGCAGATTTTGTACATTCGCAGCTAAGATCAAAAATACAAAATGTTCCAATAAATTCCACTACATATATATTTATTTGGATTGAAAAAACCGCAGCATTTTCTCGATAAATACGATTTTTTTTACGAAAAATATTTATTACTCTTTTAATCTTTGTAAGATTTTTTTCTTGATATATTGTGATTGTACTTTTACATTCTCCTGAAATTTTATGAAAATAAAAGCAGAGATTACAATTAATACAAAAACTAATATTTAATGCCATTAAAAACAGTTTCATGCATTTTAAAACATTAAATACAAGATACTTAGTAAATTTATAACAAACAAATAGTAACAATTTTCTAAAAAGCTCTAGTATATCCCTTGATTTGCATTTCTAAAGCTATCAACAACCACTAACTTGAATCAGTTCCAAAGAGCATTGTTTATCTTTAAAGTTCTTTTCAAATAAATTTATAAGTTGGATATAATCTTTTTAGGAAAATGTATTTAGAATTTCGTCATCCAAGAACCTATTTTAATATTTTTTTCTTATAAAGCTCTAAAACATAGCTTATAAGTATATTTTTAATATTGTTACGAAAATTAAATTGTCTTATTTTACAGCATTAGTATAGTTATCTAACTGATTTAAATGTATTGCATTTAATTGCTATAAAAAATTATTTTCCTTCATTTGCATTCTTTTTAGAGATTATTTTATTTTGCTTGTAGATATTTTTATTTTCATTAATTTTTCAATTTTTTTCTACGAATTTATCTCGAATTCTTTAATTTAAATTACAAAGCAAACAGATTTCATAATGAAAAATAATATGATAAAAGAACATTTTGGTAATAGTTTCTTTACTTTTTTTTTTTTTTTTTTTTTTTTGTTAAAGGGTAATCAAATATCTGTGAACTCAGCCAGCTATTGATGAAAAAATGTGTAAAACATTTCATATTCTAAATGACTTAATAGGTTTTTATGCATTTAACAATGAATCTGAAAATGTTCATTTTATATGTTTATTAAATTTTCGAATATTGATTTAATATCATAATGAAATTGTATTTAAATACTCTGATTGTATAACACTGTGAGCGTGCTATACATGTACACTTGTACATAATGTATGCGTATATATACGTAACTTGCATATATACACGTGTATAAAAATGTACTTTGTTTAGATGAATTTAACAGGAGAGCATTGAATAAACTTCTGTATTTGAATACAATAATGTTTTTCAAATATCGAAAAATTCTTGTTTTCAAATATTATATTTCAATTAAAATGTCAAATATTTTATGAAAATAAGTACATACACACAATATTAAAAACAATTGCAAACTATTAACATTACTAATAAATTCATTTTTGTATAAAGAATGAACTTTAGAAATATGAGTTCAATATGTATTCTATTCCCTATTATTTATTCCATATGGCGTGTTGCTATCGAAAATAAAAATGTACTGTGTTCTAAGGAATAAAGTTACGAAATTCGTATATCGTATTCTTATTTGGTCATATTTTACATTCTTGTATATAAAAACTCATGTTTCAAACTCTTGTTAAAACAGTTCACCAACCAACAAAAGGGAAAAATAAAAACAGACCTTAAAACTATTTCTAAAGGTCACAAAATAGTACCGTAAGCTTTTTCAAATAAAAACAGATCTCTCTAGAAGACTAGTGTGAGAAGTTTAGAAACATGTATTCTAGACTTCTCCTATTTATTTCCAAAAAATAAATAATAATAAAATAAACAGCAAAAAAAAAAAAAAAGGCTCGAAAAGTTCCCAGTCTTGTGGGATTTAGATGATGGAAAACTCCAAAAGAGCGGGAAAAAATGTTCTAAAAAAAAAAATAAATAAAAAATAGAACGACAACAAAAGAAAAAAGAACAAAAATAAAAAAAAATTCTTCTGTCCGGCAAACGATAACAGTGATTCACGATAGTTGAGAATAAACAAAATACTACAACAGCAGCAAGTTCTCGCCCGTAACTTTTCAATCCAAAGGCGAGAGTAAATAAGCATGAAAAAAAAAAAGTAAATTGAAATGGAATAACTCGCCTTAGACCAAAATGGTTGGGATACGGCAGATATTTGCTTTTTTCCCCTGGACGAAATAAGAAAAAGATAGGTTATTTGGTCAGGCTTTAAGTTGTTTATCTACAACTTCGGAAATATATGTGTAGCTGTTAGGAAATAGGTTCAACGTATTACAAGCAAAACTCTTGAGGATTATTTTTTTCGCAAGATTGTTTACTATTGTCTTTCTATACAAAGGTAGTACAGGAAGACAAATATTTGATTAAAATCCCATCTGTAAATAAGATATTGGAAGCAAAAGTAAGTAGACTTATTCAGATTTACTTTATTAAAACTTATTAGAGATATAAAATAATCTTCCAGATATACAACTATTGGAAATCTTTTGAATTTAATATATATATTGATAATTTAGTTGCATTTCATTAGAAGTCAACGATGTTGTTGTTCGTGTAACAAGATATGTTAGCTGTTAGGCAACAGGTTCAATGTATTATAACTGAGAATTATTTTTTTGTAAGATTGTAGATTATAGTCTTTCTATATGACTTTAACATGGGGAAATATATATTTGATTAAAACACCATCTGTAAATAAGATATTGAAAGCAAAAGTAAGACTTATTCAGATTTATTTTATTATCTTTCATTTTTATTATAACTTATTAGAGATATAAAATAATCTTCCAGGTATATAGCTATTGTAAATCTTTTGAATTTATTTCATATATATTGATAATTTAAAATATTACATTTCATTAGAAGACGACGATCCTGTAGTTCATGTAACAAGGTATGTTTGCTGTTAGGCAATAGGTTCAATGCATTGCAAGCAAAACTCTTGTCATTCCTTCTATTCAATATTATTCAATCTAATAGGAGAGGATTAATTTTGGTAATATTGTTTACTATTGTCTTTCTATACAACGGTAACATAGGGAAACATATATTTGATGAAAATCCCATCTATAAATAAGTTATTGCAAGCAAAAATAATTAGACTAATTCAGATTTACTTTATCACCTTTCTTTTTTATTATAACTTATTAGAGGTATGAAATAATTTTCCAGATATATAACAATTGGAAATCGTTTGGATTTCTTTAATCTATTGATAGTTTAAAATGTTACATTTCATTAGAAATCAATGAGCCTGTAGTTCACGTAACAAGGTATGTTAGCTGTTAGGTAATATTTTCAACGTATTACAAGCAAAACTCTTGATCTTTATTTTTGATAAGATTGTTTACTATTGTCTTTCTATACTACGGTAAAATAGGGAAACATATATTTGATTAATTTAGTAAGAACCAGATGTGTTATTCCAATGTGATTAAATACTTCTTCATTGGAGCAACAGCCACATGGTGTACCAAGGCCGTCTGCCTACTGGCAGATTTCGAAACAGATGTTTATTTCTTTTTACGGAATAGGGTTGTCTGCTCTACACACAACTCTCTACAGTTATATTAGACCGGTACCTAGGGTTTAAAGTGGATTCTGAACCACTACAAACATTCACAGCAACTACGGGACTCGAATCCAAAACCTGTGGCACGGAGCGCCATAGTGACTAAGCACTGCTATTGAATAAAAAATATATAATCTAACGTTCATAATGAAAATTCGATATAATTCTACTATAAATATAATTCTACTATGTTACATAATTCTATTATTCGTCATAGAATCACGTAGTTGCATCGTATCGTATAAAGTCGATATAATTCTACTATGTTATAATATGGTGTGGCAAATTTCTCTGCTAGCTGTGGCGTTCGAACTGTGACTCAACCCTTCCACGTCACGCTTCCTGTACCCAATAGGGTGCTTTCCAACTGTCACGACATCGAGTCTTCGGGTACAAATGGTGATGGGATATTATTGTCCAGACAGCATCCCTAACTCTTGAGAATGAACCTATATATCCAATTCAAAATGTAAGTTCTTTTAAAAAATGTAAATAAAATGTATCTAAAACTAAGTTGTTGGTAAAATAAGTTTGCTTACTGACATCGAATATAATGGTATTATATGTTGCATCTAATTCTACTCTTATAATTTTATGGATCACTAAATCAATTATCATTCTGCAATAAAAGAAATGGCTAACAGAAAAAACCCTCTGGAATAAGGCAGGAAAGACTAGATTTCCTATTCCCATGTGAGGAAGCACTGCAGTATAATAAAAGCAATATAATCTAACTAGCATAGTAAGAAGTCAATTTAATTCTAATATATATAGGGAGAGATAGATAGATATATATTATAGTATAGTCGTATATGTTACATGAATCACTGAACCAGTGGTCATAGAAAATGTTACATTTGTAACAACCAAAAAAACCAAGTTAGTTCGGTTCATTTTGACATATTAGAGTATGCCATTCACCATGATGATTGTGTCCCCATTCTGCATAAAAATATTTTCCATTCATTTTGCATAAAAAATAATGGTGTGTAATTATTTTGCATAAAATATAATGGTGTGTAATCATTTTTCATAAAAAATAATGAAGTGTTATATTTAAAATATGACTATTTTCAGTAATTTGAATAGTCATCATAAATACTTATCTTTGAATGTAGGCTTTTCTATTGATTTGCAAATGCCGAGCTGTTTGACCTGAGGTCATATGTAACTGAAATAGCTCATAATTCTTTACTACAGGGTGAGACTATTGATATACTACACTATCAATATTCTACCCCATTTTGGAATAAGCACCTATAAGTGATAAGTGGCATCTAAAAGTACTCGCACCTAAGTCTAATGGAAGGAATTTCTTGCCTAAATATTTAATATGTTAAAAACAATATGCCCCAAAAGTTTTCCATTCAACCTTCCTTGCTGAATTTAAAACAAAGTTCTGTCAATTTCGACACTATAAATCCATTCTGGTCCTAGTAGCTAGCATAAAATAAAACTTTATACTATTTTATATCTCGAATAATATAAATTACATCTAAAGTAACATAAATTATGAAGACATTTTATAATTTATCTTACTCAATTTTTAATTAATCGAATGCATATTGAATGAAATAGGTATCAATGAAACTGTAAACAGATTATAAACATTCTCGGTTCACCAAAACCCCTTGTCAAATTATTTTATATCCGAGATCTTTCAAAGGTAAAACAAGTTATAACCACTAATAAAAATATCTAATTAAGAATTCCATTTCCTACAAATTGTTTAACTTAATAGAAACTAATCATATCATATATACGATTTACGATAACGCCGAAACCCTAAAAGGGGCAAATATCTTCTTCACAAAGGGCAGCGAAAATTAAATTTACATAATTATGATGCATCCCAGCATTATCTATCTTTACATCTCACACTTAATCTCTCCACTAGCTTTATAATTGCTCATTACTTCAACACCCTAGTAGCATGGAACCCCAAATGCAGCGTAGAACTGGACATGGGTTGTTAAAATGTGATTATACGCTCAGTACTGCAGAATAAAACTGAGCCCAGAGATATGATTGGTTTAAATAATTACTGCGAATTCTAAATTGAATTTTATACGAAATTTGATAATATATGCTCGTATCTACTCTGCATTTTAGCGATATGTATCTACTTTTAGACTATATATATTACGGTACATAAATTATCCGAATCAAAATGTCATGCATAAAAGTGTATAAATATTTTACTTATAGAAGATATTACGAATATTTTATGGATAAAGCTATATAGAATTTTGTAATCTTTAGGTGCAGTTATTTTTCTTATTTTAAGTTTCGACTTAATATTGCAAAATAAAATATTTTATAAGTAATTACCAAAATAGAATTGCCTTGTAACAGCACGATTTTAATTTGTATATTTTAGCCTATAGGTTTGTTTGTTTTTATCAACTTAGATTATCAATATATAATTTTAATAGAATTTAAAGAATATTTACAGAATAGATATTACGAATATTTTATGGACAAATCTGCATAAAATTTTGTAAAATTTTATATGAAATTTAATAATATATACTCGTATTTAATTTGAATTTGAGCGATATGTATGTACTTTTAGACCACATATATTACAGTAAATAAATTATCAAAATCAAAATTTTAGGCATAGAAGTAAAAACGTATAAATAACGGTTTAAATAATTACTGTGAATTCCAAATTGAATTTTATACGAAATTTAATATTATATGCTCGTATCCACTATGTATTTTAGCGATATGTATCTACTTTTATATTATCTACTATATATATTACAGTAAATAAATTACCAAGATCAAAATTTTATGTGTGTAAAGTAAAAGCGTATAAATATTTCTGACTTATAGAAAATATTACGAATATTTTATGGATAAGGCGGCATAGAATTTTGTGACCTTTAGATGCAATTACTATTCTTATTTTCAATTTCGACTTAGTACTGCAAAATAAAATGCTTTATAAGTAAATATCAAAATTCAATATCCAGAATATTTTATAAGTAATTATCAAAATCCAATTGCCTTGTAATAGCACGATTTTAAGTAAGTTACATATTTGAATCTCGGTTTTTTTTTATCAACTTATACCATCAATGTATAACTTTTATTGGAAATTTAATTTATGTTTCTTTCTAATTTTTTTTTTAAAATTTGCTTGTATTTACACATATGAGGAAATTTCAAACTGGAGTTTATGCTGTCTAAGAAAGCTTTCTATAATTTGCTTCCATTGAAATAGGAATGTTAGATTGATTTTATTCTAGGCCTTTTAACTAAAAAATTATGCAGTGAGTTAATGAAGCAGAATGAAAGGAATTAAATAGAATAGAATTCGATGAATGGAATTAAGTCGCACTTTAAACAAAAAAGCAAAAGGTTTCACCTGGATGGTAGTAAAATATTAAACTTAATGTTTGAAATGAATTATTATAATTTCATAATAACTCTGTTATGATTTTAAAATTACAAATTTAATCGCACTGAAACAGAATGGATAAACTTTTGAATTGTAATAAAGTCCACCAGGTATTGATGAATAGAGGGCTTTTAGGGATAGCCTTATAAGACATTTAACGACATTGTCATATAAAAAAAAAAACTCCATCTGACTTGTAATACGAAACATTTTTTTTAGTGAACAGACCATAAAACAGTAATGGGAGGACTTTTAGAAATAATTGCCCAACATTTATATATCGTATAGAAAGAAACCTAGAAAACTCTCAGGAGATGCTTTTGTGTACTTTGTGAAGTGCGAGGCCTCGTGTTCCACAAACAGTGTGTAGTGTAAGAAAAATTGAGAAACCTCATTAGACGATGACGAAGACGATTTGCCAGATTGACAGAGAGCCTTGGTTGCATAGCAACCTCTATCTCCTGCTTTGTGAATGCGAGAAGTATCTTAAGCTTTAAACCCATTGATTCGATAGAAAAAGAGTAAGATATATGCATTTACATAGGTTTTTTACATTATTATTATTATTAAGAAGAAATAAAAAGAGAAAGTTAAGAGCATCAAATTACTATAAAAGGCTAGTTTCAAAAAAACGTAAATGATAATTGCGCGGGCTTTGCAATAGAATCAAAAACAATTGAAGAGGGGAAATTGTGACTCAACAGAGGAACTGCATGGTAATTCGAAAAGAAGGATATCGAAATGTTAATGAAAAATATTCAGAACAGCGCGAGGTCTTTTGCGATTTTTGAAATTTGAAATGTCGCAATCATGGTAGCCTAGATCTGTCAAAGCAGAATTATTAATATTGAGAATGGATTTATAAAATTTTTGTGCAATTTTATAAACAAATTGTTTAAAACTTGGACGGGAAAGAGCATTTCTGACATCCTGATTTTGGAAAAACCTGGGCGAATTTTTGAGTATGCGTAGAATTTTATTTTTAAGTTCATCCAAGAATTTTATTTTCGAAATTCGACGGTGCAGTAGATCCCGAAAGAACTGGCATATGCAATTATTGGACGCAAATAACTTTCACCAGGTAGCCTGCCTATTGATATAAGCACACATTGGCACAATCACCGTCGAGTCTCCCCGTTTTTCAAAGCAGTGACAGTAACGGAAATAACAAAGAAATTAAATCTGCACACTAGAAACTCATATTACTAAAGCGTCGCAATTTGTGTATCTGTAAGCATTAAGGATTAAAACCTTAATCTAGTATAAAAACCTTTTACGTGACATAATAGAATTTAAAATTAGTGACAATTATAATTAAATATAAATCTCTATAACAACATTTTTCTTTTCAATAAATATTTAAAAAAAAAGAAAACCTAATCATTCATATCACTGTTCATTAGACGCTATTAACGCTGTGTTGCAAAAATTGGAAAAGGTTTTAGTGGAAGCAAATTTTGTGCAGTAATTATTCACTATTCTTTCATCCCGGATGGGTAACTCCCTCGGTGCACTTTTTTTGCATTTAATTAAATTCAACCGAGAAACTTCCTTTAATTTCCATATTAAGTTTGCGTTACGCGGAACCAATAAATTTCCCAACAAACTAACAGCGAAAAACAAAACAAAAAACCCGCGGAAGTTGCACGCAGTGATTAATTACATTTGCCCTTATCTTTGTCACTGCAAAATGTGTCCGTGGGTGTTTAAAATGTTGCTAATTCAATAAGGCTACGTGATGTTTAAGACAATCTATTTCCGTCCGACCGTGTGACGTCGCGGACTTTAGTAAAGGGACAAAAATTAAACCTCTGCAGCAAGATATGTTTAATTCCTTACCTTATTTTTCCTTCTGTAGGTCGAAAAAATCTGTTTGCAAAAAAGAAAAATTATGTTTTGTGATTTAGTAAAAAAAAAATTGTATCGTGATAAGTTATCAGTAAAATTATAATACAATCAAATTGGATATATTTTCAGTATTAAAACATTTTAATTAAAACAGTTTTTTGATGTTGAGTTAAACTTTGCTTTGTCTAAGGGCATTCTCTGAGTATTATTTGTTTTCAGTGCTGCATTATCATATTTAATGTAGGTTAACAGCAATAATATCATCATCAGTGCCGCAACAGCCCCATGTTCTGCCATAACCATCTAGCTACTGGCCTAATTTCTAAACGAGAGACGTTTTCTTTTTACGATGTATGCTTGTAAGCCCTGCATCCAACGCTCTACAGTCATATGAGACTAGGACCTACGACTTACAGTGGATTCCGTACCTCCACAAGCCTCTATGGTACCGCCTAAATTCGAACTAGAAACTGTGGCACCCTAGACACTCGGTCATTCAGGCCCCTGGCCATTGATATAAGGCTCTTAACATATTGATACAATCATCATCGAGTCTGTTTGTTTTTAAAAGCAGTGACTGCAACGGACACAACAAACAAACTCAAACGTGAAACCTCCTGCACACTACGGGCCTGATGACCAAATGACTAGCACTCTAGCCTTTGGTACCACAGACTTCAGGTTCGAATCCTGGCGATAGCATGGATGTTTGTAGTGGTTCGGAATCTACGTTAAACTGTAGGTCCCGGACTGTTTAACCTAAAGTGTGCACAAGATGACCGTAGAGCGACAAATCAAACTAAACCAATCCTGCACATTAGCTTAAGTCTGCGCCGTGATATATAGTACGTACCTGTCAGCAGTAAGGATTAAAACTTTAATGTAGTATACGAATCTTTTATGTGATAGAATAGATTTTAAAATGAGTGGCAATTATAATTAAATATAAATCTATATAACAATATTAATCTTTTCAATATATATTTAAAAAAAAGAAAAACATAATCCTTCATATCACTGTTCATTAGACGTTATTAACGCCTGTCTTGCAAAAATTGGAAAAAGTTTTCGGGGAAGTAAATTTCGTGCAGTAATTATTCACCATTCTTTCATCCCGGATGGGTAACTCCCTCAGTGCACTTTTTTTGCATTTAATTAAATTCAACCGAGCAACTTCCTTTAATTTCCATATTAAGTTTGCGTTACGCGGAACCAATAAATTTTCCAACAAACTCCCGGCCAAAAACAAAAAGCGCCGAAGTTGCACCTAGTGATTAATTACATTTCCCCTTATCTTTGTCACTGCAAAATGTGTCCGTGGGTATTTAAAATGTTGCTAATTCAATAAGGCTACGTGATGTTCAAGACAATTTGTTTCCGTCCGACCGTGCAATGCGCGGACTTTGGTAAAGGGACAGAAATTAAACCTTCTGGCTCAGGATAT
Source organism: Caerostris darwini (assembly GCA_021605075.1). Lineage (NCBI taxonomy): Eukaryota > Metazoa > Arthropoda > Arachnida > Araneae > Araneidae > Caerostris > Caerostris darwini. The sequence continues at coordinate 264,789 of BPLQ01011927.1, read as the reverse complement.
GTTTATTTCCTTATTTTATTTTTTTTGTCAAATACACATACTGAGATCATACATCAAGATCGACAAAATGCGTTTGAAGCAAAGGAAAATCCTGGTTTTGTGATTTAGTAAAAAGAAATTGTATCGTGATAATTTATCAGTAAAATTAGAATACAATCAAATTTTATTTATTTCAGTATTAAAACAATTTAAGTAAAAAGGTTTTAAGTTTTTTTGATATCGAGTTAAAATTTCCTTTCTCTAAGGGTATTTGCATTCAGTGATGCATTATCATATTTAACGAAGGTTAATTACCATATCATCATCATCATCATCGGCCCAAAAGCGCCATGTTGTGCCAATACTGTCTGGTTACAGGCAGATTTCTAAGCTAGAGATGTTTTCTTTTTACAATGTAAGCTTGTCACTCCTACATCCAACGCTCTACAATCATATGAGACCAGGACCTACGACTTAATGTGGACTCCGAACCACTACAAACTTCCATGGGCCGCCTAGATTCGAACCCGAAACCTATGACATCCTAGACACTCGGCCATTTAGGCCCTTGACTATTGATATAAGGCTCTTAACATATTGGTACAATCACCATCGAGACACTTTGTTTTTTAAAGCAGTGTCTGTAACGGACACAACAAACAAATTAGAACGTGAAACCTCCTGCACATAAGCTTGCGACTTTCGTCTTACCTCTGCGCCACGATGTACATACCTGTCAGCATTAATGATTAAAACTTTAATGTAGTATACGAATCTTTTATGTGACATAATAGATTTTAAAATGAGTGGCAATTATAGTTAAATAAAAATCTATATAACAATATTTATCTTTTTAATAAGTATTTAAAAAAAAGAAAACATAATCCTTTATATCACTGCTCATTAGACGCTATTAACGCTGTCTTGCAAAAATTGGAAAAAGTTTTTGGGGGAAGTAAATTTTGTGCAGTAATTACTCACCATTCTTTCATCCCGGGTGGGTAACTCCCTCAGTGCACTTCTTTTGCATTTAATTAAATTCAACCGAGAAACATCCTTTAATTTCCATATTAAGTTTGCGTTTCGCGGAACCAATAAATTTCCCAACAACTCCCGGCCAAACACAAAAAACGCGCCGAAGTTGCACCTAGTGATTAATTACATTTCCCCTCATCTTTGTCACTGCAAAATGTGTCCGTGGGTGTTTAAAATGTTGCTAATTCAATAAGGCCACGTGATGTTTGAGACAATTTGTTTCCGTCCGACCGTGTGACTCGGGAACTTTGGTAAAGGGACAAAAATTAAACCTCTGGAGCAGGATATGTTTATTTCCTTGTCTTATTTTTCAATTCCATCTATTAGCTCACACTCTCCCTATATATATTTTGTTCAAATTTTCAATCGTTAATAAAATATTTTTTATACCTCCACTCAAGTTCAAATACATTTTTTTGAACTTGTAGTGGATGACACTGGATGTTAATACAGTTTTTTTAAATATCAATTCAGTCATTAAATTTAATTAATTAATTTTAGTTTTTTTGAGATTTAAGTTTCTTATATCTACCAATAGATGGCATCCAGATAAACATAGAAAAATGAATGAAAATTATTTATAAATAATATTCTGCAATAGAGTGAAAAAAAAATAGGAATTGACTTCAAAAAAATTGTTTTATATTACTATTTTTTTTTTTTTTCAAATTGACATACTGAAGGTCGAAATAATGCGTTTGCAGGAAAGAAAAATCCTGTTTTGTGATTTAGTAAAAAGAAAATTGTATCGTGATAATTTATCAGTAAAATTATAATGCAATCAAATTTAATTTATCTTTGATATTAAAACATTTTAAGTAAAAACATTTTAATTAGTTTTGATGTCGAGTTAAACTTTGCTTTCTCTAAGGCATTCTCTAAGTATTATTTGTATTCAGTGCTGCATTATCATATTTACTGTAGGTTAACAACAATATCATCATCATTAGTGGTGCAACAGCCCCTTGTTGTGCTAATACCGTCTGGCTACTGCCAGGTTTCGAAACGAGAGTTGTTTTCATTTTATGAGGTAAGCTTGTCAGCCCTACATCCAACGCTCTACAGTCATATGAGACCAGCACCTACGGCATACAATGGATTCCGAACCTCTACAAGCATCCATGGTACCGCCTAGACTCGTCCCCGAAACCTGTAGCATCCTAGACGCTCGGCTAGTTAAGCCCATGACTATTGATATAAGGCTCTTAACATATTGATACTATCATCATCGAGTCTCATTGTTTTTGAAAGCAGTGACTGTAACGGACCCAACAAACAAACTAAAACGTGAAACCTCTTGCACGCTAGGCAGCCTGATTGCTAATTGGCTAGCACTCTGGCCTTTGGTACAGCAGGCTTAGGTACAACTTCTGGCGATAGCATGAATGTTTGTGAATGGTTCGGAATCCACGTTAAACTGTAGGTCCCGGTGTAATTAGCCCAAAATGTGCAAAAAATGACAGTAGAGCGACAAACCAAACCTGCTTACGTCTTACCTATTCCCCGCGGTATACGTACCTGTCAGCATTAATGATTAAAACTTTAATTTAGTATAAGAATCTTTTACATGACATAATAGATTTTAAAATGAGTGGCAATTATAATTAAATATAAATCTATATAACAATATTTATATTTTCAATATATATTTAAAAAAAAGAAAACATAATCCTTCATATCACTGTTCATTAGACGCTATCAACGCCTGTCTTGCAAAAATTGGAAAAAGTTTTCGGGGAAGTAAATTTCGTGCAGTAATTATTCACCATTCTTTCATCCCGGATGGGTAACTCCCTCAGTGCACTTTTTTTGCATTTAATTAAATTCAACCGGAAACTTCCTTTAATTTCCATATTAAGTTTGCGTTACGCGAAACCAATAAATTTTCCAACAAACTCCCGGCCAAAAACAAAAAGCGCCGAAGTTGCACCTAGTGATTAATTACATTTCCCCTTATCTTTGTCACTGCAAAATGTGTCCGTGGGTGTTTAAAATGTTGCTAATTCAATAAGGCTACGTGATGTTCAAGACAATTTGTTTCCGTCCGACTGTGTGATGCGCGGACTTTGGTAAAGGGACAGAAATTAAACCTTCTGGCTCAGGATATGTTTATTTCCATACTTTATTTTTTTTTTTGTCAAATACACATACTGAGATCATACATCAAAATACATACATCGAGATCGACAAAATGCGTTTGAAGCAAAGGAAAATCCTTGTTTTGTGATTTAGTAAAAAAAATTATATCGTGATAATTTATCAGTAAAATTAGAATACAATCAAATTTCATTTATTTCAGTATTAAATAATTTAAGTAAAAAGGTTTTAAGTTTTTTTGATATCGAGTTAAACTTTCCTTTCTCTAAGGGCATTTGCATTTTGTGACGCATTATCATATTTAACGAAGGTTAATAACCATACCATCATCATCATCATCATCATCAATGGCCCAAAAGCCCCATGTTATGCCATTACCGTCTGGTTACAGGCCGATTTCTAAGCTAGAGATGTTTTCTTTTTACAATGTAAGCTTGTCACTCCTACATCCAAAGCTCTACAATCATATGAGACCAGGTCCTACGACTTAAAGTGGACTCCGAACCACTACAAACTTCCATGGGCCTCCTAGATTCGAACCCGGAACCTGTGGGCATCCTCGGCCATTTAGGCCCTTCACTATTGATATAAGGCTCTTAACATATTGGTACAATCACCATCGAGAACATATTGGTACAATCACCATTGCAAAAATTGGAAAAAGTTTTCGGGGGAAGTAAATTTCGTGCAGTAATTATTCACCATTCTTTCATCCCGGATGGGTAACTCCCTCAGTGCACTTTTTTTCCATTTAATTAAATTCAACCGAGAAACTTCCTTTAATTTCCATATTAAGTTTGCGTTACGCGGAACCAATAAATTTTCCAACAAACTCCCGGTCAAAAACAAAACAAAAAACACGCCGAAGTTGCACACAGTGATTAATTACATTTGCCCTTATCTTTGTCACTGCAAAATGTGTCCGTGGGTGTTTAAAATGCTGCTAATTCAATAAGGCTACATGATGTTTGAGACAATTTGTTTCCGTCCGACCGTGTGACGCGCGGAGTTTGGTAAAAGGGACAGAAATTAAACCTCTGGTCCAGGATATGTTTATTTTCTGTCTTATTTATTTCAATTCCTTCTATTAGCTCACACTCTCCCTATATATATCTTGTTCAAATTTTCAATCGTTAATAAAATACTTTTTTATTCATCCACTCAAGTTCAAATACATTTTTTTAAACTTGTATATGACACTTAATGTTAATACAGTTTTTTCAAATATTAATTTAGTAATTAAATTTAATTAATTATTTTTAGTCTTTTTTTAGATTTAAGTTGCATATATCTACCCATAGATGGCACCAGATAAACTTTAAAAAATGAAAGAAAATTATTTATGAAGGACTTTTTACAATATAGTGAAAAATAAAGTAGGAATTGACTTTAAAAAAAAAAATTTATGTTACTTGGTTTTTTTTCAACTCGGCATACTGGAAGTCGAAATAATATGTTTGCAACAATGAAAAATCCTGTTTGGGGGTTTTGGTAAAAAAAATAGTATCGTGATAATTTATCAGTAAAATATAATGCAATCAAATTTAATTTATATTCAGTATTAAAACATTTTAAGAAAAAAAAGTTTTAAGTAGTTTTGATATCGAGTTAAACTTTGCTATCTCTAATGGCATTCTTTAAGGGCATTTGTATTCAATGTTGCATTATCATATTTAACAAACGTTAACAGCAATAATATCATCATCATCAGTAGCGCAACATCCCCATGTTGTGCCAATACCGTCTAGCTACTGGTAGATTTCGAAACGAGATATGTTTTCTTTTTACGAGGTAAGCTTGTAAGACCTACATCCAACGTTCTACAGTCCTATGAGACCAGGATCTATAGCTTAAAGTGGATTCCAAACCTCTATATACATCCATGGTACCACCTAGACTCGACCACGAAATCTGTGGCACCCTAGACAATCAACCATTCAGGCCCCTTGACTATTGATATAAGGCACTTAAACTATTGGTACAATACTCATAGAGTCTGCTTGGTTTTGACGACAGGGACTGTAACGGACACAACAAACAAATTAAAACGTGAAACCTCCCGCACATAAGCTTACGACTTTGCGTCGCACCTGTCAGCATTAATGATTAAGGCTTTACTGTAGTATACGAATCTTTTATGGGACATAATAGATTTTAAAATTAGTGGCAAATCTAATTAAATATAAATCTATATAACAATATTTATTTTTTCAATAAATATTTTCAAAAAAAGAAAACCTAATCCTTCATATCACTGTTCATTAGACGCTATTAACGCTGTCTTGCAAAAATTGGAAAAAGTTTTTGGGGAAGGAAATTTTGTGCAGTAATTATTCACCATTCTTTCATCCCGGATGAGTAACTCCCTCTGTGCACTTTTTTTGCATTTAATTAAATTCAACCGGGAAACTTCCTTTAATTTCCATATTAAGTTTGCGTTACGCGGAACCAATAAATTTCCCAACAAACTCCCGGCCAAAAACAAAAAACCCGCCGAAGTTGCACCTAGTGATTAATTACATTTCCCCTTATCTTTGTCACTGCAAAATGTGTCCGTGGGTGTTTAAAATGTTGCTAATTTAATAAGGCTACGTGATATTTGAGACAATTTGTTTCCGTCCGACCGTGTGACTCGCGAACTCTGGTAAAGGGACAAAAATTAGACCTCTGGCTCAGGATATGTTTATTTCCTTACACTTTTTTCAATTCCTTCTATTAGCTCACACTCTCCTTATATATATCTTATTATTGTTAAATTTTCAATCGTTCATAAAATATTTTTTATTCATCCACTCAAGTTCAAGTAAATATTTTTGATCTTGTAGAGGTTGACACTGGATGTTAATACAGTGTTTTCAAATATTAATTCAGTAATTAAATTTAATTAATTTATTTTTTTTAGATTTATGTTGCTTATGTCTACCCATAGATGGCGCCATATAAACTCAAAAAATGAATGAATATTATTTATAAAGGACTTTCTGCAATATAGTGAAAAAAAAAGTAGTAATTGACTTTAAATATTTTTTTTTATATTACTTGTTTTTTTTTTTCAAATCAACATACTGGAGGTCGAAAAAATGCGTTTGCAACAAATCCAGTTTTGTGATTTAATAAAAAAAATTGTATCGTGATCATTTATCAGTAAAATTATAATACAATCAAATTTCATTTATTTTTAATATTAAAATATTTTAAGTAAAAAGGTTTTAAGTAGTTTTGATGTCGAGTTAAACTTTGCTATCTCTAAGGGCATTCTCTAAGTGTTATTTGTATTCAGTGCTACATTTAATGAAGGTTAACAACAGTGCCATCATTATCAATGGTGCAACCACCCCATGATGTGTCAATACTGTCTGGTTACTGGCAAATTTCGAAACGAGAGATGTTTTCTTTTTACGACGTAAGCTTGTCAGCCTTACATCGAACGCTGTACAGTCATATGAGACGACCTACGGCTTAAAGTGGATTCCGAATCTCTACAAGTATCCATGGTACCGCCTAGACTCGAACATGAAACCTGTGTCCCCCTAGACACTCTGCCGTTCAGAACCCTGACTATTGATATAAGGCATCTAACATATAGGTACAATTATCACCGAGTCTTTTTTTTAAAGCATTGACTGTAACGGACACAACTAACTAACCAAAACATGAAACCTCCTGCATACTAGGCAGCCTGATGGCTAATTGGTTATCAATGTGGCTTTTAGTACCACAGGCTTCAGGTTCGAATCCTCGCATTATCATGGATGTTTGTCAGTGGTTCGGAATCCACGTTAAACTCTAGGTCCCGGTCTAATTAGCCCAAAGTCTGCAAAAAATGGCCTTAGAGCGACACACCAAACCAAACCAAACCTGCTTACATCTTAGCTCTGCGCCACAATATACGCACCTGTCAGCATTAATGATTAAAACTTTAATGTAGTATCCGAATCTTTTATGTGTTATAATAGATTTTAAAATGAGTAGCAATTATAATTAAATATAAATCTATATAACAATATTTATCTTTTCAATAAATATTTTTAAAAAAAGAAAGCCTAATTCTTCATATCACTGTTCATTAGATGCTATTAACGCTGTCTTGCAAAAATTGGAAAACGTTTTTGGGGAAGTAAATTTTGTGCAGTAATTATTCACCATTCTTTCATCCCGGATGGGTAACTCCCTCAGAGCACTTTTTTTGCATTTAATTAAATTCAACCGGGAAACTTTCCTTTAATTTCCATATTAAGTTTGCGTTACGCGGAACCAATAAATTTTCCAACAAACTCTCCCAGCCAAAAACAAAATAAAAAACAACGCCGATGTTGCACCCAGTGATTAATTACATTTCGCCTTATCTTTGTCACTGCAAAATGTGTCCGTGGGTGTTTAAAATGTTGCTAATTCAATAAGGCTACGTGATGTTTGAGACAATTTGTTTCCGTCCGACCGTGCGACACGCGGACTTTGGTAAAGGGACAGAAATTAAACCTCTGGCTCAGAATATGTTTATTTCCTGGCCTTATTTTTTTTTCAAATCGACATACTGGAGGTCAAAAATGTGTGTAAAGAAAAATCAGGTTTTGTGATCTAGTGAAAAAAAAATACATAATAACTGATAAAATATCGGATACAATACAATCGAATGGGATTTATTTTCAGTATTAAACATTTTAAATAAAAAACGTTTTAATTTTAATATGTTTGATATGTTGAGTTAAACTCTCTCTCTCTTTCTTCTATATAGTATAGTATTCAGTGCTGTATTATAGTATTGAATGATGGTTAATAGTAGCTTTTTTAATTTTGAGACATAAATAAATAAAATGTTTAAAATAAGGTTAAATTAGATAATAATAAATAATTTATTTAAGAATAAAAATAATAATCATTAACTTAGTACGTTAGTTAAGGTAAAATTAAAAATAACCATCTGTTTATATTGTTTTGTTTAATTTAATTTAAAAACTATACTGACTGTAGGTCGAAAATATGTGTTTGCAGTAAAGACAAATGCGTTTTTGTGATCTAGTTATAAAAAATTATAATTTTACTGATGAAATATCACGATAGAATACAAGCAAATTGGATTTATTTTCATTATTGAAACTCTTAAGTAGAAAAGGTTTTAATTTTAATAAGTTTGATGTATTGAGTTAAACTTTGCTACTTTGCTTTTAAACTTTGTTTTGTATTATTTGTATTCAATGCTACAGTATGATATTTAATGAAGATTAATAGTTACTTTTGGTAGTTTTTAAATAATTCTTATCTCTGTCACTTCGAAATGTGCCCGTGGGTGTTTAAAATGTTGCTAATTCAATAAGGCCACGTGATGTTCGAGGCAATCTGTTTCCGTCCGACCGTGTGAGGCGCGGACATTGGTGAAGGGACAGAAATTAAACCTCTGGTGCAGGATATGTTTATTTCCTCACCTTATTTATTTTTTCAAATCGACATATTGGATGTCGAAAAAATGCTTTGCCAACAAAGGAAAATCCGGTTTTGTGATATAGTAAAATAAAAATTATGATTTTATCAATAAAATATCACGATACAATACAATCAAATTTAATTTTTTTCAGTATTTAACATTTTAAGTAGAAACGTTTTAAGTGTTGAGTTAATAATGAGTTAAACTTTGCTTTCTCTAAGGACATTCTCTAAAAATATATTAATCCTGGCAATGGTGTGGATGTTCGTGAGTGATTCGGAATACACTTTTAAATGTAGGTCCTGGTCTGTTTGCCCTCGTGTGTCGTTGTCAGTCCTGCGTCCAACTCTCTATAGTCATATTAAACCGGGATCTACGGTTTTAAGTGTATTCCGAACCACTGCAAACAAAATTCATGATACCACCCAACTTGAAACCTGTGGCACTAAGCACCAGTGCACTAGTCACTAGGCTCCATAAATAAAATCAATATTATGTGAAATAAAAAGTAACCTCATTTAAAAAAAGAATTGCGAGAAATTTGCATTTTTCTAAAATCAGTTGAATAATTAATACAAACTGATAGCATAAACTTAAAAAATTTACTAAACTTATCACTAATAGGACACCACAAAATAACCAAACTAATGAATAAAATGCCCTCTTCAGCGATAAATAAAGCCCCACTCTTTTGCATCAACTAATATGTTTAACTAATTGTTCGCCACGTTAAATTAAATAGAGCAAGGTCCCAGAAAATTGTTCCGCTCTTTCACAGAGGGCATTAGGATTCATTCTCACTGTTCATTGTTGGAGCACAATTCTCTAAATTCAAGTCGCAACTCGCAGTCACAAACTATCTTTTGTCAGCTGCACGGTCGTTTATCTCCTCACAGCTCTACATCTGTTCATAGATTTATTCAACGATATAACAGCTCGGATGTTTATAAGCCCAGCTATAACGCGCATCGTTAATCATGTCGATACATTGAACCACACTGACCACGTAGTAAGTAAATGCGATTGGGCGTTTCAGTTAGACTACGAAAACGATGAGCTTACTACACCAGAATACATTGTTTCATTGTAAGATCTTGTAGAAGTAGAAGTAACATTGTTTTTGTTTCACTAAGTTACTTAATTTTTTTATCGAATTTTGTAAGCAATGCTTAAGCAATATTAATTATTTTAATAAAATAAATAAATAATCTTGTTTAAGCATTGCTTACCAATATTTTCATTAAATTATATCATTATTTTAATAAAATAAATAAATGGTTTTTGCAATCCAGTTAGCCTGTATAGTAATACAATAATACAACAGTAATTCAATAACCTACAATAATGCTAGATAGTAATATAATAACATATAGATATCCGGTTCTTCATTTTTATTTTTCATTTAGTTACACTGCTATCTGCTCTAGTGTGCGGCCTGATGGCCAATTGGCTAGCGCTCGGGCCTTCGGTACCTTTGGTATTCAAGTTCTAATCATGGTGGTAACATGTATATTTGTTAGTGGTTAGGAATCCACGTAAAATTGTAGATCTCGGACTAATTAGCCTAAAGTGTACAAAAACTGACAGTAGAGCTGCAAACCAAACCGAACGTTTGACCAACTCGTGGCTTAGAAAGTTAAGGTACGAATGAGCTGAAGATTGGATGTTTTTAAAATCACTTGAATAATTGGTACAAACTGATACCATAAGTTTAAAAATACCATTAAATTTATCACTAATGCGATACCACAAAGTAACCAAACTAATGAATATAATGTCCTGTTTAGTGTTAAATAAAGCACTGCTCTTTTCCTGTAACTAATATGTTTGACTAATTGGTTCTCCACGTTAAATTAAATAGAGCAAGGTCCCAGAAAATTGTTCCGCTCTTTCACCGAGGACATTAGGATTCCTTCTCACCACTCATTGTTGGAGCAAACGCAGAACAATTCTGTAAATTCGAGTCCTCAACTCACCAGTCACAAACTATCTTTTGTCAGCTGCACGGTAGTTTATCTCTTCGCAGCTCTGCATCTGTTCTGAGATTTATTCAACGATATAACAGTGCGGATGTTTATAAGCCCAGTTTTAACGTGGATCGTTAATCATGTCAGTACATCCAACCACACTGCCTACACAGTAAGTAAACGCGGTTGGCCGTTTGTGTTACACTACGAAAACTATGAGCTTACAACACCAGAATACATTGTTTCATTGTACGATCTTGTAGAAGTATAAAGGACACTGTTTTTATTTTATTGCTTTAATTTATTGATTGAATTTTGTAAGCATTCCTTAAACAATATTATTATTTACTTTAATAAAATATATAAATGTAATAATTCTGTTCACCTGTATAGTAATACAATAACCTACAGATATCCAGCTCTTCATCTTTATTTTTCATTCATTTACACTGCCATCTGCTATAGTATGCGGCCTGATAACCAATTGACTATCGCTGTGGACTTTGGTACCACAGGCTCCAGGTTCGAATCCTATCGGTGGCATGTATGTTTGTTAGTGGTTTGGAATCCACTTCAAACTGCAGGTCCTGGTCTTATATGATCGTAGAGTAGTAGCGTCCTTAGCTTATTTTTAAGCTACACGCACCTCCTGGTACTACTAAGTGAGTAAAATCGGTGCAGTCCTTACTTATAGCATAAAAGGCAACGTTCTAAATATTTGCCAGCTACATTAGAAGAAAAAGCCTAATTTAAAAAAAATTGCAAAACATTTAGTTTTTAAAATCATTTCAATAATTGATACAAACTGATAGCATAAACTTAAAGATACTATTAAACTGATCATTAATAGAATACCACAAACTAATGAATAAAATGTCCTCTTTAGTGGCAAATAAAGCACTACTCTTTTGCTGTTACTAATATATTTAACTAATTGATTCGCCACGATAAATTGAATAAAGCAAGGCCCCAGAAAATTGTACCGCTCTTTCACCGAGGACATTTGAATTCATTCCCACTACTCATTGTTGGAGCAAACGCAGAACAATTCTGTAAATTCAAGTCCCGACTCGCAGTCACAAACTATCTTCTGTCAGCTGCACGGTAGTTTATCTCCTCACAGCTCTACATCTGCCCCAAGATTTATTCAACGATATAACAGTTGGGATGTTTATAAGCCCAGTTATAACGCAGATCTTTAATCATATCGGTACATCGAACCACACTGGCCACATAGTAAGCAAAACCGGTTGGCCGTTTCAGTTAGACTACGAAAACTATGACCTTACTACACCAGAATACATTGTTTCATTGCAAGATCTTGTAGAAGTATAAATAACATTGTTTGTGTTTTACTATATTACTTTAATTCTTTTGATCGAATTTTATAAGCAATGCTTAAATCATAATTTTATTTATTTTAATAAAATAAATAAATGATTTAATAATCCAGTTAACATGTATTGTAAAACAATAGTAATACAATAACTCGTAATAACACTGTATAGTAATACAATAACCCGCAATAATTCTGTGTATTAATACAATAACCACAGATATCCGGTTCTTCATTTTTATTTTTCATATAGTTGCACTGCCATCCACCATAATATTCGGCCTGATGGCCAATTGGCAATCGCTTTTGTACCACAGGCTCCAAATTCGTATCCTGGAGATTGCATGTATGTTTGTTAGTGGTTCGGAATCCTCTTCAAACTGTAGGTCCCGGTCTTATATGATCGTAGAGTAGTAGTCTCCATAACTTATCTTTAAACTACACTCACCCCCTGGGTAGTGCTAAGTGAGTATGATGAAACCCTTTCTTATGGTATAAAAGATAACTAAGTATTTGCCAGCTGATTATGGAAAAAAACCTAATTTTAAAAAAAATTGCGAAACATTTAGAGTTCTTAAAATCACTTAAATAATTGATACAAACTGGTGGATTGAACATAAAAAATCTATTAAACTTATCACTAATAGGATGCCCCAAAATAACCAAACTAATGAATAAAATGTCCTCTTTAGTGGCAAATAAAGCACTGCTCTTTTGCTGTAACTAATATGTTTAACTAATTGGTTCGCCACATTAAATTAAAGAGAGCAAGGTCCCAGAAAATTGCTACGCTCTTTCACCGAGGATATTAGGATTCATTCTCACCACTCAATGTTGGAGCAAACGCAGAACAATTCCGTAAATTCAAGTCCCGACTCGCAGTCGCAAACTCTCTTTTGTCAGCTGCACGGTAGTTTATCTCTTCGCAGCTCTACATCTGTTCCGAGATTTATTCAACGGTATAACAGTTGGGATGTTTATAAGCCCAGTTATAACGCGGATCGTTAATCATATCAGTACATGGAACCACACTGACCACATAGTAAGTAAACGCGGTTGGCAGTTTGGGTTAGACTACGAAATCTATGAGCTTACACCGTAATACATTGCTTCATTGTAAGATCTTGTAGAAGTATAAATAACATTGTTTTTGTTTACTTTAGTACTTTTATTGAATTTTGTAAGCAATCCTTAAGCAATATTAATTATTTTAATAAAATAAATAAATAATAATATTTTTTAAGCATTACTTACCAAAATTATCATTAAATTATATCATAATTTTAATAATTTTTTTTTCTTTCTAATGCAGCTGGCAAACACTTAGACAGCTTGGTCTTGGGTGCCTTAAGGCAAGCGCTGCACAGATGTACTCACTTTGCATTACCCAGGGGGCGCGTTTAACTTGAAGATAAGCCACGGACGCGGAGTAACAATGCCCCCGCAACGCTCTACGATTCTATTAGACCGGGACCTACGGTTTAAAGTGGATTCCGAACCACTACAAACATCCATGGCACCGCCGGGACTCGAACCCTAAACCTGTGGTACCGAGCGCCAGAGCGCTAGCCACTCGGCCATTCAGACCCCATTTTAATAAAATAAATAAACGATTTAATAATCCAGTTAGCCTGTATAGTAATACAATAACCCACAGTTAACCAGTTCATTTTAATCTCTCATTTAATTACACTGTCATCCGCCATAGTATGCGGCATGATAGCCAATTGGCTAGCACTCTGGCTTTCAGTACCACAGGTTCGAAGCCTGGCGGTGGCATATATGTATGTATGTTTGTTAGTGATTCGGAATCCACATTAAACTGTAAGTCCCAATCTAATTAGCCTAAAGTGCGAAAAAAATGACCGTAGACGACAAACCACACTAAAAGTTTTACCGACTCATGGCTTAGAGGGCTAAGGTTTGAATCAGTTGATAGTACCTTTTGAAATCATGGCTCGTGGATTTATTCGCTCAAAATATTGTCTATGAATACAGTATCACTTGCAGGACATTTTAATTCACAGTCGGTGTTAATTAAATTTTTGTTGATTAATGCAATTGTTAATGTTTTTTTATTCTCAGTTACTACTTTATTTATTTTCTCTTTTGAATCAATAAATTTATTACATTTGATTTTTAAATTTCGACTTTTAAACTTTATCCATTCTATTATATTTCGATTGAGAAAAGCTTTCAACGCATTTATTATTGTTGCAATTATTGTTGATTAGTACAATTGCCAGTGCTTTTTTTTCTAAATTCTCAGTTCCTACCTTATTTATTTTCTCTTTTGAATCAATAAATTTATTACATTTTTTTTTTTTAATTTTGACTTTTGAATTTCATCTATTGTGTGGACCTCTATTGCGAAAAATTTTATACTCAATTATTATTATCCATAAAATATGTGCTTATTTTTTTAGAGAGGGTGGGTCAACGATACCCTGGACCAGTTTATATATTTCTTGTTGGTTTATCATATAATATAATTATTAATTATTGCTTTTTTTAATTTCGTTCACGAGTTATTCTTATTGATTTATTTAAATTTTTTTCACTTGCTTTTTTATTAAATTTCTTACATGTGCTTTTTATAAAATCGTTTAGAATTTTATAGCTATTTTTTTTAATTTCTTTTGGGTATTTTTTTTTTTTAAAAATAGTTTGGAATTCTATCGTTTTAAATTTCATTTAATCTGTTTCTTTTTTTTTTTTTTTATTTTGAACGATAATTGATGAACATAATTTATTGCCTGAATATGATATATTAATATTCAGACAAATAATAAAATTAATATAATAGAAAATAATCATAAAATATATTAATAATAATAATAATAATAATAATGCTGTTATGCATTTCGCTCTTACATTAAATTCTAATTTTTATGGGCAATCGTACATTAGCCCAGTCGATTAATTTTTATCTTTTTTCTTTTGTTTTTACTATGAAGCATTTTTCCCCTTCAATTGTACTTTTTTTAATGAGAATATAAGTGGAAATTTTTTAAAAAAATGGAAAATTTTAAATTTTTACAAAAACAATGGCTCATTTTTCCCCGACTGGTGGCTCAGTGTCAACGGGGGTTAGGGTGGGTTCAATCCGTTGGCGGCTTTGTTGTAGACTCTGTTTCAAAAAATGAAGAGACTCGATGGCACTTATGATGTTCACCATCTTGTCTTGTTAGTCGGATTACCTAGTGGGAGTTTTCTACCATATAATACACAAATGCGGGGTAATTCCCACTAAAACTCCTCACGGAAAGCACTGTCCTCCTTCTACAGCGACACGAAGCCAAGTTAGACTTCTTCCTACGGATAGTTAATCACAACAGAAGCTGCCCCACTTTTACACCATCCATGAGTACATTACTCATAATATGTCCTTCCCTCATTACAAGAAACTAAGGATTAGACACAACGCAACAACAGATGGTGATTTTAAGAAGAGAAAAATTGCAGAGGATTGATTGTATACAGAATTACAATTTTATTAAGCATTCTTCTTAACTAATATTCTTGTTAATCCTTGGTTCTAATTAAAACAAATACTTAGATGCATTTATTTGCAAAGTTGTATCCTGACTTGCTCTAATTGGAAGACGATTTTAGTCATATTTTACCAGGCAGACAACTTTATTATTTTTACAAAGTAACACGCATGACATTATGTGTTATATTGATTAACATAAATGTTAAATTTGAGCATTATTTTGCTTCCTTTTTATACGTTAACTTTTTTAAACATCAAATACTAATAATTCAAGATTGGTATATTATTTAATATTGTAATTATTATTAACATTCCATACTTCTTTATAAATATGTTTAATATTGTAAAAGTGAAAAATTATAAAATAATTGAAAATGATTATGTCAAATTTATAAGAAAAATATACATTGATATGTTATTTCAAATTTATAAAAAAAATATATATTGGTATATTATTTCAAATTTATAAAAAAAAATATATTGGTATATTATTTCAAATTTATAAAAAAAATATATTGGTATATTATTTCAAATTTATAAAAAAAATATATTGGCATATTATTTCAAATTTATAAAAAAAAATATATTGGTATATTATTTCAAATTTATAAAAAAAAATATATTGGTATATTATTTCAAATTTATAAAAAAAAATATATTGGTATATTATTTCAAATTTATAAAAAAAAATATATTGGTATATTATTTCAAATTTATTAAAAACCTTTTTGTGTATTTTAAGGGTTGCATTTAAAAAAAGTTATTATTCAATAACAGTAATTAAAAACTCGCCAAGCAGCCCGATGGCCAATTGGCTAACGTGCTGGGAATTGGTACCACAGGTCAGGCCTGGCGGTGGCATGGATGTTTGTTAGTAGTTCGGAATCCATGTCAAATACTTAGATGTATTTATTTGCAAAGTTGTATCCTGACTTGCTCTAATTGGAAGACGATTTTAGACATATTTTACCAGGCAGACAACTTTATTATTTTTACAAAGTAACACGCATGACTAATATAACATTATGTGTTATACTGATTAACATATATGACACATATACATATAATTAGGAGTTGTCTCAATCTCACAATACCTTAGACAATAAATTCCATATTATGCTTAAAATTATGCAACGCAAATGACAAATATTGTAAATTTTGCTTGCAAAAAAAAAATGTTAATGAAATTTCAATATCGGAATTCTTAAAGATTTAATGCCAAAATTTAAACATTAGTATATAAAGTCTCAACCTTCATATATTTTTTTTGTTACAATGCAGCTGGAAAACATTTAGACAGCTTGGTCTTGGATGCCTTAAGACAATCGCTGCACAGACGTTACTCACTTTGAATTACCCAGAGGGCGCGTGTAACTTGAAGATATGGACGCGGAGTAACAATGCCCCCGCAACGCTCTACGATCTTATTAGGACCGGGACCTACGGTTTAAAGTGGATTCCGAACCACTACAAACATCCATGGCACCGCCAGGACTCGAACCCGAAACCTATGGTACCGAGCGCAAGCCACTCGGCCATTCAGGCCCTCCTATATTTTATCAATTTAGAATTCCTATAGATACAAAAACACGTTATTACAAGACACACACGTTATTATAAATATTAATTTTAATTTAATTAAAAAGTAGTTAGTAAGTCATTTATGTGAATTTTGCTTACTTTATAAAAAGAAAAAGTTAATTAAATCTTTTAGTGATTTTTGCTTAAACACTCAAATAAAAATTTAATGATTTTAGGGGAATAAAACTTTGTAACTTATAAAAAAATATTAAAGAATTAATATGTGCTTAACTGTTACATTCTTGCAGAGAAACATTTAATTTTATACATAAAATATAATATATAAAATTAAATGTTTTTATTAAAAATTTAATTAAAAGAATGAAAAAAGTAATATCAAAAAGTCTACAATAATGAAAAAAATTATTTTGCATTGAATATAAAAGTAAAATTATTTAAACAAAATTTTTCATAATAATGCAAGACAAAATTTTTCATTCATAAATGACAATTTTTATTGATTTTATAATATTTTCTTTTCACTTCATAATTTTTTTCTTTCATTTAAATGTAAGGTATATAAAAGAATAATTATAAAAAATATATTTTTCGGTAAATAAATTTTTCTATGTGAATTTTATTTTCCAAACTTATTTTTTTTAACGTATATATTAAAATAATAAGCAATAAAGTATTCAAAAATAGGTTTTAAAATAATATTTATTAAAAAGTATCTTTTCATTTTATTTCATTATAATGAATAAAAATGTTACTAAACATTTTTGTATTTTTTAACCATTAATATTTAATATTTAAATAATATTTAAATATAATTTATATTTTGAAACCAAAATAATAAATTTTTTTATTAAAATTAAGGTTTTATTTGTTTACTAAGTAATAATAATAATAATTTCAATTTGCTTACATGTTAAGGAAATGTAATTCCGAAAGTACTGATTAAAATTTTCAACTAATAAATTTCAACTATTAAATTAATACTAATAGTACTTTATAAAATTTCAGAATATAATTTTTATTTCGAAAACGAAATAATAATTTTTTTTATTAAAATTGAATTTATTTTTATTTAAATAATAATAATAATAATTTCAATTTGCTTACATGTTAAACTAATGTAATTTCAAAACTACTGATTAAAATTTTCAATTAATAAATTAATCATAGTTTATAAAATTTCAGAATAAAATATTTAAATATAATTTATATTTTGGAACCAACACAATTAATTTTTTTTATTAAAATTGAGGTTTTATTTATTTATATATTTAATTAGTATTAATAATAATTTCAATTTGCTTACATGTTAACGGAATGTAATTCCGAAAACACTGAATAAAATTTTCAACTAATAAATTAATCATACTTTATAAAATTTAAGAATGTCAAATTTTTAATAACTTATCTTTTTAGAAAACAATTTGAGTGACGTACACATTTTATTAAATGCATTCCCTTGTTAATTCTATAAAAATGCAAAAACTTCATAAAACAGGCATGTCTTTTTAAAGTTAATCTCTTAATCTACTTACAACAAACTCCAAAATCAAACTTATTCTCCAAAACCGCTTGTTAAACTGAATCACTGCGGAATTAAAAATATGAATGAGTACTTTATTTTAAGAAAAGAAAACTTGAATGAATTTTAACGGTATGAATGTATTATGAAAAAATTCGCTAAATTTTATGTTTAAAAATTGAATCGATATAATTTACTGTTATGCATTTATAATCATATATTTATTTCTAATGAATTTTGTAATGTATTCAATAGTTAAAAAACTTAATGTTTTGCTTTTTACGAATTTATTCGTTTTATTAACTTTTTATGTATCTTTACTATGATTTTATGTCCGACTCGTGGCTCAGTGTCAACGTGCGCCGCTCGTGAGATTTGGGTGGAGGTTCAATTCCCTAGTGGGCTTTGTTGTAGACACTACTTCACAAAATAACGGAGAGTCGGTGGTGTTTGTGTTGATCAGCCTCTTGCCTCGTTAGGCGGACTATCTGATGGGAGTTTGCCGGGTTTTCTCCCATACAATACGCAAATATGGAGTAGTTCTCCCTAAAAGTTGACCTGGAAGGTGCTGTCCCATCCATTCCCTCCTTCTCGAGGGATACAAGAACAATCATGATTTTATTACATTTTTTTCTGTTTTAAGTATTTATTACTATATTAAAAATGTTAGTATTATTTTTAAAAAAAACAGTTTGAGGATTTTTTTTAATATTTATCGCGATCTTATTAATAGAATTCATCAAGACAGTAAATGCTCTAACATAATTCAACCTTAATTATGTAATAATTATCATAATTAATAATTTATACTATTGCAATAATACTGATTAATAATTTGATGTTCTTGCAGTTCATTAAAGTTTTATAATTTCTACGAGTTCGGCAAATTTAAAAACATTTATTAAATATGCATATTTTAAATCTAATTGTTGCATAGATTAATAATAAAATGGATTTTTTTTTCTTTTTTCTTAATTAAAAATAAATGTTGTTAAAGGTCAGTATTATTAAGAATGTTTATTTATTAAGATTGTCAAATTAAGAATGTAATTAAAATTGTTTTATTAAGATTGTAATTAAAACTGTTATATTGAAATTGTAATAAAAATTGTTATATTAAGAATGTTATAATAAGAATTTAATTAAAATTGTTATATTAAAAATGCTATTAAGATAATAATTAAGATTGTTATATTAAGATTGTAATTAAGATTGTTATATTAAGATTGTAATTAAAATTGTTATATTAAGATTGTAATTAAGATTGTTATATTAAGATTGTAATTAAGATTGCTATATTAAGAATGTAACTAAAATTGTTATATTGAGAATGTAATTAAGATTGTTATATTGAGAATGTAATTAAGATTGCTATATTGAGAATGTTTCTTCAAAATTATACATTATAAAATGCAAATAAAAATTTTAAGCCATAATCGTATCTGATGTTGCTTTTGTTATTGTAATTTTTGCATTAAAGTTTAATAATTATATATTATTTTAATATTTTTATTATTGGTTTTAAAAGGATTATTAACTACTAAACATAGTTCAAAGTAGTGTAGATAATGAAAAAAATATTACACATCGAAAATTTAATTGCTAAACTCAGAATCATAATAAAGAACACTAACTATGCGAAATGTCTCTTTTTATCAAACGTTTTGTGTTTGAATTATTTTTGCATCAATTTCAATTTAAAAACCAATGTTGCTTTATAAATCAGAAACAGCAATTATGCATTCTTTCAAAAATTAGGAAAGTATTTTAACTCTTAATTTTAAAAAAAACGAAAATAATTTATGGTAATTTACTTACTTTTTCTGAATGGTCGAATTTGCATTTCTTTCCACTCCCCGTCTTAATAAAGATTCTTTGATAAAAGTAATCATGAATTTAGTGTTTAAAAAATATCTTTCTAAAAGTAATCAGAGCTTTAGTTGATTAAAATCTCCATTATAGAAACTCGTGAGTAAAAAGAAACAACATTTTTTTTTTTTTTACCTTTCAATATTTTAAAATAAAAAAAACTTTAATAGTGCTTTTTTAAGAGAAAATGTAATTTCTTCTATGTTACATAATATTGCAGATTAAAAAATACTTTTTTTGCGTTTATATACTAAGTTCTTTAAATTTTTGTGTTCCTTTTTCTTAAATTTCTATACATAATTAAAAAACTAAGTGATTTTTAAATTAAAATTGTGCAATTTGTTAAGAGTTTTCTATAACAAATTTTCAAAATGTTAGTATCCTAAATATTTAAAAGAAGTCAAATTGAGGATTTTTTTTAGTACTTGTCGTGATCTTATTTATAAACTTCATTAAGAAAGTAAATGCTCAATTTTTAATAATACATAATTTTACCTGAAATTAAGAAAATTATCAGTAAAAATTGATGTTTTTTGCATCAAAGTTTTTATTATTTTTAGGGATACTTCAAATTAAAAGCATTTATTAAGTATGCATATTTTAAATCTAATTGTTACATTAATAAATAAAATTGTATTTGTTTCCTCTACTCTTAATTAAAAATAATTGTTGTTAAAGGCATTATTAAGAATGTTTGTTATTAAGATTGCTATAGTAAGAATGTTATATTACAAATGTTCCTAAGATTGTTTTATGAATGTTATTAAGATTGCTATATTAAAAATGTTGTATTACGAATGTTACTAAGATAGTTGTATTAAGAATGTTTTATTAAGAGTGTTACTAAGATTGTTGTATTAAGAATGTTGCTAAGATTGTTATATTACGAATAATTAAGATTGTTATTAGATGGTTATATTAAAAATGACATATTACGAACGTTACTAAGATTGTTATTAGATTATTAAGCTTGTTATATTAAGAATGTTTTCAAATTTATATATAGTATTTAAAAAACTGATTATGTATTTTAAGGGTTGCATTAATAAATGATTATTTAATAAGTGCTTATTGTTATTTATTAAATGATTATTTAATACCAGTAATTAACACTCACCAATGTAAAAAATCAAATCTAGTCTAACTAAGGCTTTTGATTCAGATTTAAAGTTATAAGGTTTTATGTGGCTTTTGATTCAATATAAATAAAAACTTAAGGAGAAAATATATTGAACATAAACATCGATGGACAAAGGTTTATTTAAATACAAAGTAAGAGGAGAAAGTTGAAAGTTTTTGATGCATGTTTTGAGAATCGATTACTGTGGCAACATATATCAAACTGCTTGTAATCATTAAACGACAAGTTCAGAAGTGATTCTTTTAAATAGACAATTGTTGTTTCACTTTTTCAGCATGTTTAACTATGTAAACAGGAATAAATCTGAAGAAATAAATTAAAGCATAGGATGGATAATATCAGGCTGTTTTCTTGATTATTTTTGCGTCCTATGTCAAAGTGTTTGCTGTCACAAAACCGAAGATTCAGGTGTGATATTTTAAATAAACAATTGCTGTTTCATTTTTTTTCAGTATGTTTAAATATGTAAACGGAAATAAAAGAAAGTTGAAGCATAGGATGGGTAATATCAGGTTGTTTTCTTAAATATTTTTTAATCATTTGTGATTACTTTTGAACCCTATCTTAAACTGTTTACAAACAGTCAAAAGCAGATAAAGGTGTGATTATTTTAAACAAACGACTGTTTTTGTGCTTAGTTTTCAGCATGATTAAATGTGAAAACGGAAATAAAGGAGAAAAATAAGTTGGGGCATAGGGTGTGTAATATCAGGCTGTTTTCTTAAATAATTTTTATTCATTGGGATTATTTCTGTATCGTATGCCAAATTGTTTATAATCATCAAATTGCAGATTTAAATGTGATACTTTTAAATCAACAATTGATGTTTTATTTTTTCATTAAAAAATTTCTTATTAATTAAAAATTTATTAAAAACAATTTTTTAATTTTTTTTTATTAAAAATAAATTGAAGCATAGGATGGGTAATATCAGGCTGTTTTCATAATTTTTTTTTAATCTTTGTGATAGCATCCTATGTCAAACAGTTTATAATCATTAAACTGCAGACTGAATTGTGAACACAGACCACAGACTTTGGTTGATTCTTTTAAATAAACGATTGTTGTTGAATTTTGTTTTTCAGTATACTTAAATGTGAAAATGAGAATAAAAAAATAAGTTAAAGCATAGGATGAGTAATGTCAGGCTGTTTTCTTAAATATTTGTCAATCATTGTGATTACTTTTGCATCCTATATCAGACTGCTTATGACTAACTGCAGCTTCAGGTGTGTTTCGTTTAAATAAACGATTGTTATTGTGTTTTGTTTTTAACATCTTTAAATGTAAAAACGGAAATAAAAGAGAAAAAGAATAAACTAGCTGAATTATATTATAAGAACAGTTATTTATAAGTACAATGAATTACCGGTTTTTGGCATTTGATTGATTATTCGATGCATTATGCCAAACCGTAAGCTTCGATGTCTAAATCGGTAAAGGGAACGATAAATCTATAATTCAGTATGTTCTTACCATTTGAATGTTCATTGTTTTTCATACAATTTAAAAATTGTATGAAAAAATAATTAATTAATTGTAATTAATGATAATAATTGTATTTAAATTAGTATCATAGGATGATTACAGTTAATTAATTACTTTTTCATACATTTTTTTAAATCATTGTGATTAAGCTTTTAATTTCAATTTATTGCTCCTCTCGTATACCAATGGTAACTTGTTCTGCTAGGGCGTAAAAAGAAGTTCAAGTTACGCTAGTGGCGCCACTTTTATAAACAAGTAAATTCGATGATGATTGTAATAGCTTGTGCAAAGCGTCTTATATCGAGACGGCAAGCGGAAAGAGTCTCATATCGATGGAAATTTACCTCTACGATTCGCAAATACTGAAAACTTTTCCCATGGTTCTTCAAATTTTAATAAGAACAATAATAGTTTGTAATATTATTAGAATAATAAATATTATTATTTACTCTAAAAGGTATTTTAAACATTTTCGATATATTATTTTATGATATATATTGTCCTCTATTGAAACAAATGTTGTTTTTTTGTTATTTCTAATAGAACAAAAACTGATTTCTTAATATATTTCTCTCTTATAACTCCGACTAATTTAACTGAAGTAACAATAAGTGATTGCCATTATTTAGTCATCCTGATTAGTTATCTGTAAATAATGTTCACTATTTCCTATATTTTATTTTATTAAACAGAATATTAGCTCACATGATTAATATTTATAACATATATGTATATACATTACATCTATTAGATATTATGGACTTCACCATTTGGGTGCCCATGTCTCTGTGCTGGAAGGTCAAAGACAAAAAGAAGCTGCCTTTTTACCCTTTATCATGAACACGGGTTCATGGACTTGGTCTAGATGTTGCTGTCGACAAAGTGGGATAAGAAATAACAACAGATATTATGGTAATGCTTTAAGAGATAAACAAAAATTCAAAAAACAGCATTTACCTGCAACAATAATGAATTGAATAATAAAAACTTAACAACTTCATTGAATTCAAATATTAGGAAGACAGTTGCAATCTCAACAAATAAATTTTATGTAACGCGGTAGAACCAGAGAAGTCTGGTGGATCATGTGGTAGGTTTTTGAACCAGTTTAAAATTGTAGTGTCAAAATATTGGCGTAGCGTAACAAACCCCCCTTCCCCTTTCTGTTGACTGAATAATAATGAAATATAAACACTATCTTTCTACCTTCTACAAGAAAAGTGGCATCTAAATATTTATTATACATTTTTCGATGTTTGTCTCAACAAACATACGCGTTCGTAAACATGATGAGTTAAAAGGTAGGAGTGGTCTAATAGATAGTGCATTGGGTTTGGTGTACATTATATTCGGGAGAGTTTCCAAAGATGGTCTGACAGACGATCATTTGGTTGAATACTTGATACATTATGCCAAACTGTAAGCTTCGATGTCTAAATTGGGAACGGAACCATAAATCTATAATTCAATATGTTCTCACCGTTTGAGGGTCAGTCAAATTTGTAGCAGAATCCCGTGATGAGCTTTAGGTAAGACTAAATCTGCTACATAATTGTCGTTCTAATGTTTGACTTCAAGTCATGCCAGGCATTCGAAAGTCAGCAACAGTATAAAATAATTTATACTTCATAAAAATGCGTTCACAACGAAAAGAGATAATAGGCAAATATTTTTTTGGATTAAAGAATAATGGGAAATGTAACAAATAGAATGTCAATTCTGTTATTCTCCTTTACATGCAATAATTGGTTCTACATAGGAAAATAAATTACTCGCTTTTATAAGCAAAGTGATAAGTTCGCTTTTAGTGTTTTGAACACTAAAAGTGTGTACAGTGAGTTAAAAAGTGTTTTAAAGTATTAAATACACTGTTATAAGCAAGCAACACAAATAAGTATGGATATTCAACATTTTAGTTTTCATGCTACCTTTAGTTTACTTTAAAAAAGAAAGTTTTCGATGTCATTTTAACATTTATTATACAAAACATTTATTGTATTATCATTATTTTATTGACATTTTTACATTTTTTAATTTAAAATAGAGTTTTAAAAACTTGTTGTAATTTATATGTATTTAGAATTTCGTATATTAATATAATATGTGGGTCTGATGGTGATGATGATAATGATTAGGCCTGATGATAACATCATTACGTGTCATGACAATTACATACCATGTATAGGTGGCATACGAAATCCCCCATATACAAAAAAAAAAAAAAAAACTGGATCTACTTTAAAAGACAAATTGTAGTATATTTATTAATTGTATACATTTATCAAAAATTTTAATCGAATGCTTATACTATTTACAGTATCAAATATATTTATCTACATTATAAGAGTAAATAATATGACTTAATAATTGGCCTGTCTAATAATAGATGAAAGTAATAATTGACATGCATAATAGCAGATGTAATTAATAATTGGCCAGCGTAATATTATATGTGAAGTAATAAATGAATAACCTGAGTAATAAATGTACCTGAATAATAAATATACATTAGTAATAATAGATGTAAGTAATAATTAACCTGAGTAATAATAGATGTAAGTAACAATTGACAGTAATAATAGTCGTAAGTAATAATTGACCTATGTAATAATAGATGTAGTAATAATTGACCCGCGTAATAATAGACATATTTAATAATTGAAACTGCGTAACAATAGATGTAAGTAATAATTTACCTGCGTAATAATAGACGTAATTAATAATTGAAACTGCGTAAAAATAGTCGTAAGTAATAATTGACTTTCATATTGAAATATATACAAGTACAAAGTTAAATAAATATCTTTTGTTTAATTCAGAGTTGTAAGAATTTATGCGTAGCAAGTAAAATATGTTTCTTTCGTCCTCGAAATAGTTTTTACTCCGCTAAGATTAATGCTTCTCAAGGAAAAGAAAGTAGTGGTTAAAGATAGAATTTATCACTTTTGTATTTATTTAACACTAAACTATTTTTAACTGTCTTTATTTTTGACCACATGTCAATAGTTTTTAACTACTACTAATACATCATTTTTTATTTAGAAATTTTTAAATTTTCCTAATAAATGTCGTGAGATATCTAATATTTTTAAATTTTCTTGAACATTAAAACAACTTTTATATTAACATCAAATAAATTTGGATCAATTAATAAACTCTTTCACGTGAAGTTCAATAAAGTTTGGAAATTAGAGATCACGTTCAATTAAAGATTATGTTTTAATTTTTAACAGAATATTTTATTTTATTTCGTCTGCATATTATGAAACTCATCTCAAGAAGGTTAAAAATATTATTAACAAATAAATTGTCTACGTAATGCCTTCTCAACTTTTTGACACTAAGTTGCATAGATTTTTATTAAAAACGTAATGATATTTGAATTTTCGTAAATGATATTTTTTTCCTGTTATAAAAAATATGTATATTTTAAGTAGCATTTTAGTCTTGTTATAAAACATTAATAGTACTCAATTAATCTTTTTTTCTTTTACAGTTAATCACAAGTAAAATGAGATCACTTAATAAACTCTTTACTAAAGTTCAAGAAGTTCAATAAAGTTTGGAAGTTAGAGATTTAACATTTTAATTTTTAACAGAATATTTTTTTTTCATCTGCATACTATCAAATAAAGTGTCAAGAAGGTTAAAAAAAATGTTATTAACAAATAAATTGTCTAAGTGTAAGTAAAATAAAAATAAATAAATAATTTTTCTCATTTTTGTTGAAGTCAAGAAGTTAAGAAGACATTTACCTTATCATTATAATAATTTTTTAAATAAATAAATCGTTTAATTTTAAACGAATGAATTATTTCGTTGAATTAAAACTCTGATTTATCTACAATATCAAATATCTTCTAGTAGTGTCTCTTCAACTTCTTGGCAATAAGTTATATATTTTTACAAAAAAATTTTAATATTTCAGTGATAGTAAATGATATTTTTTTTCCTGTCAAAAATATATGTGTCTTCTACTTTAAAAACTATTTTAGTCTTATTATAAAGCGTTAATAGTATTCAATTCCTCTTTTTTTACAAATCAAATACAGTACCACCTTCATTTTAAAAGTAATGTATGATATAAGAGAAAATGAATGAAAATAAAATGTTTTATGATGGATTTTATAATGGATAAAGGAAAATAAAATATTTTTCCAAATATTAATTTCAAACGAAAGAAATGATAAACTCGCATATTATGAAGAAATATTTTACAAATATTGTTATTAAAATTTAGAGTTATTTTTAACATTATTAAAAAAACTTTTGTAAAATATAAATAAATTTTACCGTGAATTCTACTTTAAAATTAGTTATTTGAAGAAATTAAAAAATAGTACTTTTAAAATGAAAGGCTTTAAAACCTTTCTTTATTTTTAATGTTAAATAGCTAAAAATATATTTACAAATAATTCAAAGTAGCTAAAAAGTTTTAAACTAGATTTTAAAAAATATAAATTATTTAGAATTTATGCATAGCAAGTAAAATAAGTTTCTTTCGTCTGCGAAATAGTTTACTCCGCTTAGATAAAGGTTTCTCAAGGAAAACAAAGTAGTAGCTTAAAATGGAATTTATCACTTTTCTATTCAGTTAATATTAAACTATTTTTAACTGTCTTTATTTTTTACCACAAGTTAATAACTTTTAACAACTGCTAATACATAATATTTTTATTTATAAATTTTTAAATTTAGATATTTAAGATATTTTTTATATATATATTTATATATATTTTTATATATATATATTTTTATAGATATATTTTTAGATATTTAACTTTACATTTTAATTTTTAACAGGCTATTTTATATTGTTTCATTTATGAAATTATTTTACTATTATGAAATGCTTCTCAAAAAGATTCAAAAAATGTTAAGAATAAATACATTGTCTAAGTAGTGACTTCTTTTTTGTTGACAGACGTGAAACCACCCGCACACTAAGCAGCCTGATGGCCAATCGGCTAGCGCTCTGGTCTTTGGTACCACAGGAATCAGGTTTGAATCCTGACGGCGGCATGGATGTTTGTGAGTGATTCGAAATCCTCGTTAAACTGTAGGTCCCGGTCTAATTAGCCTAAAGTGTGCACAAAATAACCGAAGAGCGGCAAACAAAAGTATTTTGTTGATAATAAGTTTTACTAAAATCATATTGCTATTTCATAAATCGTAAATGATTTTTTTTTCCTGTTATAAAAAAGTACGTATCTTCTATTTTAAGTAACATTTTAGTCTTGTTATAAAATGTTAATAGTATTCAATTCATTTTTTTATAACTAATCAAATACATTACCACTTTCATTTTAAAAGTAATGTATGATATAAAATAGTTTTCTGCATGTATAATACAAGAGAAGATATATGAAAATAAGATGCTCTATGATGGATTTTATAATGGATGAAAAAAAATAAAATATTTTTCCAAATATTAATTTCAAACAAAATAAATAATAAACTCTCACATTATGAAAAATAAATATTTTACAAGTATAGATATCAAAATTTAGAGTTATTTTCACAATTATTAGAAAAATATGATATATACAAAAAAAAAAAAAAATTTTAATGTAAATTCTACTTTAAAATCAGTTATTTAGATAAATTAAAAAATAGTATCTTTAAAATGAAAGGCTTTACAAATTTTCTATATTTTTAATGTTAAACAACTAAAAATATACCTAAAAAAATAACTCAAAGTAGCTAATAATTTTAAAAACTGTATTTTAATTATTATAAAATATTTTGAATTCCTTAAATAAATACATTAAACATATTTTAGTATATTGTGAATTATTAATTTTAAACTGAACTGTTGAATCTATTAAGCTTAAAATTTGTCAAAAGTTTCTATATTAATCTTAAATTCTGTAAAAATGTAAATATTAATTATTTATTTCCTTCTTTATAGTCAAATAAAATTTTCTAGACAAATATTTGATTTTAGAAATAATGTTTCATGAAAACTTTACAAGTCAAGTAACAAATTTGTTTATGAATTTTTCAAATTAAAAATTATCTAGATACCTTGTTATAAAATGGTATTTTTTAAATGAAAGGCTTTAAAAATGTTCTTTATTTTTAATGTTAAATAATTAAAAATAGCATTAAAAACAATTTTTATGCAAATTCCTTTCCATTATTAGAACTGTTTTCGAAAAGAAAATTATAAGTATTAATTAAATGTTAAATAAGTTATTTAAATATTGAAAAATAAATAAAATAACCGTTACTGAAAGTTTACGTTAATGCTTCAAAATAGAAATTAAAATAAATTTTCAAATTTATATTCAATTTGTCAAATAGCTATTGATTTGTAATATTTATAATATATAATTAAATTCTTAAACTATTTTTTCACTAATAATATTTAATTAATTTTGAAATATAATATTAAATATATCGTTTTCAGTAAATTTTCATATAATTTTAAGAACTAATAAACTGAAAACGTGAATCATTCATGAATAAATGATAATGATAAAAGAAAATAGTTAATAATGATAGTAATAGTAAATATTTTACAGTTAAATTATAAATGAAAATAAGTTCTTCTAGAAAATAATTTCAATGAGTTTCTTCTTTTTCCTTTTTTTTAAAAAAAAATTCGATGCAATTTAAAATTATAAGAAAATAATTTATGAAAAAGGAAATAATTATATCACTTCTCAGAGTGGGCGATACAGCACCCTAGGGGGCAGTGGAAAGATCGAAGGGGGTGATAGTAGCCTCGGAGAGGGAGCGTTTAATAAAAAAAAAAGAAGGGAGGAGGAGTGAAAGCAAAAGATAAAGAAGTTTAAGAAGATAAGAAAATTTAGAAAACTTTTCGTACATGTTTCATTTGTTGTGTAACATTATTTAGCAGATAAATATATAAAATGCCTTCAATAAACGGTGGTATGTTGACAGGTATGGTTGACAGGTCTTAAAATTCTTTCCTATTAATATTTGTCCAGCTTACATAGGCAAAGAATTTGTGCATGTGTTGACTTTTAGAAAATACAATAATATATATATACATATATTATATAGGTGTAATGCCCAAATGAGGATATCTAGCGAACATAAAATGCACAACATTTATTTTATTATCTACAAATAATATGTATTAAAGACCATAAACACCAATCCGCTGACAGGTCTTAAAACTCTTTCCAACTATTATTTGTCCAGCTTACATAGGCAAATAATATGCGCGTGTGTTGACTTATAGAAAATACAATAATATATTTGGGTGTGATGTCCCAATAAGGATATTCAGTTTACATGAAACACACAACATATTTACATATTATGTACAATTAGTATTTAAAAGAAAAGTAAGAAAAACTATTCGCACATGTTTCATCTGTTGTGTAACATTATTTAGCAGATAAATGCATAACAGGCATGCAATAATCGATGCATAGTCTAGTCCATTAACAGATCTTAAAATTCTTTCCTGCTAATATCTGTTCAGTTTATATAGGCAAAGAATATGTGGTGCATTGACTTTCAGAAAATACAATAATATATATAGGTACGATGTCAAATGAGGATGTCTAAAGTATATAAAGCACTATGTCTAAAGTATATATTTTATTTGCATACTATGTACAATTAGTATGTATTAATGTAAGACCATTAACATGAATCCGCGAACAGATCTTAAAATTCTTTCCTATTAATATTTGTCCAGTTTATATACGCAAAGAATATGCGCATATATTGACTTTTAGAACATATAATATGCATAGGTGTGATGTCAAATAAGGATATCCAGTGTACATAAAATACACAACATATTTATATATTATATACAATTAGTATGTAAAAGAAAAGTAAGAAAACTATTCGTACATGTTTCATCTATTCATTACTTACCAGATAATTACATAAAATTCAGACAATAAACGACTCATAGTCCAGTCCGCTGACAGGACTTAAAATTATTTCTTATTAATATTTTCCCATCATATATATGCAAAGAATATATGAGTGTATTGTCTTTTAGAAAATACAATAATATAAATATAGTTGTGATGTCCAAATACGGATATCCAGTGTGCATAAAACAGACACATTTTATTTACGTATTATGTACGAATAAAATGTATCAATATAAGGCCATAAGCACCAGTCCGCTGACAGGTCTTAAAATTCTTTCCTACTACTATATTTGTTCAGTTTTTATAGGCAAAGGGTTATGTGCTTGTATTGACTTTTAGAAAATACAATAATATATATAGGTGTGATGCCCAAATGAAGATATCCAAAGTAAATAAAATACACAACTTTATTTACGTACTATGTACAAATAATATGTATTAATATAAGACCATCAACACCCATTCATTAAAAAACAATATAATATAATAACTGGCCTTAGCGGCAACCACTATTCAACTCATATGTATATAAAGCAAATGTTACTAGAGTAGATGTTTATAAATGATTTTATAATTTCAATCTTCAAAGTTTCTTATTTATATTATTTAGATTTTATAATTTCAAGCGTGTCTTATTTATATTATTTAGATTTTATAAATTCAAGCGTGTCTTATGTCACATATTATAGCATCTTTATTTACTATGTTTTAAGATGTAAGCAGATACATAAAAGAAAGCAATTTTTTAAAAGACCTTTCTGTTTTATGCTTAAAGATAGATTTCCAAACATTTTTTTTTCAGAAAATATGGAGATAAAACAAATAAGTTTTCTAACCACTGAATTATATGTTAAAACAAGTTTACAAAAAAATAAAATAATTACTAGTCTCTAATATAGCGTTAAATATTAGTGATAGAAGAAAGTGCATATTACAAAAGTATTTGTAAACCCTTTTATAAGCTAATAAATCAAAAACATTCTTATATCACAGAATATTGAAATATTTAAGGATAATTACAAAAGAGTTGCAAGTTGTTGTTTTTTTCAAAAACCTGGTTAAAATTTAAAACAATTTCAACTTTAAATATAAGAATTAAACTATAATGAAAATATAATTTTCATAAAGTATATAGGAAAAGTTTTCTTAATGAATATCCACGGAATTTAGTGAACATAAACATTTTACGAAACATTGCTAGAAAGATACATGTTTACAAAAAAAAGACAAAATATATGTATGGATAAATACTATGTATCATAATGGTTTTTCTTTAATGCTCATTTCATCAAAAATTACTTTTATAAATAATAACAAAAGGAAATTATCATTTTTATTAATAGTTTCTGACTTGGCGAAAATAAAAATACTGAAATACTTTGGTGTTTATTTCTCGCTATTGCTTCTGTTTGATACAAAATAATCCATCATTTAACAATGTATAAAAAAGAATAACAAACTAAAATAATTTTTGATGATTTTTTTGTTTTGGTATTTTATGTATAAAAAACGCTTATATACAATTTATTTCTTTACAAGCAAGTCGTATAAATAGATGAAGATTTTATTAATAACAATATTAACTTTAAGTTATAATATCCATTTTATCATTGATCAAATTGGCTATTATTACTGTAATGCAGCTAAATTTAATTTCAATAAAAAATTAATGTTTTTCCAGCCCATTATGTCTATTACTGTTTTAATATACGTCATTTAAATTTTATTTTATTAAGATGGAGCTGTGTATCAAATTTTATATGCATATTGGTTGTAAATAATTTTAATGTAAACAAACGATGTTTTATAACATAAGGAACTAGATAAGCACTTTATAATTATTGAAAAGTCTCCAAATAAAATGTAAAACTAAGATTAATTATAAAATTAAGGCATATAACTAACATTTTTGTTATAAAATATATACACAGGATGTTTCAATGTTATTAAAATGCAACTTTTCAATGTAAGTTTGTATTGTATAACCATGCTATAGTTCAGAACATAAATTACAATAATGAGCTGTGTTTTAAAATACTAGAAATTCATATTTAATTGTATAAATATTTAGCATTTCTTTTATTATAGTTTAAATAAAATATTGATCCCATATTATCATATAAATACTGTCATTTTTAAAAAATT
This sequence comes from Caerostris darwini, assembly GCA_021605075.1. Lineage (NCBI taxonomy): Eukaryota > Metazoa > Arthropoda > Arachnida > Araneae > Araneidae > Caerostris > Caerostris darwini. The sequence continues at coordinate 231,884 of BPLQ01011927.1, read as the reverse complement.
TGCAAAACACTCTTTCTCTTTGCTGTGTTGATTATTCCTTCTTACGTTATTGATTTTCATTTGTTATTCTTTTTACTTAATTAATGTACATATATTTCAAATACAATTATTTTGGAAAAAAGGACTATTTTGATGCCAATCATCTATATATTAATTGTTATATAGATTATCTTTTTTATTATGGAAAATTTTTGATTTTTATTAAATATTATTTGTGTGTATTAAATGCAGTTAGTTTTATCATTGTTTATTAAATGTAGCTCAAATATCATCTAACAAATGTTCTGCATATGCTTCTTGATTAAAAATTTTTAATCGGGGAAAATTTACTATTATATTACTATTACAGTTATATTACTATTATATTACAGTAGATAAAAATAAAATTCATATTTACCAAATTTGAACTGATTATTTCATTATCATAACTTTATAACATTGACGGTAATGATGCAATCCTCCCATACATGTCTAACAGCGACAACAATAATAACAGTATTTCTTTTCAAGATTATTCCACTCAATGCTAAAATCGCATTTAATCATCAAAACACAAAAATAACTCTATATTCCCACAATAACATCAACCTCTATTTCCATATACTAGATTATCATAAAATAATTTTTCATATATTTCTTTTTTTACAAACTTACACCCATTTTACTTTTTTATAATATATCATCTACAAATTAATGTGAATTTCATTCATACTTAATTTCAAGAGATTATTTGAGTCTAATAATGTTGAAGAACATTCAACATAATGATCAATGCTCCATAGAAAATAAATCAAAGTATCATAAACAAATATTTCTACATATATTTCTTTGTTAAATTTATTGTATCAAGAGATGTTTTTTAATTATATTTTGTTTATTAACATACACAAATGCTTATTTATCTTATTTCAACTGACTATTTCATTAAAACAACCCAATAAGAATTCAAGGTAGCGATATCGACTTTTTGTATATTTAAATAATAACCGATCCTTTTAAAGATTACTGTACACTATTCTCACAAACCACTACTCAACTACCACAACACAAAACACAAACAAAAGCCATCCATTATTTTATAATCCTCCTATTTATACTTAATTTCAAATGGATATTTCATTCAAATGATGTTGTAAAACAAAATAAATCAAAGTATCATAAGCAAAATTTTCTACGTGTATTGCTTTATTAAATGCATTGTATCAAACGATGTTTTTATCATTATATTTTATTTATTAACATATACGAATTCTTATTTATCTTATTTCAGCTGACTACTTCATTTATACAACCCAATAACACTGAATAATATTCAACTTTTCGAGTACTTAATTAATAATCACTCTTTCAGGATTACTGTAGATCATTCTCACAAACCACTACTCAATTACCACAACACAAAACACAAACAAAATACCAATCCATTATTTCATAATCCTTCCACCAGATCTCTTGCCCATCAACCGGCGAGCCGTTCCCAAAGGTTACGTTATCCCAAGAAACCATGTGTGAGGCATATGATAATGTGGTTCACCTACCTGCCCTTTGTTGAGGCCACTGAACAATCCAGAGCAGCACCACGAGCACAACACAGGATGAGAGCGAAGCACAGGCGGATGTTTTAAATCGTGCATCCAATGCGGAGCAGCAAGAGCACAGGCATCAGCATCCGCGGAGGCGCGAGAGCCATTTGTGGTGCATCCAGAGAGATGAGCTCTCTCTCCATTTCTGGAGGATCGATCCGGTGGTGCGTCTCTCTCCCTTCCCTTGACGTGCGGTGCGCTCTCTCGCGATGCGCATACTGTACTGCGCTACAGGTGTTTTAAACGTCACGACCACGTTTTTGTTTGTGGGGTGAACCCCCTTCCGCTACGTAACAGTGATATAATCATTGATGGATTTTTGCCATGCCAGCATGTGTGTGTTTGGGTGGCAGTAACTCATCCGAAATGGCATTGACATCTTGGCATTGAAGTTGCACACTTCATGTAGTTAGTGCCCGATTTGAGAAATCAGTTTAACCCCTTAAACCCGAGTGCCCTCGTCTCTTATATTTGTATATTAACAAAAAAATAACTTGTTAACTTGTATGAAAAGTAGTTTTATTTGTGTAACAAAAAGAGTATTTTAGGCTTTGCATTATTTTAAAGCAAACCAGACTTATGACATCAGGCAACAGTTACTCTATCGTTATTTAATGTTCTTTTACAGACATTTAACCCGTGTTGGTTGGCAGTAAATCATCCGAAATAGCCTTGACATTTTGGCATTGAACATGGAACTTAGATACTTCATGTAGTTAGTGCCTGATTTGGGAAATCAGATTAACCATCTAACTGTTTATATTTCTATATTTTCGAAAAACTAGAGTTAACTTGCATGAAAAGTAGTTTTATTTGTGTACTAAAAAGAGTATTTTAGGCTTTGTATTATTTTAAAGCAAACCAGACTTATGATATCAGGCAACAGTTACTCTATCGTTGTTTAATGTTCTTTTACAGACGTTTAACTAGTGTTGGTTGGTAGTGAATCGTCCGAAAGGGCATTGACATTTTGGCACTGAACTTGGAGCTTTATATAGTTAATACCCGATTTGGGAAATCAGATTAACCCCTTAAACTATTAACCTCGAGGGCACTCGATATTTTCGAAACACTAGAGTTAATTAGTATGAAAAGTAGTTTTATTTATATACTAAAGCAATTATTTTAGTATGTGTATTATTTTAAAGCAAACCAGTCTTTACCAGGTATATACTTAGTGCTTAAATAAGAGTATACGAGTAAAAGCTATTCGTATACTCATATAAGATACGAGTATATTTTCGAAACACTAGAATTAACTCGCATGAAAAATAATTTTAATTTCTGTACTAAAACGAGTATTTTCGGCTTTGTATTACTTTAAAGCAAACTCAAATATGCTACCCGAATACTGGTGCTATCGTAAATTTTATTTTGCATTGATTTTGCACCAAGCAGTTTGGCACTACAGTTAGTGCTGATTTGGGAAATCAGTTTAACCCTTTAACGGTTTAACACGAGTGCCTTCGTATCTTATATCTGTATATTTTCGAAACACTTTAAGAGTTAACTCGTACAAAAAATAATTTTATTTCTATGTTAAAACTACTACTATTCTACTATTTTGGCTTTGTATTATTTTAAAACAAACCAAACTTTATTGGTGATACCGAAAAATTTGGCAACAGTTATTCTATCGTGACTTAATCTGCTTTTACAGACATTTAACCCGTGTTGGTTGGCAGTAAATCATCCGAAATAGCCTTGACATTTTGGCATTGAACTTGGAACTTAGATACTTCATGTTCCAGTTAGTGCCTGATTTGGGAAATCAGATTAAACCCTTAAACTATTTACCCACAGTGCACTCGTATCTTATATTTGTATATTTTTTAAACGCTAGCGTTAGCGCATATGAAAAGTACTTTTATTTCTGTATTAAACGTATATTTTGGGCTTTGTATTATTTTAAAGTGAACCAGACTTTACTGGTGATATCGTAAATTTGGCAATAGATATTCAATCGTAATTTAACGTTCTTTCGTAATAGACATTTAACTAGTGTTAGTTGGCAGTAAATCATCCGAAATAGCCTTGACATTTTGGCATTGAACAGGGACCAGGCAATTAGAAAAATTAACAATTATTAACAATTAGCAATTAACTACACTACACACTAACATTAACAATTAGCAATTAACTACACTTCATGTAGTTAGTGCCTGATTTGGAAAATCACATTAACCCCTTAAACTCTTTACCCCGACTGTTTACCACTCGTATCTTATATTTGTATATTTGCGAAACACTTTAAGAGTTAACTCGTATGAAAAATAATTTTATTTTTTTACTAAAACGAATATTTTGGGCTTTGAATTATTTTAAAACAAACCAGATTTTAAAAGGTGTTATCGTAAATTTGCAATAGTTATTCTTTCGTGATTTAATATTTTTTTACAGACATTTAACTCGTTTTGATTGACAGTAACTCATCCGACATTTTGGCATTGAACTTGGATCAGGCAGTTGCCTGATTTGTGCCTGATTTGGGGAAATCAGATTAACCCCTTAACTGTTTACTCCGATATTTGTATACTTTCGAAACACTTTAAGAGTTAATTCGTATGAGTACTCGTAAGAGTTAATTCGAGTATAAAAATAATTCCATTCATGTACAAAACGAGTATTTTAGGCTTTGTATTATTTTAAAACAAACCCGATTTTACCGATGGTATCGTAAATTTGGTAACTGTTATTCTAACGTGATTTAATATTCTTTTACAGGCATTTAACTCGTGTTGGTCAGCAGTAAATCATCCAAAATACTCTTGACATTTTGGTAATGCAATTGACCAGACAAGCAAGATCTTAACACAGTTAGCGTTTGTTTTGTAAAATCAGATTAACCTCTTAATTAATTATTCCACTTGTATTTCCTATTTGTATCTATTCGAAAGACCACGTTAATTCGTACGATTTTATCAATTTATTTGTGAATTCTGGTCTAAAATGAGGACTTATTTTATTTCTGGACTAATACGGGAATATTTTCCTATCTTGTATTGATACCCTTTGGTGTTACGCTAAGGTAAACATGAGTTCATTCATGATATCACGGGCAAAAGTCATTCTATCGCAATTTTATGTTGTTTTATAGATTATTTGATTCGATATCCTTCAATATCTAAACATTTGATCAGAAGCTGTGTGTTATTACCGCTAATACTTATTTTTCGTTATTTATTTCCTATTACCACTTGTATTTACTTGTTAAGTTTTCAATATTAGTAAAAGTGAAGACATTTCTATTCAGAATAGCCGCAACATATCATTTTGCGATTTAAAAAGTTCCGGCAATAAATAAGAGGATTATAATTCCAATAAAGGCAAACGGAGGATTATAATTCTGTTTGTAGTCTAATTTTGACTTAAATAACTAAATTTATACTTGAATTTCTATAATGAAAGTAAATAAAAATAGGTTAAATAATTATTGATGAAATTTCTAACAAAGCACATTTTTTTTATTTACTTAAACTTCTATTTTAGAATATTTTGTTTTATTTCAAAATAATTTGATCCATTAAAGAGTTGAAGAGCTTTTTAAATTATTTTTAAAACTTTCAGAAAATATTTTTATCAAGTAATCTAGTTTAATTATTATAAAAATGATAACAGTTAATTTTATTGTGAGGCTTTTGCTTCGTATTATTGTACTGATCCACCAGAATGATATTTTTTGTTAAACTAAACTTTCAATACAAAAACTACACTTTTTCTCAAGCAGCATATTTTAAATGTTGTAATTTAATATTAAATAGTTTATCTCATCCCAAAAATCAGTTTACTTTATTTTTTTATTATATACAATCTTATTCTTCTTCATTGGTGCAAAATCCCTTGGTGTACCAAATCCTTCTATCTATCTGACAGATTTCGAGGCGGGAAATATTGTCTTTTTATGGGGTTGAGTTGTCATCCCTACGCCCAAAGCTCTTCAGTCATAATAGATTGGGACCTAAGGCTTAGAGTGGATTCCGGACCACTACAAACATTCAAGGCACATCCGGGAGTCGTACCCGAAACCTATGATATCGAAGCCCCAGTCAATTGGCCATCAGGCCCCATTCTATACAATCTGTTTCAACAAATATAAAAATTCTAAAATACTTTACAGAAAATTTCCCGCAATCGTGTTACCTTATGAATTACAATTACAGTGATAACAATTCACTACGTAAAATTAATTACATTTCTTCTTAAATACCAGTAATTCATCTGCTGTTTTAAAAATTACGATCATGTTTTTGTTTGTGAGATTAACCTCTTCCTCTACGTAGCCTAATTAGCCCAAAGTGTTAACAAAATTACCGTAAAGCGATAAACCAAACCAAATCCTCTATTTAGCAGTGATGTATCTGCTGATGAATATTTACATTATAATTACACACATTTAATTAAAATTACTGATGAATATTTATATATTTATATTTCTTTTGTTCATTTAATGTGGACAGCTGACAGCTTATTATCAAATGAATAAGGGAGGATATTGTCATCTGGGATAACTTTTATAGGTGATTGCCCTATATGTTGCATGAAAAAAATCCCGGTAGCTTGTCACAACCACCCAGCAGTTACAACGTGCACCCAGGACATGTGATCTAAACCTTCCTGGACTCTAGCTGCACAGTATATCCCTGAGAGACGAATTGAGTGGGTCTCAATTGATCTGTAATTTAATAAAATAATTTTTTTCATGAATGTGAAAAGATAATTAATTAATTTAAATATGTTTTTTGTATGGCTAACGTTATTTCAAAAATATAATTACTTCCATTTTTATCATTTAATAAGTAGTGTGATTCTGATTGATTCCATTGGAAATGAATAATCAAGTTTCTTAAATATTTGCTTTTATGAGTGTGATCACAACTTGCACTACTTAATAATCGTATAATATTGCTGGAAGTTGTGATAAGTGAATAACTCATCGCGTTTGTTTGAGTCGGCTTTTTGATGCAATGCAAATACTGTGATGGAAAATTTAATGAATTGTCTCATTTTTCAAACCTTTTATTATTATTATTATTTCTATTTATCAAGCAATCTGTGAATATAAAAATATAAAAATATTTTATACTTACCTTATTTCGTTATATTTGTTTACAACATCAATAACTAAAACGCTTGCAGTCTGATTATGAATTATGAAACAATTATAACTGTTATACAATTATATTAAGAAAATTATGGAATAGTGTAGTTTCCAAATAAAATGTTTACTGACTGAAGGAAATGTAGATATTAATTACGTATATAAATTTCTTAATAATAACTCTTTAATTATTTCTAGCATTTTGCTATAAAACGATAAATTTTGTAATTATGTAAGGATAAGTAATTTGAAATTACGAAGCTTGAAATTTTTCTGAAAAATGAATTTGAAATGTTTTATTATATATACATGAACTAAGGATTTCTTGTTTCTGCATTTTTATTTGTAATTTGAGTATATCCCTTTATAATATATGTATTCAATAAATTCATTGTTTTCCATTAGTTTTCTTTTCTAAGAGAACTTCTTTTTCTTTTAAACCTCACTGTCTTAATTATTTTATTTTAATAATAAACATTGATATAGTTCTGAAATAAATACTTTTACATTTTTAATAATTTGACATCAAAGATTGCATTAAGCCACTAATTGGTACTTATATTAGATTCACAATTTTCATTAAACTATTGACAATTTATTTCTTCCCAGTGAAAAGAGCATGTTTCCACGTTATAAATCGAGAGCTGATGCTATCTTAGTGGCATTTAGTGTTTTTGATACTTGATGGGGTCTGATGGCTAGTGTTTTCTAGTGAGAGTCCCGGCGATGCCATAGATGTTTTTAATGGTCCGGAATCCACTTTAAACCATAGGTTCCGTCTAATATGACAGACTGACAATCTTACTCCGTAAAAAGAAAACATCTCCTGTCTCGAAATCTGCCAGTGGGTAGACGACCTTGGCCCAGCATGCGGCTGTTGCGCCAATGATAATGATGATACTTGATATTTCTTGTATAATACAAAACTTCATTCATTTTTTTCTTTTCAACACCAAATCCTTCAGTGTTCTTTGAAGGAAATCCTATAAAAATATATATATATAACACAAAAAATTTAAGTCTGATATGAAAACACCAAAATATTTTATTACTTTATCATTAGCATTTTATTTACAGTAGAACTTCTGTAAGTCGAACATCAAGGGAGACGCCAAATAATTCGACTTATGGAGGATTACGACTTACGCGGATTTTGTAAAGAAATATAGATTCTTTCTAACTTATTTTAGGTTAGAGAGGTAAAATAAATAAAAATACAATTTACAGAGGTAATAAGCATGTTTATTTGTTAGAGTTCAAATGAAATCAATAGCAATAATAAGAATTATATTTCATAGAATTGGTTATTTTATTTACTGTATACTCATACATTGTTTTCTAAGAAACAATGGCGTTCATAGTCGGCAAATCCTTAAAGTCGGTAACTTATTTTTCTTCGAGCTATAAGAGGTAATTACTTATGTACAAATGATCGAGTTGTAAAGGTTGTAAAATCAAACATTGCTAATGTTCGAGATATAGAGGTCCAATTTTTTTTTTCTAGTTACGGAGGGAAAATATATACCAAAATGGCTTGTGGGTATTGACTAATTATTTCGACATATAGAGGATTGAAATTTCGAGTAATGGAGGTTTTGGGGCTTGAAGGGAAGGGAACAAAACTTTTTTTCGAGTTCTCGAGGTTTTCGACTTAAAGAGGTTCTACTGTATTTTTAAATACTTTATCAATAGTATATGTTTTTCACCTTTTCAAATTATAAATAAACACTTAAACATAAGAAATATGATAAGAACAATTTATATTTGTATATTGACTCCGAATTAAATCAGGCGAACTAAATGTGACGTGTAGGATTCAGTAGTTATGATGATAACAAGGCAAAGATGTTAATTGGTTTGAATGGTGAAATGCTGCAGCATTCCGACAACAGAAGGTATCAACGATTCATCACTGTAGCATATATAGGACAGTAATTGCCATCTCTGTGAGGAGATAATTTACACTCCCTGAGGGCTAATGGGAACGAGATAAGGGGTAGGTTAAATCTTAGCAAATGCATAGAATATAGCTGTCTGCAATCAAAACTGAGAGGATTATGTCAGTCTTCACTAATTATTTTTATAAGAAAATAATTTTGTTGCCGATGAATCGTTAACTCAATGTTCTAATTGATAATTGTTTTTTTTTTTGTTCTGATAAATGATATCTCTTTAATTGATATTTGGGAGATAGTCTTTTTAAATATGATTAACTTATTATCTATTTCCCATTAAATATTTATGGATAAAAATTTTAAAAGTAGCGAAAGAAAGCGTTAAAATAGTATTATTCCAAAATTCTTACCTTATTAGATTGATTACAATGCATTTATCATATATTCCAGAATAAATAGTGTTGTGTATGCAAAGTTGTGTATGCTATTTCTTTAAAACTTTTTCTGTTATATTTACGAGTACAATAGCAAATTAGAAAAATAACAGATTTCATAATTTTTTGTTCTTTTTTTGTAATTGTTGAGGGGATGAATGTTGGGGATTCAACACTTTCGAGTTCCGATTTCGCCAAATCTCTTTTCCACGCCAAACGGATTCGCCAAACTGCGATAACTATTTCATCTCGGCAAACAGCAGCAGCCATATTGTTTGTTTAGGAGGGGATTTAAAATAAACAAGCAGAACCAAAACTAATAAGCAAACAAAGCCCTAAAGTGTAGAACTCTCAATGTTGAGTTTAATGTTGTTCTATCCCATGATGATTTTAATGCACATTCTATATATTTGCTAAGTGGACCTATTTTCATTAAAATTTTTCTTTATATATCTTTACAATTTTTCCTCGTATTTTTTCTTAATTAAGTTAACCAAAGTAAAAAATAGGGGCCGTTGTGATTTGGAGACTTTTTATGGCGCCGACTGAGAGAAAAATCACCAAATCAGTTAACCCAGGTTTCTTATATTGTTTACAATCCACTTCACTTACAGTTGCAACGCATTACTTGAAGGCTACAGAGAAAAGAATTTTTAAAGCCAAACTCACAAAATTACCTGTTCTATGATTTTATCAAAAAATATATAATTTTGCCGAAACCGAGAAAATTTACTACGGTTAAATAAAGCATGCATTTTACTAATAAGAACAAACTTAAACGTAACTAACTGTCATAATTATTGAAGAAAACGTTGTCGATTGTCCCGTAATCTTACATGTTGGAAGATATTGTACAAGTATTCATGAGGTAATTGCATCATTGGCTTATTTAGTAGGCTAACGCTTCATTAGATTTGATGGTTAATTGATTTAAGTTTTAAAGCACTGCAACCTAATTGGATATATATTAATGAAGTTATTTCTGACGAAAATATATTTTGTTTAGAACCTTCAGAAATGACGACAGAAAGATGTTTCAGCACATAAATGAATTTCATTTTGTTTATTACCTACTTAATAATAAATGGGTCTATTTAATCATTCAAAAACAGTTGCAAAGTAGGTAATCAGCAACTACTTTACAATCATTGAATTGATTGTGGTATATTTTTTTCGTATTTTCTTCACGTGTCGTGCCAATGTGAAATTTTTTTATAGGATTCTTATCAAGAAAATGTATTTCTTACTTGTGGAATATACTAGATGGTAGACAGTATAATAGATACAATATACAATATGTATACTAGACAACTTATTATTTGTTTCCCATTAAATATTTATGGATAAAAGTTTTAAAATTTCGAAAAAAAACATTAAAATATTATTATTTTAATTAATGCATTAAATTCTTGAAATTTTTTTTAAGTTAATGCCCTTCCTCGAATGCATTTGAAAGCAATAGAACATGAGAATTTTCGTCCTTCAAAATATTATTGAAATGCATAGTTCTTGGTAATCTGCCGGCAACCTCTAAAGTAGCATCTTAATTAATTTTTTTATACCGTTTAAAATTTTTAATTAATTTTTTTATACCGTTCAATTATTATGGAAGTTTTACAATGTAATTCGTCTATCAATTTCCAAAATTTTTAATTAATTTGTTTATACCGTTCAATTATTGTGGAAGTTTTACAATGTAATTCGTCTGTCAATTTCCAAAATAAAAATGCCTCATCATCACCATCCTCATCATTGGCGCAGCATCCATGGTGGGCCAAGGCCGTCTGCTTACTGGCAGATTTCGAGACAGAAGATGCTTTCTTTTTACGGGGTAGGTTTGTCACCCCTACACCCAACGCTCTGCAGTCATGTTAGACCGGGACCTACGGTTTAAAATGGATTCCGAACCACTACGAACTCGAACTCGGAGCCTGTGACATCGAGCACCAGAGAAAATAAACACATTTTAATAGTTCTTCTTTAAGGGTCACCATTTATAAATATGATCATAAAGATGCATAATTTTGTTTTGTAACATCTATCAAAACAAGAAAAAGATTTAAGAAATTCTGAACAGTTTCTAGGTAAAGATAAATTGCATGACTGAATATTTGATGTAGTTTTTAAGAATGTTGGAAATATTCATTGTAATATAACGCTATACTTAGCATTACTGCTTGTTTTAAAACTTAGAATGATTGATCTGTAATTTTTTCAGGCAGAATATTTGTTCCCCTTGAATTTTCTGAGTAAAATTTTTTAAGTAATTTACGAGTACCAAAAATTAATAATATTCCTTTTAAAATTCATTTCTTTCATAGTGAAGTGTTTAGGATTGGGTAAAATCACGAAAAACGGCCGTTGCGATTTGGTGTCGAACAGAAACAGTACAAGAAACCCGAGGTACCACATTTGGCAACTTATCTCTCATACAGTCGCCAATACCCAACGGCTCATATTTTGCGATTTTGCCTAGCATTGTATCAAATTTAACTGGTATTTCTGTTTTTGTTTTATTTCTTAAGTATAAAGTTCGCTTGTCATATTCATCTTATACACTTATTAAAAGTCATTTTGCAGGATTATATTGTTTGCATGATTTACAAATGCATTCGTTAAAAGCAAATTAAAGCGGGCTAACAATTTTAAATATATATTACGTAAACACAATTATGTATTTAAATATTTTTATTATTTGCTAGACATTTTGTAGTAATATTCCTTTGTGCTTTTATATTTGGTGTTATTGAATGAATTATGAATTCATTTAAAAAAATTTTATCGTTCAATTTAATTGCATATTTTTATTACAATTATCTTATAATTAAAAAATTAAAAAAAATTTTATTTTTAGAAATTTCCTTTTTTGAACTTAATACTCAATCTGAATTACACTTCTGAATAATTAGAAAATTTTAAGATATAAAAACAAATAAAATTAGAAATAAAGTCTTTTATTAATTTCCTGAATCATCTTTATTAAAACTTATAAATTAAAATATATTTTCCTAGTTGCAAAAATGAAAATATTTTTTTTCTTATTTAAGTGTTCTTATTTTAAACACTTCTTAATTATTTATGTCATATGGTCTTAATATGTTTGACAGTTAATTTAAGATGAATATTGTTAGTTTTATTATTTTAGTTCTTTGAATGCCCAAATTTAATTGAAATTTTATTGGATCGTTCTTAAACAGTATTTTTTATCAACCATTCATTTGCGGTTTTAAACACAAATCCTTCATTTCTACCAACTTGAATTAACAATTCACTTCTTCTAACTTACAAACGCAATGAATAAATTTGCATTTTGATTGTTTTAAATACTGTACTCATTAATTACAATGTTATTTTTTTATTGAATATAATTCTTTGTAGTTTATTTAAAACAATTCAGAGCTTATCAGGTATTCATTTCAATTACACGTCATACTAAAAGAAGAAAAGTAATTCAGATTTTGTTTTATATCCTTTTACGTGTTTCGTTTTCTCGACTGTATTAACCCAAATTTATATTTTAAAAATCTTGTCAGTTAATTTATCCTTTCTTTTGCTAAAATTTCTCTTTTCAACTCTTTCAATGTAATGAGTTGCAACTGATTAAAACTCATTATTTTTATTTCTAGCAATTGTTTAAAATAGTACATTATGATTATTTAATGTTAAAATTATACGGTTTGTTCTTGCAGAAAATATTGTTGTATTGATCCATGTATAGTTCAGTGACGTTATCTCTTTCTCTTATATATATATATATATATATATATTCGATAGAAACTTATAAAAAATAATTAATAGATAAAAAGATGCATTAGTAATTGTTTCAAAGGGTAATTTTTCAGGTTGTAGTAACACCTAAAAAAATTATCTGGACTAAATTGATTACTTGGTTAAAATCTACAAAACAAATAAAAACGAACAATAGTAATATAACAAATGACAACTAACTATCATATAACAAAGTCAAGATATCGAAATCTATCGTAAAAACACTCAATAATGACTTTTGTTTGTAAACTACGAGTGTGGGCTGTTAAATTTTCGACCTGATAAAGAAAACCTTTTTTTTCAAATTCACCATTGTGGGGATTATGCTGAAAAATAAACATTAATACCTCATTCATATCAGTTCTGTAATTTATTAATGTCATTTTAATAAATATATTCGTCAAGCTCCTGAAAATACGCATTTATAATAACTTCTTTATTGCTCGAAAGTCGTTGTCTACCAAGCTATTTTTAAATGTTAGAAAATAGATGGTAGTTGCTAAGGGCTAAATCTGGCAAATACGGCTGATGAACAAGCAATTCGAACTTTAGTTAGTTGATTTAACCATTTCTGTAATTGACGAATTTACCTGAGCATAGAAAGCAAAGCGTTTTTTCTTTATATGTAGTCGCCTTACCTTAACTTAGACCTTCAAATGCTTCAATAAATTTGCGTAGTATACACCATAGATGTATTTATTCTTTTCAAGGTAGTCATGAAATATAATATCTTTTACATCCCACTTGAAAAGAGTGTCTGGAGTGAGGTTCTTCTGTAGTGCTTGTATAATCTTTTAAATTCAGAAATCCACTGTTCTGTCATTGAATTTGATGGAGAGTAGTCTTTGAGTGTTGATTCTGTTTCTTGTTTCATATGAAGTAGCGTCAAATGGAGGTATTTTATTATTAAAGTTTTTCTAATTTATCCATTTTTATAACAGTGGCTCTTTACGTCTCATTTAAATTGCTGTCTGTTTGATAATTAAGCTATTGTCCTGAAATTTCACATATAAACTGGTAAACGTATAGACTGCCAGTGAGATATTAGTTTACTGGTGTAAGCTTTAGGACAGGCTGGAAACTTATAGTAAACTCTCGTATTATTATTTTTATTCCTTTGATAATAATTTCATGTTTATGTGCCATTAATTAGTAGAAAATATAACTTGAACAATACTAATTTTTTATTTCGTTTCGTAAATATATTTGTTAAGTCTGCCAATATGCACATCAATTTTTTTTTTTATCTTGCTCAATTTCATGATATAATTACACTTTATAAAAAAACACATTTTTTTCTTGGACTGACATCAAAAGTATTAGATCAGTGAATCTCAAACTGTGATATTAAACCACAAATAAAAACATTTAATTATTGTAAATATCTTATTTGATTTTCCTACCACTAACGAAATTAGAATATATATAAACATGCACATTTTCTTGATGAATACAATATTTAACCACCATGAATTAACTGGTGGGACGGTAAATAATTCTTATTTTTTTTCTTTTAAAGAAACACGTTTAATTTTAGAGAAACATAAAAAAAAATGGTTTGTTCAAAGTATGCGCCATCGGTAGTCATGCATCTTCCCCATCTCTCCAGCAATTTGTGGACACTCTCCCAGGAAAAACGTACATCTTTTGAGGTTGAAGCCATTTTTCGACATATGTCGAGGTATTTCGTGGAATGTGCGTAAGACATCGATGAAAATAAGTGGTAATCGAAAGTCGCCATGTCTGATGAGTAGATGGAGGGGGGAAAGAGTTCTCAAATGGGGCAGAAATAGTATCTCTCACCAATCTCGCTGTGTGTGGTGGGGCATTGTCGTTTTGAAAAATCACTTTTCCATATCTTGTAGCCCATTCTGGTCTTTTCGATCAATGCATGGTTCTAATTAATCATTTGACCGTAGGCAACAGTATTAAATGTTTCACCTGGTTACAGAAGCTCATAATTATTTTAGTCATTTTCGATTTACTTGAGCGTCTTTTGTCTTTCAAGTCTAAATCAATACAACTTAATCGCACACAAAGCGTCTTTCGTTGAGACATTGCCACTGTAAGTTTCTAAAAATATACGACAGCTTTCACTTGCGCTTTTCTTTCGGTTATACAAGAAAAACATTATGACCTGCAATTGCTCTTGATTTGATTCGAAACTCGACATGTTTATAGTACGATTTATTTATGACTCTAATTCAAAATCGTTTAAATATCAATGGCGTTTTGAAAGGTACTGTCATAGCAACAAAATAACATGAAAAATGATAATGTTAACTAAACATCGTTGTCAGTGCCAACTCTGAAAATAAATGAGCTATAAATAAGCTCCGGTATGATATAAATTTGATCTATATATGATACGCATGATATAAAGAAGCAACGGTATTTATATGCAAACAATCTCGTTAAACAACATTTTATGTCGAAACATGAAGATGACCGTACATCGAAATGAGTGTTTAACGAGGGTTGACTATATTTTGATTCTTTTCGTGTAAATTTATATAAAACGATTTATACTTTGATAAAAATAATTTTTTTAGAATAAAAGAACCTTTATCAGATGTTTAAAAATTTTTTAAAAACATAAATCATAAATATAGAATGAATATATATTTGCTAAGGTTTGACATGCGGTAAGAAAAATTTAAATGACATCTTTTTAGTACATTTTAATATAACTACAGGTTGACTGGAGTTAACATAATGCTATCTTTCAGGTGTTATAGATAAACGATGATATAGATAATATAGATAATTTCCGACGATATAGATAATAATGTTCAAATTTTAAATAAAAAAAATGTGGATGTATTCGTAACCGAAAATATCAGCTACAAACTTACAATGAAATTTGTTTTTGTGTTGGAAAAATTTTTGGGAACAGAGATAATATTTTCTTTTGCTAATAAGATGACGTAATTATAAGAATTTCGACATTTACCTTATAATAAGTAAATTTTAAAAAAAAACTTCTTTAAAAAAAGTTTGAACTACGAAATCAGTGAAGTCCCACTCTAATATTTTGTGTAACATTTAACATCATTATAAGTTAATTTCAAAATAACGTTTTAAGAATTATGCTTTAAATTATTAAAAAATTCAAAATTTTCTTTCTATAAACCAAATTGAGTTATTTAACTTATACAAAATAAAAGCGTTCCGGTAGAAAGCTTATACAAAATACTACTTTTTATATACATTTACCTGAACTAAGAATGTTTAAGGGACAATTTGAATCTATAGCTGACATGAAATTTTGGGGTATTTCCTATGAAGTACATAGCTCGTATTTTCAAAACAACTGCTTATATTTTAATAAATTTTGTATACTTTTCTTATCTATGTAAGCCATCATTATGCTAAATTTGATAAATTAATGATTATGTTTAAGAAAATGAATTCATTTAATGTTGACTGTTCCCCATATTGCAGATTAGACTTCTGTCTTTGTCATTCCTTTGTGACCTTCATTGATTAAACCTTCTACATTCCAAATCTGTTCATAAGAAATTGTAATCAAATTCTGTTCATCATAAAAAGGTCCGTGTTTAAGCATATGTCTGTTTGATTTTGTTCTGCCGATGGCCCATCATGGAAATGATTCTGCCAAATGACTCATCGAGTCCATTTTAACAATTTGGCTGTCTCAGATATGTATGTTTTTCCCTAACTAAAAATTCAATTTCAAACCACTTCCTACTGATGGTAGCATCAAAGGATGGTACTAATAATCAATGATGCTGGCATCTAAAGATGGCACTATTAATCAGTGATGGTAACATCTAAGGATGGTATTACTAATCATTGATTGTAGCATCTAAGAATGTTATGCTAATGAAGGATGGTATTACTAATCATTGATTGTAGCATCTAAGAATGGTATGCAAATCAAGGATGGTATTACTAATCATTGATGGTGCATCTAAAAATGGTACTATTAATCAATAATGGCAATGCTAATCAATGATGGTAGCATCTAATGGAATTATCATTGATGCATCTAAGAATGGTACTACTAATCAGTGATGGTAGAATCTAAGAATGGTACTACTAATTAATGATGGTAGCATCTAATGGTATTATCATTGATGCATGTAAGAATGATACTACTAATCAGTGATGGTAGCATCTAAGAATGGTACTACTAATCAGTGATGGTAGAATCTAAGAATGGTATGCTAATCAATGATGGTAGCACCTAAGGATGGTATTACTAATCATTGGTGGTAGTATCTAAGAATGGTAATACAAATCAATGATAGTAGCATCTCAGGATGGTACTACTAATCAATGATGGTAGTATCTAAAGATGGAACTACCAATCATTGATGGAAGCATCTGTATTTTGCATAGTTAACTTAGGATCAGCTTCCAATTTTTTAGAGAAGTGGAACTGTCTATTTAAAAGAAAAGGCCTAGTTATGAAAATAATTGAATTTTCATAAATGTTCATATAAAAATATCTTTTTTTTAATGTTGTCTATTTCTATTATTAAAAAAGCATTTTGAAAATGCATCCTTTATTTCGTGAATTTATAGTAATTTCAGTTGCTTAGAAATTCTAACAGTATTTCGAGATATCAATTTTTTCCATCTGGGTTTAAGCAAATTGATAGAATATGAAATGTATTTACATTAAAATAGACTGCACTTAAAAATATACTTAATGAAAAAATATACTGATGTTAAGTGGTCTGACAGCCAATTAACTAGCACTCTGGTCTTTGGTTACCACAGACATATTCGAATACTGGTGGTGACATGTATGTTTGTTAGTGATTCGAAATCTGTATTAAACTGTAGGTCCCTGTCTAATTAAAGTGTGTCAAAAAATTAACCGTACAGTGACAAACCAAACTAAATTACATTGTGACAGTAAAATATTTATATTATCTTCTGTTTGTGTATAAATATAAAGATTTCTTTTTCAAATCTTTCTAATATAATAGTGTCCATTAAATATGGCATTCAATTATTCCTCTTTTTCAAATTCCTGCTATTAGCTCACACTCTCTCTATATATATCTTGTTCAAATTTTCAATCGTTCATAAAACACTGGATGTTAATACAGTTTTTTCAAATATTAATTAACTCATTAAATTCAATTAATTAATTTTAGTTTTTTTTAAATTTAAGTTGTATATATCTACTAATAGATGGCGCCAGATAAACTTAAAAAAAAGAATGAAAATTATTTATAAAGGACTTTTTGCAAATATGGCGAAAAAAAATGTAGGAAATATGGTTTTTTAAAATATGGTGAAAACAAAATTTTAAGTTATATATTTTTTTATATTACTTGTTTCTTCTCTTCTTTCTTCCTGCTCCTCCCTCCCACCATACCCCTCGTGTTTGTTTAACATACACCCCCTCATACCCAAGACTACTATCCTCTTCTTTGATCGTTCGAGAACAGCGAGATAAAGTGGTGAGATATCCACATATGCATCTAGCTGGCTTCTAAGGCAGTATCATCCTTTTGTCTTGAGATCTAATGTTCAAAACATTCTGGGTTAATTTGGCTTACAGTCGGTTAATTTCTTCATTAGCTTTAGTAGTTTACGAAATGTTGAATAATAAACGCCTATCACCTATACATGCGTGTAGTATGAATTTGCCAAATTCTTGGCGAGTTTTCATATTAACTTGTGCAAATCTGGTCTGTCAGGACGTCGCCAAATATGTGAGAGTAAAAAAAAAAGGTGCTGTTTAAAGCAATAATTAATTTCCTCTAGTGCCACAAATAATTTTATTTTAAAAACAAAACATTTATTTACCACATGACTTCAATTGTTTACTACATAAAAGTTCTAGTTACCCGTGTTGCATTGAAATGAATCAGTATCTATATGGCATTTTGAATTGAACATTAACATTCAACCGACTCGTGACTCAGTGGCAACGTGCGCCGCTGGTAAGCATTAAGGCTGATGTTCAATCCCCATGAGGTATTATTGATGACACCTTTTCAAAACTAGGAGACACGATGGCGTTTGTGATGGGCAGTATCTTGCGTCCTTAGTAGGACTACTTGGTGGGAGTTTTTTCGGGTTTCCCCCCATACGATAAGCAAATGCGAGATAGTTCATCCTAAAAGTCCCTGCCGGAAGGCACTTCTCTCCTTCTTCAGCGTCAGCTTCTATCTACGGGTGTTAAATCACAACAAAAGCTGCTCTCCCTTTCCCTCTTCCCATGAGGTCACATGGGTTCTTGTACTTGCTCTAGATTTTGCTGCCGTTCGGTGGCCCAGGTTTCGTGTTCCAGTCCCATGGATAATTGTAGTGGTTCGGAATCCAATTTAAACCGTAGGTCCCTTTGCTTGGTAATGCTTTGTTGGAGGTAAGTCTGACAACCCTACCCAGTAAAAAGAAACAACTCCTGTCTCGAAATCTGTCAATAGCCAAACGGCCTTGGACTGCTATGGGACAGTTGCGCCAATGAAGAAGAACAAGTGTAATACTACTGTGGATGGTGTAAAAAATATATCATCTCCTTGATTTATGTAAATTGGAGAACTGGATCGTACTGTACTGTAATATATGTGTTAATATTCCAAGAAAATATGTTCATTAAAATTATGTCTGTTTCACAAAATAACTTCTAATATACTAAAAGAAAATGGAACGAAGAAATTTAAAATAGTAAAACGTACTTTAAAGAATGTTTGCTTAAATCTCTCAGAAAATTATCATGTCAAAATAGAGTTTCGAAGGGAAGCCTTGTAAAAAAGCCGAAATTTGATGAGCACAATATGAAAATGGTGCAAATATTAAAATTAACTAACAGGTTTTACACTACTGCGATTGGTGAAAAAATATATCATCGTCTTGTTTTTATATAAATTGGAGTACTGGATCGTACTGTACTATATGGATTGCTATTTCAAGAAAATAGGTTCATTAAAATTCTGTCTGTTGTCAGAATAACTTCTACTGTTCCACAAATTTCAGGTCCGAGCCCCTTTGACGCCATGGATGTTTGTAGAGGTTCGGTATCCGCTTTACGCCGTATGTCCCGGTCTCATATGGCTGTAAGAGCGTCTAGGTGCCAAGTCAGACTTCTACCTACTGGTGCTCACTCACAACACAAGCTGACCCCTTTCCCTCCATCCATGAGTAGATTACTCATGGGATGTCCTTCCCGCTCTGCAGGACACTGAGGATTAATAACAACAACACACTTAATAATATAAACTCCTAAGAAAATAAATTCGAAAAAAATTTAATTTAAATTCGATTCATTTTGTTTGAAACGTTTCTGAATTATCCATAAAACAGTAATGTATATAATCAATCAACAGTTACATTTTTATGAAAAGTTTCGATTTGATCACTTATGTGTGAAGAAAGAAAGAAAAATGATCCGCCGTTTAAAGGGGCGCTCTTTCACTTTCTTCATTATTCTGTGGAGGGAGGAGTTTGTTTATTAACTTAAGTGGTGATAAGGAGTTCCGCTAAAGTGGGAGAGCAGCCATCTTCGTTTCCTTAAAGATTCCGACGAAGCTCTCCTCTAAGTGAGGCTGAATTTCTCAAGAGCTCCAAGACGAAGGCCCAAGTTTCGTCATTTTCAACTCCTTTTCCACCACATTACCCCACAATTTTTCCCAAAATTTATTCGCAATTCTTTCCAACTTTTATAGTATTTTTACCAAACAGTTTTGAAGCGTTTTAAAACAAAAATGATTTTCGTTTAGTTTCAGAAATTATTTTTTCCTTTAAGTTTATTTTTAAGTTAAATTTTTGAGCCATTACTGAAATTTTATAAAGCAAAAGAAATAAATAGAAGTTTATATGCATATGAGCATACCTGTCTGAAGAGATGGGGTTTTAATATAATAGCCTTTAATTTTTTTAATTGCTTTATTTTTGTGCTAATTAGCAGTTTGCATAAATAGCTCAGTTGTTAAGGTGCGCCGAAACTAGAGTGACTTCAGGTTCGAGTCCACTAATGATATTCGTTATAGTCACGAAATCACTTTTCAAAAACGAGAAGATTCAATAGGGATTGTAACACCATGTAAAGCGTTTCGTCTTGATAGTCAAGCTATTGAGAGTTTTCAGGATTTTCTTTAAAACGGCATGCAAATTATTATGCAATTAATAGTATTATATATCTTATACTTATTGTATTATGTATACATATTATGATATAGTTAAATAATCACCCCCAATTAAATTACTTCTAAATGCAAATGCATCAAATTACCCCTAAACGTCCTGCCGAAAGTCAATGGCCTGGCCTCATCAATCGTGGGTGGGATATTTATGGAACAGAAATAGTTTAACAATGCTGAACAACAACAACAGCAAAACTTGCTGTTTCAAATGGATGGATTTTATTCTATAAGTACCAGTTTGAATAATCTCGGTTTATTAATAAAATGTTAACAAATAGTATGAATTAAAAACTGATCACTTAAAACGTAACAATAAAAACGAATATTCGATTACCACAGTTACTGCTTTAAAATTTCAAACTCCTGGCTCAGTAGCAATGCGTGCTGCTGGTGTGCATCAGGGATAAGTTTCAGTGACGACAAGGAGACTCAATGGCATTTGTAATGTTTAGCATCTTGCTTCGTTAGTTGGATCAACTACCTGGGAGTTTTCTCCCATTTTCCCTTTTTTTTCTCCCATATGTTACGCTACTACAGGCTAGTTCCCCCTAAAACTCTTCCTGGAAGGCACTTCCCACTTTCTTCAGCTACATGGAGCCAAATCAGAATTCTACCTATAGGTGTTCCATCACAAACAGAAGCTGCCCATTTTCGCTCTATCTATGAGTAGATTACTGAAAAAATGTCCTTCCCACACTGCAGGGCACTAAAGATTAGACACAACATAACAGATGGTGATTTTTAGAAGTGAAAAATTTCAGAGGATTGATTGTATAAAGAATTTCAAAGAATTTGTTAACTTTTCTTCCTAACTAGTATTTTTGTTTGTCCTTTGTTCTAATTAAAGCAAATATTTAGATGTATTTATTTGCAAAATTGTATCCCGACTTGCGCTCTATCCATGAGTAGATTACTTATGGGATATTCATATACTAGCACTTCAGGACACTGAGGATTAGACACAACAATATTGCTTTAAAAGAATGGTAAATTGGTAAGAATAGTAATTGTGAATGTCAAAGAAAGTCTCACATCAACAGGCAGATTGGTTGGTGTTACCCGCTTTTCTTTAATAATGTTCTTCAATGCAACAGTTACAGCATTATCTAGGACTTATTATAGGAGTTCTGTCTTTTTGTTAAAAAGTCTCTTATGAAGTAATTTCTTTCCCCCTTATTTTGATATGTTGCAGATTACTCAAGGTACATACTGGTTAACGCTGAATATCAATAATTCCAACTAATGATGAACAGAAATAAAAGAGCTCGAGGTTGGAAAAATGTAAATCCATAAAAAAATTTTAAGATGGTAGCTTACAAAAAGGAGGAAAATAAATTTTATTTAGAGCAAATCTTTAAAATGTACGATTACATAAAATCGATTAAATTAATAAAAGAAATTTTAGTAACTAAATTTAATTTTAATAGTTATTTTTTACAGATATGTTATTATACTTTAGAAAGCAAGTGCCTCTTTTAGTATTTTACATTAAATTAATCAAATCAGCATTCAGTAATTAAACGAAGAACATTAATTATAACTCCTTTAATGCATATTTTAGTTAACATATGAATATGCATTAGATATCCTTTCAGTTTTAATCAACATTTTAAGAAAAATGCTTAAAATTACAGAATTAAGTAAAAAAAATTATTTCTGTCTGATAAAAAAAATCAGATATTTATTCAATATTAGTTTTAATTTCCATAAGATTTTTGCTTCTGATCATGGCTTAAAACATAATTAGAATGCAGTTTTATGTTCGAAGTTTTAAAAAGGTAGATATAAATAAATTTTTAATTAATTAATTATGAAAATATGATTAAAATTGTGGAATAGAACATAAATCTTTTGGCTGAGAATGATTTTTTTAAAATCATCTGCTAAAAAGAGGCTCATCTTCACGTGAGATATCAGTTTTCGTTGACAAAAGATATTTTTTTGTCCTGATCACGATTTGAAAAATGATTCGAATGCAGTTTTGTGCTCGCAGCTGAAAATAATTCCTCTTCGTTTTTGCCATGTTATTTCGTCTCTACAATGAACTGCATTGTGCGGATAGTTTATCGTTACTGAGACGAGGGCGGATTTTATTGGGGAGTCTCAACAGCAGCAGAATAGCGTATTAAACATTCTCCTTTCTTCTCTATCAGACGTATATATATATTTTTAAAAAAAGTCCTTTTTCAGAATATATTTTTTTCCAAATGCATTTATTTCAGGTTTTGAGATTCAAAGAGGAATGGATGAAAAAAAAATCCTTTCAAAAGGAACCTGAATTTACTCTTAGAGTGGATTATTTTTGTAGTTGATTTGGTTTATTGAAATAGTTCAGACAAACGAATAGGCAGATACCTTTTTAAAAAATATTTTTTTCTTAGTTTAATTTTAGATGGATACTATAAAGATAAAAAGATGCGAAATTTTATTAAATTTATAAGTAAAGAATGTTAAAATAATATTAGTTTTATATTCAAATTTTTGTTGTATATTTTAATTCATTTATATTTTAAACAATAAACGTTGCAAGTATTGATTGGTTTTCTCCATATATTAAAATATCAGGCTTCCGACACTCTAGCGTTGTACGACTTGGGATTTTGCATATGGTGAAAGTCTAAAATTAATTTATAAATTATTGTCATATATGGTCATAAATTAATTTATAAATTATTTCTTCAATGTATTTCGATTTTTATATCATTGAATGATAATTAAATTTGTATAAACACCTCTAACTCTTTGATATTCTTAAATATTTTAAATTATCAACGGTCTCTTATTAAATTATGATTTATTAATTAGCTTTCTAGGCTAAGGCTTTCTGCCTACTGGCAGATTTCTACATAGGAGATGTTTTTCTTTTTACAGTGTAGGGTTGCCAGAGCTCTGCAGTCTTATTAGACTGAGACCTACTGCTTAAAGTGGTTTACGTACTATTACTATAAACATCCATGGCCCCGCCGGGAGTCGAACCCGAAACTTGTGACAACGAGCGCCAGTCACTCGGCTATCAGGCACCAGAATATACTACTTAGTATTATTAATATATTGTCAGTTTGACGAGAATACGTAAGTAAGAATATTTTGAATACGTAAGTATTCATAATTCCCGTATACTGTAAATCCCGGCTTAATTAGCATAAAGTGCGATAAAAAATGACTGTAGAGCTATAAAGCAAACCAAATGAGCAGCCATTGAAAAAAAAAATACTTGTAATCTTTTTTTATCTTTTTTTTTCAGTTACTGACAGCATTTTCATTTCTATTAGTCATACCAGGTCAGCCAACGGCCGTACCATGCTGAATATACCGGTTCTCGTTAGATCACCTAAGTCAAGCATCAGTGGGCGCGATCAGTACTTGGGTGGGTGACCACCTGGGAACACTGCGTGCCGTTGGCAAATTTGGGACCTGAATGGCCGAGTGTCTAGCGCTCTGGCGCTCGGTGCCACAGGTTTCGGGTTCGAATCCCGGCGGTGCCATGGATGTTTGTAGTGGTTACTTTAAGCCGTAGGTCCCGGTTTCCTAAGACTGTAAGAGCGTCACGGAGCAAAAGTCAGGCTTCTACCTACGGGTGCTCCATCACAACAGAAGCTGCTTCCTTCCCCTTCAATCATGAGCACGTATGGGCTCGTGGGCTTGACCAGCCAAGTGGGATAAGAAACAACAACATACCAGGTCAATCTATTGCTCCTTCTTAATATTATTCCAGGACCAAATTAACAATATATTAAAGGATAAAATATATAACGTTTAGTATAAAGATTATATACTATATCCATATTAATATTTTATCAGTTTGGCGAGAATTTTAAATACGGCAATATCTAACAAAAATGAAATAAATTGAACCATATGACGAAGTGACTGCACCTGAATGACACATTATTACAGAAGGATTACCTTTTCTGCAACCAAGGTTGAGCTTTCTTATGCCGTTCTACTTTGGAATGAACCATCGCAGGGACGGTGCCAAAGTCTTCCTAACCTCAACACGATGACGACAATCTGATCTAAAAATTTATCATGCCCTTCTTCGGTAGAGATTGGGGAACATTGACTTTAATATTGCTTTTTGAAGCAAGCTCCCTGAGTTGTAAAAGTAAATGAGCCCTTCTAGGAATAACCAGGTAATGTGCGATCTTGGTGAGCATTAGGGCGGAGGTTAAATCCGCTGACTGCTTTGTTGTAGTCATCATCATAACTGGCTCGTCTATGTGGTCCATGGCCTTCTTTAAAAAAAACCAGCCAGGCTGTTCTCCTCTTGGCCGTGGACCTCCAGTTTTTTATCTTAATAACATTAAAATCAGAGTCTAAACAGTCGACCCATCTCTTTTTCGTCTTCCCCTTGGTCGTTGTCCAAAAGGGGTTACATTGAAAACCTTCAAAGCAGCTCTATCACTTTCCATTCTCATGAGATGACCGGCCCATCTCATTCTGTTCAGTTTAACAAATTTTAGAATGTCAATATCTCTAAAAGGTTTGTAAAGTTCAAAATTGTATCTTCTTCGCCAATTTCCAGTCATTGATACCAGCAAAAATAGTTCGCAGCACTTTTCTTTCAAAGATAGCCAACATTTTCTCTTCTCTTGCTGTTAGTGACCATGTTTCAGATGCATATGTTAATAATGGTCTTATGATAATTTTGTACAGTAAAATTTTAGCTCTTCCTTTAATCAGGTGGGATCTTAGTTAGTTTCTAAGACCAAATAAGCAGCAATAATTCTCTTTCGGATCTCGGGAATGATTTCATTTTGGTATTCCATTGCTGTAGACATTGTTTCAAAAAAAAGAGAGAAAACTCGATGGCATTTGTGATGCTCAACGCTTTACCTCTTGAGTCGGACTACTTGGTGGGAGTTTCCCGGGATTTCTTCCATGGGATACGTAAATGCGGGATAGTCCCACCTAAAAGTTCTCCGGAAAGGCACTGTCCTGCTTTTTCAGCGTCACTGTGCCACGCCAGACTGTTACCTACGGGTGCTCCATCACAACAGAAGCTACCCATTTTTCCCTCCTTCCATGAGACCACACAGGTCCTGGGACTTGATCTAGATGTTTGCTGTCGATCAAGTATATTTTTTTATTGGAATTTTGTGCAATTTTTTCTTTTTGCCTTATTACACAATTTGTAACTCCAGAAGTCATCTATTAGAACGCAAAATAGATTTACTTATTACTAAATGAAGGGACAAAAAATAGTAACCCAAAACGCAGATAAAGACCGAATCATAATTTTTTTTTCTCTTCGATGTGCTCTCCGCAAACCAACTTCCATAATAAAGGAAGACAATTATTAACAAATCTCGAGGAATATTATCGAATTTTTATATTTCTCGAGATTATTTGCTGCTTGCAGAATAATGACGAAAGATAAAAAAATAATTGAGATCAAATCATCGATGCAGCAGTAAAAGCCGACATTCTGATAATTGGAATTTCTACGCAAATTTCGGTTCTTTTCGAGCCTGACTGATTTTTGCTAAAAATGGCGGCTTTTGGGTTTTCGCTGCAGCTGGTAAAAATATTCCTAATGATATTTTCTGCCCGATAAATTCTGAAAATTTTCTGCTCACTGAGGGTGTCGGCACCGGAAGTAATTCAATTAAATCTTGGATATCGGAACAAAAATGTCTAATTGGTTGCCGTGCTTTCTAAAGATTTTGAAATAACCAATTAGGATCTGTTTGGGGGCGGAGCTACCTCAACTGTTTGATTTTAGATTTGAATGGGTTTATTTTTGTTTCATTCATTTTTGTAAAAGAGAAGAACAATAGAACATCTGGACTGTTTTGAACATTTTTTTCATTTTCAACTTAAATTTGTGTATTATAAAATAAATAAATAGAAGAAATTAGAGATGTTTTGAGGTGATTAGCTTTTTGAAATGGACTGTTTAGTATAATCGTTTCAATGGAAATTTTATAGTAGGAAAATGTGATAAGGATATTCATCATCATTATCAGTGGCAGATTTTAAGGCAGCAGATGTTCCCATTTCATGCGGTAGGCTGTCAGCCCGACGCCCAAAGCTCTACAGTCATATTAAGCTGGGAACTATGGCTTAAAGTGCATACCGAACCACTACAAACATCCATGGCACCGCAGGGAATTGAACACGAAACCTGAGGTACAGAGGGCCAGAGGATAATGATATTACTCAAAACTTTAAATTGTGAAATAGTAAACAAATCAACATTCAGAAAAATTATTTTTTCTAATTTCAATTGAATTTAAATAGTCAGTCATTGTTGGTTTTTACAGTTGCATTGTGATTTTTCACTGGGTAAGATTATGGTTTCAATAACCGTATTGACTAATTAGAGATTGAAGTTAGATACTATGTCTGTTAATCTGTTTTAGTTTTATATAATTCCAAGACAGAAAATAAGTTTATTTTTCTTTTATTCCTAATTTTTAAAGCATTGTTTGATTAATGCTTTTACAAAATTTTTTTTTTTTATTAAAATTATTATATTTATTTATTATTCTTTGATATTTGGAAAACATTATAATTAAAAACGTATTCGGTACCACGATATTTTTCAGAAAATGTTTTTTTTATTTTGTTTACGCTGCCAAATATTGCTTGGCTATAAACAAGCTGTTATGCGTTCCAAACATTCTACGCAAATGTACCAAATGTCAAAAGTTTTATATTTTCTGTAAAATATTTTAATTAATAATCACAGGATAATACATAACAGATTAAAAACGTATTTCTATTCTCAATGAAGTAAATGCTTAATTTTTATGAAGCATTTTACATGTACCAAGGCGAATAATAACGAGCAAAATTTGTGAAACATAAAAATTAATCTTTTAAAGCAAATATGACGCAAAAGCTAACATTTATGACGATAATCAGTAGTAGCGTTTATTTTGTACAGAACGAGAGATAAATGTGATCCAAAATCATTTCTCTTTTCTAAATTTACCCGATATAAAAATGAAAACTTCATGTTTGATTATTTATTCTCCACCAGTTTAATTTTAGGTACCGTTAATTTAAATTAAAAATTATTGTTCATTGCTTGTGAATTCATTAGAATGATATAGATTACAAAATTAATTATCTCAAAAGCTGCTTTTTTTTCTTTATAATCGCGTAATAAAATAAAGAAGGGAAAACGACTTTAGTAGCAATTTAAGCATTTTTTTGTTTATCTTTGTGTGGCAACATCTTGCTAACGAATGCGATTTTTAAATTTAAAAATTTAGCGGATTAACGATAAACGAGAATTTTTAATTATAATTTATTCGCTCTCGTATTTCAACAGTAAATTCTGGGTCTCGCGTTGTAAGTTGTTTTTTTTTCTCTTTCTCATTGTCGTTGAAAAATGAAGTTTGTATTATTATTTTTACTCGTTGCAGCGCATGATTTTCAATTAAACTTTCCAAAAACTTTCGATGTGATATTTATAAAGCTAACAAAGCTGATTATTTGATACGATAGTGCTTTAAAATTTGAGCCTAGAAACATTTTAATTTATCAGTATGTAATGTTTATTTAATGAATTAAAAATACTATAACGCTTTAAGGATTTAAGTAAATTATATTTCACTTCATTATTACAATGATGATTAGGATAGTATAATCACTATCGCTACTCGTATATATAGCATTTCTAGAATCATTTTATTCATTTTATTGGCAACAAACAATGTGAGCGACTTCAATGTATCATGTAATTTTCTATACGGCATAATACTTAATTAAAAAACCCATTTGAAGAATAAATATTAAAATTAATTTGAACATTAGGATAATACTGTTTTCTTAATTAACCAATTATTTTGTTCTTTCTTGATGTAGTAGCTTTGTTGTTGTGTCCTATCCCACTTGGTAGACAGCAATATCTAGACAAAGTCCAAGAACCCGTGCTGTCTCACGGAAAGATGGAGGAAGCAACTACTGTTGGGATGGTGCACCTGTATGTAGAAGTCTGACTTGTCTCCGTGACGCTGACTTTTTGCAGGGTAGGGCTGTCAGCTCTACGCCGAATGCACTATAGTCCTATTACCTAACTTAAGGGGACCTAAGGGTTAAAATGGATTCCGAACCACTAGAAACATCCACGGCATCTGCCGAGATATAATCTAATCTAATACTGACCTGAATGGCCTAGTGTCTAGCTCTCTGGTGCTCGGTGCTACAGTTTCGGATTCGAGTCCAGGCGGTGCCATAGCATTTCAGAGTCAAGTCAGACTCCCTACGGGTGCTCCCTCACAACAGAAGCTGCCCCCTTTCCCTCCATCCATGAGTAGATCACTCATGGAATGTCCGTCCGCACTGCAGGACACTAAGGACTAATAACAACAACGCACCTCTAATATAAACTTCTAAGAAAAAATATTTTTTTTAATATTTAAATTCGATATATTTTGTTTGAAACGTTTCTGAATTTTCTATAAAACAGTAATTTATATAATCAGCCAAGAGTTATATTTTTTTTTAAAAAGTTTCCGTAAACTTCGATTTGATCACCACTTATGAGTAAAGAAAGAAAGAAAAATTATCAGCAGTTTAAATGGGCGCTCTTTCACTTTCTTTATTATTCCAAGGAGGGAGGAGTTTGTTTATTAACTTAAGTGGGTGATAAGGAGTTCCGCTAAAGTGCCAGAGCAGCAATCTTCATTTCCTTAAAGATTCTCCTCTAAGTGAGGCTGAATTTCTCGAGAGCTCCAAGACGAGGGCCCAAGTTTCGTCATTTTTAACTTCTTTTCCACCACATTACCCCACAATTTTTACTGAAATTTATTCGCAATTCTTTCGAATTTTTATAGTATTTTTACCAAACAGTTTTAAAGCGTTTTACAATAAAAATGATTTTCGTTTAGTTTCGGAAAATATTTTTTTTCTTCTTAGTTTTTTAAGTTAAATTCCAGAGCCATCATTGAAATTTTATAAAGCAAAAGAAATAAACAGCAGCTTATATGCGTATGAGCATGCCTGTCTGAAGAGATGAGATTTTAATATAATAGCATTTAAGTTGTTTTTTTTTAATATTTTATTTTTGTGCTAATTAGGTGTTCATAAATCAATTGGGACGGTGCGCATCATCTAGATTCAGGTTTGAGTCCATAAGCTCATTTGTTTCAGTCAGAAAAGAGGTTTTCAGAAACAATGAGATTCAGTGGTGATTGTGACAACGTTAAAGTGTTTCATATTGACAGTCAATAGTCAAGCTAGATGGAGTTTTCAGGATTTTCTTTTAAATGGCATGCATTTTATTACATAATTATTACTATTATATGCATATATATACATATATACTTATTATTTTATATACGCTTATTACACTTATTATATTATATATACTTATTGCCCTTATTATATTATATATACTTATTAGAGAGTTTTTTCATACCGTATTTTGGACGTCCGTTAGCTTTTTCTCCCTAGCGCGCATGCTCATAGGAAATATTATTACAGATACGCATGCGCAATTTCCTATGAGCATGCGCGCTAGGGAGAAAAAGCTAACGGACGTCCAAAATACGGTATGCAGAAACTCTCTATTATTATATAATTATCCCTTAACAAATTACCTCTAATTGCAAAAGCATCAAGTTACCCCTAAAAGTCCCGTTGGAAGGCAATTAGTGGGTGGCATTTTGTAGCATATATAAAGGAACACAAAGGATTTAACCATGTTAAACAACAGGAAAAAAACCCAAAAAACTGGCTGTTTCAAATGAAATTATTCTCTATAAGAGCCAGTTTGTATAATCTGGATTTATTAATTACATGTTAACAAATAGTATTAATTAAAAATAGATCAATTAAAAAATAACAAATCATAAATTGTTTTTTTCGTGGTGATAAATATTCAATAAAAACGTAAAATATTCGATCATCACAGTTACTGCTTTGAAAGAATGATAAATGAATTGTGAACTCCAGAGAAAGTCTCATATCAACAATCAGATTGGTTGTAGCTATCGGATTTTTTTCAAAGCGACTGTTAAATTCGCATCAATGTAGCAGATACAGCATTATCTAGTAACTACTATAAAGAGTTCTGTCTTTCTGCTAAAAAGTCTGTTAGTAAGACATCCCACCCCCTCTTATTTGGATGTAATGTAGCAGGTTACCGAAGGCACATATTAGATAGCGCTGAATGTTCAACAATTCCAACTAGTGATAAACAGATATAAAAGAACTTGAAGTTGGTAAAAAATAAATCCATCATAAAATTTAAAAATCGCAAAGCCCGACTCGTTGCCCAGTGGCAATGCACGCCATCTGGTGAGCATTACGGTGGTGTTTATATTCGCTAGCGGCTTTGTTGTAGACACTGTTTCAAAAAACGAGGAGGCTCGGTGGTATTTGGGATGTTCAACATCCTGCATCGTTGCTCGGACTGCCTGGTGGGAGTTTTCTGGGTTTTCTCCCCTGAGCTGCATTGTGCAATAAGCTAATTCGGTACAGTTCCCCATAAAGGCCTTGCTAGAAGGCACTTTCCCCCTTCTTCAACGTTACGGAGCTAAGCCAGACTTCTAGCTACGGGTGCTCCATCACAACAGAAGCTGCCCCTCCCTTTCTCTCCTTCCGTGGGACCACATGGGTTTTTGGACGTGGTCTAAGATGTTGCTGTTTACTTTGTTGGGCAATGAAAAAAAGATTATAGGACGAAAATGTGGAAAATAAATTTTATTTAGAATAAATATTTAAAGTTTATGATTATATGAAATTGATTAAATTAATAGAAGAAAATTTAATAATTAAAATTAATTTTAAAAGTTATTTGACCGTATGTTATTATCCTTTAGCAAGCAAGTAAGTACATCTTTTATTATTTTGCATCATATTAATCAAATCATAATTTTCTAATTAGACGTAGAGCATTAATTATAATTCTTTTAATTCATATTTTAGTTAACATATGAATATGCATTAGATATCCTTTAATTTTAGTCAGCATTTTAAGAAAAATGTTTAAAAATATAGAATTAAGAATAAAAAGTTTTTTTTTTTTATGTCTGATAAAAGAAAATTGTATATTTATTCAATATCAGTTTTAATTTCCATAAGTTTTTTTTTTTTTTTTTTTTGCTCAAGATTTAAAATATTAATAGGATGCAGTTTTATGTTCGAAGTTAAAAAAAGAAAAGCCAGATATAAATTAATTTTTAATTAATTAATTACGAAAATATCCTTAAAATTATGGAATAGAACAAAAATCTTTTGGCTTTTTTTAAATCATCTGTTAAAAAAGAGGTTCATCTTCACGCGAGATATCAGTTTTCGTTGACAAAAGGTATTTTTTTTCCTGATCACAATTTCAAAAATGATTCGAATTTGTGCTCGAAGCTGAAAATAATTCTTCTTCGTTTTTGCCATGTTATTTTATCTCTACAATGAGCTGCATTGCGCGGATAGTTTATCGTTACTGAGACGAAGGCGGATTTTATTGGGGAGTCTCAACAGCAGCAGAAGAACGTATTAAACATTCGCCTTTCTTCCCCATCAGACGTTCCCCATCACACGTATTTTTTTAAAAAGTCATTTTTCAGGATTTATTTTTTTCCCAAATGCATTTATTTCAGGTTTTGAAATTCAAAGAGGAATGAATGAAAAAAAAATCCTTACAAAAGGAACATGAATTTACTCTTAGAGTGGATTATTTTTGTAGTTGATTTGGTTTATTGAAATATTTCAGGCAAACGAATAGGTAGATCCTTTTAAAAAAATTATTTTTCTCAGTTTAATTTTAGATTACTATAAAAAAAGCGAAATTTTATTATATTTATAAATAAAGACTCTTTACTATTTTTTTTTTATTTCCAATGGCAGGATACAATAAGTAATAAAATAAAAAAAAAAGAAAAAGAGCGCAAGGAACACGAAAACAACAACGAGAATAGAAAGAAATCACATAGAGACATGTTTAGGCCATAAGGGCCCTAGCCTCCCAGTAACAACCATACAGAGTCGAGGTAGGGTGTAGGGTAGACAGGAAGGTGAGATGAATCCATATCCTCTCCAAGACTGCAGAGCATGCATTTTGGGCTTGCAAATATTTTCCTACGAAAAAGATGATCGGCCATACAATCATGGCCCGTCAGGAGTCTGAAAAGGGCAACAGCTTTAAATCTGAGCTGATCAGGGATGTTTAGAATAAAGTTAAACCAGGTTTTAGATGAGTTGCCTTCACGTAGATTATCAGATAGAGTGTTCCGAAAAAAGTCTCGGATCATCATTTTCATCGAGTGAAAAGAGATGTTTTTACGAAAGGCTTGGGTGATGGTTGTTCCTTTTTGGCAAGAGAATTCGCCTTCTCATTACCCAAGATCCCACAATGGCCTGAGATCCACTGCAAAACGATATCCTTGCCTTTTGAGTCAAGGTCTTCAAGACAAGAGATCTACTTCTCAATGGAAGTAGACTGAGGTGCTAGGGAGGAATTTATTTGCCAAAAGTGCTCTAGTAAATTGTTCTGTTCGGCACTGCAATTGAGTTAGGGCGATACGTAAAGCTTCGACTTCACCGTCGTAAGCAGATACAAAATAGCCGACAGGGGCATAAACAGAAAACAGGTCGCAGAAAACTCCTGCTCCAGCGTTTATTTGCTGTTCCATCCGGGAGCCATCGGCATAGATTCTCAACCACTCCGATTCGGGGTATATGTTAAATAAAGAGTCTTAAGATAATATTACTTTCATATTCAATTTTTCAAAACATAGGTTTGTATATTTTTATTTATTAATAAACTCTTGTTTGTGAAAATTGCAACACCATGAAGGACTTACGCGAGTGAGCTGAAATTTTCAGGAAATGCAAATTAGCACATGATATGCAAATGATTATAATTTCAAATCCTTAGCGCATGCGTATGCTGAGAAGCGCCCTCTGAACGGCGGATGGATCCGAATAAATAGACGGCTGTAGCTAGGCGTGTATGGTTATCGGTGGTTATCTGCTAGTGGTAAACGTTAGCTCAATCGTTCCTTATGCCTCTTCGACGAAAGAGAGCGAGCCTTGAACAATTTACAGAGTTTGAACGGGGGAGAATCATCGACATTCGTGTAGCTGGATTGTGTTATCGTGCAGTAGCCGCTCGTGTGCAGCGTAACAGCAGCACAGTGATGCGTCTTTGGAAGCAGTGGACGGACGAGTGTCGGACAACTCGGAAATCTGGGAGTGGATCCCGAAATGTGACGTGAGCTCGCGATGATAGACACCTGGTCCGCATGGCGCTGACGGACCGTACAGCTTCCTCTAGACAATTGGCAGCACAGTGGTCAATAGCTACAGGTGTTTCATTGTGTGCTTCATCAATGCCCATCGTCCTATCGCTAGGACTGTTCAATCCTTCTTTGCAACGCGGCAGGTACAGCTTCTTCCTTGGCCTGCGTATTCCCCGGATATGTCGCCGATTGAATATGTGTGGGATTTCGTTGGTCGGCGTCTCGCTCGTGATCCTCGTCCTGTTGCTTCTGCAGACGAACTTTGGGTGCGCATACAAACAATATGGAATGCTCTTCCTCAGGCAGATATTCAAAATTTGTTTGACTCCATGCCGTGTAGCAGCCCTTATTGCGACGCGTGGTGGCTACACAAAATACTGATCCCGATCTCTTGTTATTGTTTTTTTGATTTGAACATTTAATCATTTATTTGTACCACTACCACTCAACTGTGTATTAAATTTCATTCAATAATGACGATTCCTTCATAGTGTTGCAGTTTTCACAAACATGAGTATATTTTAAAAAATGAACTTTGCACGTAAAAGTCTTTAGATAGGTTTTCACCACATACTAAAATATCAGGCTTCCAAATGGCAAGCGTTCTACGACGTGGGATTTTGCATATGGTAATCCTAAGCCTAATTTAACAAAGAAAATCATTTACGAATATTTTAACTGTTATAAAAATTTTAATTCATCACGTCATAAATTAATTTATAAATTATTTCTTCAATGAAATGTGATTTTTATATCATTGAGTGGATTATTAAGTTTGTATAACCACTTCTCTTCTTAATAAGTGTTATCGTTGATAATTTAATATTTTTTAAAAATAATAAGGTAATTTAATAAATATAAAAATATTAAATTATCAACGGTAACAATTATTAAATTATTATTTATTAATTGGCTTTCTAGGTCAAGGCCTTCTGGCTACTGGCAAATTTCGAGATAGGAGATGTTTTTCTTTTTACAGTGTAGGGTTTCTCTACAGTAATATCAGATTGAGACTTACTGTTTAAAGTGGATACCGTACTACTAAAAACATCCATGGCACCGAAGGGAGTAGAACTCAGTCACTCGGTCATCAGGCCCAGAATATATACTACGTAGTGTTATTAATATATTGTCATTTTGACGAGAATTTTGAATACTTTAGTCTGTAACAAAAATGTGAAAAATTGAACCATATGATGAAGTGAGGGCACCTGAATGACACATTAAGACAGAAGGATTGCTTTTTCTGCAATCGAGGTTGAGCTTTCTGATGTCATTCTAATTTGGAACGAACAACACAGCGACGGTGTCCTAAGTCTTGCTAACCCCAACACGGTGATGACTATCTGATCTACAAATTTAACATGCCCTTCATCGGAAGAGATTGGTGAACACTGACTTTGGTATTGCTTTTTGATGCAAGCTCCCTGAGTCGTAAAGCGGTCTGATGGTCAACTGGCTAGAGCTCTGGCCGTTGGTACCGAAGGCATCAGGTTCGAATCCTGGCGGTGGCATGGTTGTTTGTTGGTGGTTCGGAATCCATGTTAAACTGTAGGTCCCGGTCTGTTTAACCTAAAGTGTGCATAAGATAATCGTAGAGCGACAAACCAAACCCTGAGTTGTAAAAGTAAATGGGCCAATCCAAGAAATAGCCGGTAATGGGTGACCTTGATGAGCATTAGGGCGGAGGTTCAATCCGCTAGCTGCTTTGTTGTAGACACTGTTTCTAAAAAAAAAAAAAAAAAGAGGAGACTCGATGGCGTTTATGATGTTCAGTTTGATTTTAGATTTGAATGGGTAATTTTTTTTCAGTCATTTTTATAAAAGAGGAGAACAAATTAGAAAATTAACATCTGAACTGTTTAGCTCATTTTTTTTTCATTTTCAACGTTACATTTGTGTATTATAAAATGAATAATAAGAATAATATTGAGGTGATTAGTTTTTTGAAATAGGTTTTTAATAAATCGCTAAGTAGAATCGTATCGAATGAAATTGTGTAGTAGGAAATACATTTTAAGAAACTGATTCAATTGATAATGATATTCATCATTATCAGCATCGGCACAACAGCTTCATGATGGGCCAAGGTCGTCTGCCTACAGGCAAATTTCTAAACAGGAAATGTTTACATTTTACAAGGTAGGGTTGTCAGCCCGACGGCCAATGCTCTACAATTATATTGGACCTGGACTTACGGTTTAAAGCGGATTCCAAAACACTGAAAACATCCATGGCTCGGCCTGATGGTCTATTCGTTAGTGCATTTCCTTTAGTACCACAGGCTTCATGTTCGAATACTGGTGGTGGTATGGATGTTTGTTAGTGGTTCGGAATCCACATTAAACTGTTTGTTTTGGTTTGTCGCTCTACGGTTATCTTGTGCACACTTTAGGCTAAACGTACCGGGACCTACAGTTTAACGTGGATTCCGAACTTCAAACAAACATCCATGCCACAGCTAGTATTCGAATCCTGAAGCCTTCGGTACCAACGGCCAGAGCGCTAGCCAGTTGGCGATCAGGCCGCACGTTAAACTGTAGGTCCCGGTCTAATTAGCCTAAAGTGTCAACAAAAGGACCGTAGAGTGACAAACTAAAGTAAACTCCCATGGTACGCCTGGCCTCGAACCCGTACAGAGCTATGGGTGTCATATTTTTAAATTTAGAATGCAGTTAAATAGCAAATCATTGCTTGGTATTTAAAGTTGCTTTGTGATTTTTCATAGGGTAAGATAATGGTTTCAATATCGGTATTTTCTAATTAGTGATTTTTTATATATAGTTTAGAATTTACCTGTTATAAAAAAGAAAAAATTAATGCTTGATACCCACCAGTTTAATTCTATGTACCTTTAATTTAAATTAATTTTTCTTTTCTAAATTTACTGGATATCAAAATTAAAATTTGATGTTTGATTATTTATTCTCTCTCAGTTAATTTCATGTACCTTTAATTTAAATTAAAAATTGTTACTCATTGCTAATGAATTCATTAGAATGATATAGATTACAAAATTAATTATCTCGCAGAGTAAGCTGCCTTTTTTACTTTGTAATCGAGTAATAAAATAACGAAGGGAAAACGACTTAAGGGAAAAAATGTTTAAATTGTTACTAATCTTTGTATGGCAACATCTTGCTAACGAACGTGATTTTTAAATTTAGAAATTTAGCGGATTAACGATAAACGTGAATTTTTAATTATAATTTATTCGCTCTCGTATTTCATCGGCGAATTCTGGGTCTCGCGTTGTAAGTATTTTTTTCCTCTTTCTCATTGTCGTTGCAAAATGAAGTTTGTATTATTATTGTTACTCGTTACAGCCTATGATTTTCAATTAAACTTTCCAAAAAATTTCGATGTGATATTTATAAAGCTAACAACGCTGATTATTTGATAAGATAATGCTTTAAAATTTTAGACAGATAGATTTTAATTTATCATTTATATCAGTATGTAATACGTTTATTTAATGAATTAAAAATATTATAACTTTTTAATGACTTAAGTAAATTATATTTCACTTTATTATTGAAATCATGATTAGGGAAGTATAATCACTATTGTTACTCGTGTGTATAACATTTTTAAAAACTTGCCAACATACAATTTTATTGACAACATACAATGTAAGCAACTTCTGTGTACCATGTAATTTTTTGTAAGACATAAAACTTAACAAAAAAAATCATTTGAAGAATAAATATTACAATTGATTAATAACATTAGGACAATCGTATTTTCTTAATCAACCCTATTATTTTGTTCTTTCTCGATGTAATAGCTTTGTTGTTGTTTTTTTATTCCACTTGGTAGACAGCAACATCTAGACCATTGTCCAAGAACCCGTGTGGCCTCATGGAAGGAGGGAAAGGGAGGGGGCAACTTCTGTTGTGAGGAAGAAGCCGTAGGTAGAAGGTTGACTTGTCTCTATGACGCTGAAGAAGGAGGGCAGTACCCTCCGAGAGGATTTTTAGGGACACCAACCCCACATTTGCTTATCGTATGGGATGAAAACCCGAAGAACTCCTGCCTGGTTATCCGATTAACGAGGCCAGATGCCGAATATCTCAAACGTTATCGAAACTCCTCGTTATTTGAAACAATGTCTATTACAAAGCAGCGGATGGATTGAATCTCATTCCTACTATTCACTAGCGGTACACGCTACCAGTGAGCCACGAATCGGGCTATCGTGTATATAACCTTTCAAAAACTGAATTTTATTGACAACATAGAATCTAAGCGATTTCTATATTTAATTTTCAAGTTAAATAATATAAATGTTGATGATCAATGGATAGTTTATGATCATGCCATTCTAAGGGGAAGAAAGGATCCCAGGGAAGAAATAATACAGGATCCTAGAAGGGAAGAAAGGATCCAGAACCTAAAATGGAGGGGGGGAAGGGAGAGGGGGATTGAACCCTTTCCCTGTAATAGAAAAAAGGATTTCTATTGCAGGGGAAGGGTTCGAAGGGCGAATACTCGCTTAAATCTCTCAGAAAATTATTCTGCCAAAGTAGAGTTTCGAACGGAATATATTCCCGCCTTGGAAAAAAGTCAAAATTTCATGAGTACAATATGAAAATCGTGCACATGTTAAAATAAACTAACATGTATGATGGAGGCTGATGTCCGATAGACTAGCGCTCCGTGCCACATAGTTCGACTACCGGTGGTACTATGGATGTTTGTAGTAGTTTGGAATCCACTTTAAACAGTAGTTGCCGGTCTAATATGATTGTAAGAACGTCACGGAGCAAAAGTCAGACTTCCATCTACGGATGCTCTATCACAACAGAAGCTGTCCTCTTTTCCTCCATCCATGACTCACGGGATGTCCGTCCCGTACTGCAGGACACTGAGGATTAATAACAACAACAAACTATTATAAACTTCTAAGAAAAATATTTTTTTTATTTAAATTCGATTGATTTTTTTTTTTTTTTTAACTTTTGCGAATTTTCCACAAAGCAGTAATTTATATAATCAGTCAAGAGTTACATTTTTATGAAAAGTTTCTTTAAAGTTCGATTTGAACACTTATGAGTAAAGAAGAAAATAAAAATGATCAGCCGTTTAAGCGGGCGCTCTTTCACTTTCTTTATTATTCTGAGGAGAGAGGAGTTTCTTTATTAGCTTAAGTGGTGATAAGGAGTTCCGCGGAAATGCCAGAGCAGCCATCTTCGTTTCCTTAAAGATTCCGACGAAACTCTCCTCTAAGTGACGCTCAATTTCTCGAGAGCTCCAAGACGAGGGCCCAAGTTTCGTCATTTTTAACTCCTTTTCCACCACATTACCCCATAATTTTTCCCCAAAATTTATTCTCGATTTTTCAAACTTTTATAGTATTTTTACCAAACAGTTTTTGAAGCGTTTTAAAATAAAATGATTTTTGTTTAGTTTCAGAAATTTTTTTTTTTTCCTAAGATTTTTTTAAGTTAAATTTCTGAGCCATGACTGAAATTTTATAAAGCAAATGAAAATGAATAGAAGCTTATGTGCATATAAGCCTACCTGTCTGAAAAGATGGAATTTTAATATAATAGCATTTAAATTTTTAAATATTTTATTTTTGTACTAATTAGCAATTTGTATAAGTATCTCAGTTAGTAAGGTGCGCAGCAACTAGAGGGCAGGTAGGTGACTTCAGGTTCGAGTCCACTAATGACATTCGTTACAGTTACGAAAGAAACAAAGAGATTCAACGGTTATTGTGACAACGTGTAAAGCTTTTAATCTAGATAGTAAAGCTATTGGGAGTTTTCATGATTTTCTTTTAAATGGCGTACATATTATTGTGTAATTAATAGTATTATATACATTATACTTATTATTTTATTTATTCATATTATTAAATAATTACTCTCAAGCAAATCCCAAGAGATTCTATGCTGATTGTGACAACGTGCAAAGCATTTCATTTTGAAAATCAAGCTTTCTAGGAGCTATTTAAATGCAGGATAATGCCCCGCTAAATGTCCTCCGGGAAAGAAGGGCCTCCGCCCCCCTCTTCAATGTCACGGAGCTAATTCAGACTTCTACCTGCGGATGCTTCCATCACAACCGAAGCTGTCCCCCTTTACCTCCTTCCATGAGACCACGCTTGAACTTGGTCTAGATGTTGCTATCTACCAAGTGGGATAAGAAAGAAAAAGAATGGCATGACAAAAAGGAGTAAAATAACTTTTATTTAGAATAAATGCTTAAAATATAATATTATATAAAATTGATTAAATTAATAGAAGAACATTTAATAATTAAATTGTTATCTTAAGCAAGCAAGTGCATCTTTTATTATTTTACATCACATTAATTAAATCATAATTCATTAATTAGACGCAGAGCATTAATATTATATTCTAGTTAATATATGAATATGCATTAGATATAAAAGATTTAATCAATAACTTAAGAAAAATGCTTAAAATTATGGAATTAAATATAACAATTATTTCTCTCTTATAAAAAAAATCAGATATTTATTCAATATTGGTTTTAATTTCCATAATATTTTTTTTCTGATTATGGTTTAAAATATGATTAGAATGCTTTTTAAGTTCGAAGTTAAAAAAAGGAAAACTATATATAAATAAATTTTTAATTAATTAATTCTGAAAATATTCTTAAAATTATGCAATAGAACATAAATCTTTTGGCTAAAA
The DNA here is from genome assembly GCA_021605075.1 of Caerostris darwini. Classification (NCBI taxonomy): domain Eukaryota; kingdom Metazoa; phylum Arthropoda; class Arachnida; order Araneae; family Araneidae; genus Caerostris; species Caerostris darwini. The sequence continues at coordinate 191,110 of BPLQ01011927.1, read as the reverse complement.
CGATTTATTTTTAAATCGTCTGCTAAAAAAGGGCTCATCTTCACGTGAGATATCAGTTTTCGTTGACAAAAGATTTTTTTTCCCCTGATCACGATTTGAAAAATGATTCGAATGCAGTTTTGTGCTCGCAGCTGAAAACAATTCTTCTTCGTTTTTGCCATGTTATTTCAGCTCTACAATGAGCTGCATTGTGCGGATATTTTATCATCATTGAGACGAGGGCAGATTTTATTGGGGATCTCAACAGCAGCAGAAGAACGTACTAAACATTCTCCTTTCTTCCCCATCAGACACGTATATATATATTTTTTTAAAAAGTCATTTTTCAGGATATATTTTTCCCCAAATGCATTTATTTCAGGTTTTGAAATTCAAAGAGGAATGGATGAAATAAAAAATCTTTACAAAAGGAACCTGAATTTACTCTTCGAGCGGATTATTTTTGTAGTTGATTTGGTTTATTGAAATATTTCAGACAAACGAATAGGTAGATCCGCTTTAAAATATGTATTTCTATGGATACTTTAAAAAATGCGAAAACTTAGTAAATTTATAAATAAAATAATATTAGGTGTTAAAATAATATTAGTTTCATATTAAAAATTTTCATAACATAGATTACATATTTTTATTTGTTTTATACAGGATTTCTCATTTGTATTTAAAGCAATACTTTCTTCACATACAAGTCTTTGGATAAGTTTTACCAAATACTAAAACATCAGGCTTTTGACTGGCTAGCGTTCTTCGACGTGAGATTTTGAATCAGGTGAAAACCTAACTAACTAACAAAGAAAATTATTTACGAATAAATTAACTGTAGAAAACATTTTTAATTATTCGCATGTGAAATTAATTTAAAAATAGTTTTTTTCAATGAAATTACACTTTTATAACGTCAGTGATAATTTAACTTGAATACACACGATTCTTTGATATTTTTTAAAATATTAAATTATCGTATTGAATTATTATTAGATTAAAAGTTAATTTTTTACAGCTATGTTAATAGCCTGTAGCAATCAAGTGCCCCTTTTAGTAGTTTACTTTAAATTAATAAAATCATAATTCAGTAATTAGGTGTAAAAGATTAATTAAAATTCTTTAAATGCATATTTTAATTAATATATGAATATGCATTAGATATCCTTTAAGTTCTAATGAATATTTTAAGAAAATTGCTTAAAATTATAGAATTAAGTATAAAAAGTATTTTTTTCTGTCTGATATTAAAAAAAAAATCATGTATTTATTCAATATTACTTTTAATTTCCATAAGATCTTTTTTCTGATCAGGGTTTAAAATATAATTAGAATGCAGTTTTATATTCGAAGTTAAAAGAAAAGCAAGATATAAAATATTTTTTAATTAACAAATTAAGTAAATATGTTTAAAATTATGGAATAGAACAAAAGTCTTTTGGCTGAGAACGATTTTTTTAAAAATCGTCTGCTAAAAAAGAGGCTCATCTTCACGTGAGATATCAGTTTTCGTTGACAAAAGATATTTTTTTTCCCTGATCACGATTTGAAAAATGATTCGAATGCAGTTTTGTGCTCGCAGCTGAAAATAATTCTTCTTCGTTTTTGCCGTGTTATTTCATCTCTACAATGAGCTGCATTGCGCGGATATTTCATCGTTACTGAGACGAGACTTTATTGGGGAGTCTCAACAGCAGCAGAAAAACGTATTAAGCATTCTCCTTTCTTCCCCGTCAGACGTAGATATAGATATATTTTTTTTTAAAAAGTCATTTTTCAGAATATATTTTTTTCCAAACGCATTTATTTCAGGTTTTGAAATTCAAAGAGGAATGGAAGCAAAAAAATCCTTATAAAAGGGACCTAAATTTACTCTTAGAGTGGATTATTTTTGTAGTTGATTTGGTTTATTGAAATATTTCAGACAAACGAATAGGTAGATCCCTTTAAATAATATTTTTTTCTCAGTTTAATTTTAGATGAATACTATAAAAAAGCAAAATTTTATTACATTTATAAATAAAAAGTTTTAAGATAATCTTTTGCGAGCGGAGTTACTTCCATTGTTTGATTTTAGATTTGAATGGGTTTATTATTCAATTTGTTCCATTAGCTCACACTCTCCCTATATATATCTTGTTCACATTTTCAATCGTTAATAAAATACTTTTTATTCATCCACTCTAGTTCAAATACATTTTTGTTGAACTTGTGAACTTTTGAACCTGATTATAGATGCAAAATATTTTGCACATGCTTTCCGAATCGACACCGAGTCACTCAGACTTTGAAAGCAGCCCATGTAATGAAAGTGGCAGTCAACTTATTTGAATCTGATGATTTTTTTTTTTTTTTTTTTTTTTGTAAAACTCGTGGCTCAGTGGCAACTTGTGCCGTTGGTGAGCATTAGGTATGAGGGTCAATCAGCTGAAAGCTTTGTTGTAGACACTGAAAAAAAAAGGAGACTCATGATATTCAGCCTCTTGCCTCATTAGTCAGACTACTTGATGGGAGTTTCCCGGGGTTTCTTCCTTATAATACGAAAATGCGCGGTAGTCACCCCTAAAAGTTTACCGGGAAGACACTGTCCTCCTTTTTCAGCGTCATTGTGCTAAGTCAGACTTCTACCGACGGGTGCACCATCACAACGGCAGCTATCCTTCCATGAGAACACACGGATTCTGGATTTGATCTAGATGTTGCTGTTGACCAAGTGGGATAAAAAACATGGGTTTTTTTATCAGAATTTTGTGCTAATTTTTCTTTTTACTTGATTAAACATTTTGTAACTCCAGAACTCGTGTATTAGGACGCAAACTTTTTACTTATTTTTGAATAAAGGAAAACAAAAAATAGAAACCCAAAATGCAGATAAAGACCGAATCATAATTATTTTTTCTCTCTTCGATGTGCTTTCCGCAAACCAAATCCATAATAAAGGAAGACAATTATTAACAAATCTCAAGGAATATTATCGAATTTTTATATTTCTCGAGATTATTTGCTGATTCCAGAATAATGACGGAAGATAAAAAAAAAAAAGATAAAAAAGTAATTGCCGAGTCGAGATCAAATCATCGATGCAGCAGTAAAAGCCGACATTCTGATAATTGGAATTTCTACGCAAATTTCGTTCCTTTTCGAGCATGACTGATTTTTGCTAAAAATGGCGGCTTTTGGGTTTTCGCTGCAGCTGGCAAAAATATTCCTAATGATATTTTCTGCCCGATAAATTCTGAAAATTTTCTGCTCACTGAGGGTGTCGGCACCGGAAGTAATTCAATTAAATCTTGGATATCGGAACAAAAATGTCTAATTGGTTGCCGTGTTTTCTAAAGATTTTGAAATAACCAATTAGGATATGTTTTTGGGTGCGGAGTTACTTCAGTTGTTTGATTTTAGATTTGAATGGGTTTCCTTTTTTTTACTCTGTTTTGTAAAAGAGAAGAACAAATTAACATCTGAACTGTTTAGCTCATTTTTTCCATTTCCAACGTTAAATTTCTGTATTATAAAATGAATAAATAAGGAAAAATTAAAGATGTTTTGAGGTGATTATTTTTTTAAAATAGATTTTGAATAAATCGTTTAGTAGAATCTTATGAAAGGAAATTTTGTAGTAGGAAATGCATTTTTAAAAACTATACCAATTTTAATGATATTCATCATTATCATCAGTGGTGCAACAGCCCCATGGTGAGCCAAGGCTGTTTGCCTACTGGCAGATTTCAAGACAGCAGATGTTCCCTTTTTATGGGGTAGGGTTGTCAGCCCGACGCCCAAAGCTCTACTGCCATATTAGACCGAGACCTACGGTTTAAAGTGCATACGGAACCACTACAAGAATCCATGTCACAGCGGGGAGTCGAACTCAAAACCTGTGGCACCGAGCGCCAGATGATTATTATATTACTAAAAACTTTAAATTGGGAAATAGTAAACAAATCAACATTTATAAAAAAATATTTTTTCTTATTTCAAATAAAGTTAAATAGTCAATCATTGTTGTTATTTACAGTTACATTATGATTTTTCACTGTTTAAGTTTATGGTTTCAATAACCGTATTGACTAATTAGACATTCTCCATAAATAGATAAGAATTCTTAATTGGCAAATGTTTTAACAATACGATTCGCTGCTTTCTGGCTATTAGGGATTATCATATGATTTCTTGTCTCTCCTCACGGGTAAAAATGCAGGCGAATCTCGCTTAAGAAATTTTCTTTTTTGTAATCGACCGACTCTGTTATTCTCTGTTAATCTGCCAGATTCCTAACTAAACACGTTATTATATTTGTAAGCAAAGATATTTGCATTTTTGTAGCTATAAAAACTATTTTATTATTTCAAAATTTTTTTGAGGTGGTCAATAATCAATATGATCTAACTTTTTGTGAAGCCAAAAGTTTATGTATAATTTAACTTTGCAACTTAAAAATATAAATCTCTTCAAATATTTATTTTATAAAATGAGTGCCAAATACAAAATAATTTCTTATCTTACATACTACATACAGTGATTTTTTTAAGAAAATATTAATTTTATTTTGCTTACGCTGCCTAATGTTACTTGGCTATAAATAAGCTGTTGCACGCTCCAAACATTCTACGCAAATGTCCCAAATGTCAAAAGTTTTATTTTTTCTGTAATATATTTTAATTAATAATCAACGTATAATACATAACAGATTAAAAATGTATTTCTATTCTTAACGAAGTAAATGATTAATTTTTATGAAAAAATCTTACATGTACCAAGGCGAATAATAAGCGAGCAAATTTGTTAAATATAAAAATTAATCTTTTAAAGCAAATATGACGCAAAAGCTAACATTTTTGAACGATAATCAGTAGTAGCGTTTATTTTGTACAGAGCGAGAGATAAATTGTATCCAAAATCATTTTCCTTTTCTAAATTTACCTGATATAAAAATGGAAAACTTGATGTTTGATTCTTTATTCTCCACCAGTTTAATTTTGATGAATTCATTAGAATGATTTAGATTACAAAATTAATTATCTCACAGAGTAAGCTGTTTTTTTTTTTCTTTATAATCGTGTAATAAAATAACGGAGAGAAAACGACTTTAGTAACAATTTAAACATTTTTTTTTTTTTTTATTTTTGCGTTGCAACATTTTGCTAACGCATGCTATTTTTAAATTTAGAAATTTAGCGAATTAACGATAAACGTGAATTTTTAATTATAATTTATGCGCTCTCGTATTTCATCAGTAAATTCTGGGTCTCGCGTTGTAAATATTTTTTTTTCTCTTTCTCATTGTCGTTGCAAAATGAAGTTTGTATTATTATTTTGACTCGTTAAAGCCTATGATTTTCAATTAAACTTTCCAAAAAGTTTCGATGTGATATTTATAAAGTCAACAATGCTGCTTATTTGATAAGATAATGCTTTAAAATTTTAATTTATCATTTATATACTATAATTTTGTAATGATTTAAGTAAATTATGTTTCACTAGATTATTGCAAGAATTATTAGGAAAGTTTAATCACTATTGCTACACGTGTATATAACATTTTTTTACTGACTCGTTGAACAAAGGCAATATGCGCCGCTGGTGAGCATTACTGCTGAGGTTCAATCTGCTGGCGGATTTGTTGTTCAGCATTTTTCTGATGCCATACTAATTTGGAATGAACAATCAAAGGGATGGTATCTGGGGATTTCCTAACCTCAACACGGTAACTTCTTTCTAGTCAACAAATTTATCAATCCCTTCATCAGAAGAGACTCATTAACATTTAATTTGGCATAGTCTTTTGAATCAAGTTAGTTTAGGTTGAAAACTAAATGAGCCAATCCTCGACTATCCAAATACATAAGAATAAACAAATAACTATAATATATATAGATATATATATATATATCTGTGTGTGTGTGTATACAGAGAGAGAGAGAGAATTTGATAATACAAATGCAGAGTTATCTCTATGTTTGTCAATTTTTTTGTCATCGGCATTTTGTGTTATTATTAATAATATTATTTTTGGTCTTATTTGGTTTTGCCTTTTGCAACTTCAGAAAAACAAGTTCATATATAATATTGAAAGTCGGTGGGCCTAGTGTTTCACATATGGGGAGAGAAATTTTGATGGACAAAAATCTGTAAAAGTCCCTCTAAGCAGTCATTATTGATGCGAAATGCTTTACACATGCTATCAGAAACGACACCAAGTATCTTCAATTCTGAAAGCAGTGCGTGTAATGGAAGTAGAAGCCAACCTATTCAAATCTGATGGGTGTTTTTTTTTTTTTTTTTTTTTTTTGCCGTCTCGTGGCTCAGTGGTAATGTGCAACAATTGTAAGCATCAGGGCTGAGGTTCAATCCGCGGGTGGCTTTTGGACACTGAAACAAGGAGACACAATGACGTTTATGTTCAGAATTTTGCCTCCGAATACCTGGTGGGTTTTTTCTGGTTTTCTCCCATACGAGAAGAAAATGCGGGATAGTTTTCCCTAAAAGTCCTGCCGGAAGGCACTACTCCTCGTCTTCAGCGTCACGGAGCCAAATCAAACTTCTACCTACGGGTGCTTCATAAGAACAGAAGCTGCGGCAACTTCACTCCTTCCATGAGAACACACGGGTTCATGGACTTGATCTAGATGTTGCTGTTAACCAAGTGGGATAAAAAACATTTTTTTTTTTTGTATAGCAATTTTCTGCTATTTTTTCGTTGTGCTTGATTAAACGTTTTGAAACTCCAGAATTGGTGTGTTAGGACGTAAAATATTTTTATTTATTATTGAATAAAGGGACAAAAAATAGAAACCCAAAATGCAGATAAAGACCGAATCATAATTATTTTTTCTCTCTTCGATGTGCTTTCCGCAAACCAACTTCCATAATAAAGGAAGACAATTATTAACAAATCTCGAGGAATATTATCGAATTTTTATATTTCTCGAGATTATTTGCTGCTTGCAGAACAATGACGGAAGATAAAAAAAAAAAAAAAAGACAAAAATAATTGCCGAGTTGAGATCAAATCATCGATGCAGCAGTAAAAGCCGACATTCTGATAATTGGAATTTCTACGCAAATTTCGGTCCTTTTCGAACATGACTGATTTTTGCTAAAAATGGCGGCTTTCGGGTTTTCGCTGCAGCTGGCAAAAATATTCCTAATGATATTTTCTGCCCGATAAATTCTGAAAATTTTCTGCTCACTGAGGGTGTCGGCCCCGGAAGTAATTCAATTAAATCTTGGATATCGGAACAAAAATGTCTAATTGGTTGCCGTGTTTTCTAAAGATTTTGAAATAACCAATTAGAATCCGTTTCGGGGGGCGGACTTACCTCAGCTGTTTGATTTTAGATTTGAATGGGTTTATTTTTTTCCATTCATTTCTGTAACAGAGGAGAACAAATCAGAAAAGTTACCAATTCGAATGTTTAGCAATTTTTTTTTATTTTGAACCTTAAATTTGTGCATTATAAAATGAATAAATAACAAAAAATTAAGTCGTTTTGAGGTGAAGGGTTTTTTGAAATAGAATTTTAATAAATCATTCAGTAGAATCGTATCAAATGAAATTTTGTAAATAATGATATTCACCATCATCAACAGTGGCGCAACACCCAATAGTGGCCCAAGGCTGTTTGCCTATGGGCAAATTTTAAGCCAGGAGATCTTTCTTTCTTACGGAGTAGAGTTGTCAGCCTTACGCCATGTTAGATCATACCACAGTCATACTAGATCGGGACCGCGATTTGGTTTGTCACACTACGGTTATCTTGTGCACACGAGTGCTAAACAAACCGGGACCTAGTATTTAAGGTGGACTCCGAACCACTACAAAAATCCATGGCACCACCAGGAATCCAACCCGAAACCTGTGGCCCCGAGCGCTAGATTTATCTTTTTATTTATTTTTTTTTTAAAGATTTTTAAAGATTTTAAAAGATAAGATTTTTAAAGATTTTTTAAAGATTTATCTTTTTATTTATTTTTTGCCTTTTCTTCAGAAAGTCTTTAATTTCTTTTAGTCCTAATTGTTGAAGCATCAATGCTTTTAGTAAATTTCCTTAAATGAAAACGAATAAAAATTTGACTATAAAAAATTTTGATTTATTTTTAATTTTTTGAATTAAAATATATTTCATACAATGATTTTTTTTTAAGAAAATATTTATTTTATTTACGCAGCTAAATATTGCTTGGCTTGAAATAATCTGCAATGCATTCCAAAAATTCGACACCAAAATATGTCACATGTCAAAAAAATTTTTTTGTAAAATATTTTAATTGATACTCCCAGGACAATACATAGCAGATTAAAAATGTGTTTCTATTCTTAATGAAGTAAATGATTAATTTTTACGAAACATTTTACATGTACAAGGCGAATAATAACGAGCAATTTTGTTAAATATAAAAATTAATCTTTTAAAGCAAATAGGACACAAAAGTTAAAATTTTTGACGATAATCAGCAGTAATGTTTATTTTGTACAGAGCGAGAGATAAATCATATTTAAAATCATTTTTCTTTTCTAAATTTACCCGATATAAAAATGAAAACTTGAGGTTTGATTATTTATTCTCCACCAGTTTAATTTCATGTACCTTTAATTTAAATAAAAAATTATTGCTCATTGCTAATGAATTCATTAGAATGATATAGATTACAAAATTAATTATCTCGCAGAGTAAGCAGGTTTTTTTTTCTTTATAATCACGTAATAAAATAACGAAGGGAAAACGACTTTAGTAACAATTTAAGCATTTTTTTTTTTATATTTATCTTTGCATGGCAACATCTTGCTAACGAATGCGATTTTTAAATTTAGAAATTTAGCGGATTAACGATAAACATGAATTTTTAATTATAATTTATTCGCTCTCGTATTTCGTCCGCGAAATCTGGTTCTCGCGTTGTAAGTATTCTTTTTTTTTTAATCATTGTCGCCTTAAAATGAAGTTTGTATTATTATTTTTACTCGTTACAGCGTATGGTTTTCAATTAAACTTTCCAAAAAATGTCGATATGATATTTATAAAGCTAACAACGCTGCTTATTTAATATGATAATCTTTTAAAATTTGTGCTGAGGTAGATTTTAATTTATCATTTATATCAGTATATAATACGCTTATTTAATAAATTAAAACAACTATTAACTTTTAAATTATTTAAGTAAACAATATTCCACTCGATTATTATAAAGATGATTAGGAAAGTTTAATCACTATTGCTACTCGTGTATATAACATTTCTAAAAACTTGACACCATACTGTTTTATTGCCAACATACAATCTAAGCGACTTCTATGTAACATGTAAATTTTTGTACGACATAAATCTTAACAAAAAATTGTTTCTCATTAAATATTCCAATTAATTTTTAAACATTAAGATATTACTATTTTCTTAATTAACCAAATTATTTTGCTCTTTCTTGATGTTACAGCTTTGTTGTTGGTGCCTACCAAGTGGGATAAGAAAAAACATCCAGACCAAGTCCAATCACCCATGCGGTCACATGGAAGGAGAGAAAGAGGTAGGGGCAGCTACTGTTGGGAATTAACACCCGTAGGTAGAAGTCTGACTTGGCTCGGTGACGCTGACTTTTTACTGGGTAGGGTTGTCAGTCCTACACCCAAAAGCTCTAGATCGGGACTTACGGCTTAAAGTGGATTCCGAAAGACTACAAACGTCCATTTCACAGCCGGTACTCGAATCCGAAAAATGTGGCACAGAAAGCCAGATTTATATAATTCATAAACAGAAAATAAGTTTCTTTTCTTTTATTCCTAATTTTAGAAGAATTGTTTGATTAATAATTTTACGAAATTTCCTTAAATTCTTACAAATAAAACTCATAATCAAAAATATAATTTTTTTTTCATTTTTAGAAACCAATATAATTAAAAACATATTTTATACAGGGATTTTTTTTTTTTTAATATTTTTTTTTATTTACGCAGCAAAATTTTGCTTGGCTGAAAATAAGTTGTTATGCTTTCTAAAAATTCTACACCAAAATGCCAAATGTCAAAAAAAATTTTCTCTAAATATTTTAATTAATAATCACTGGATAATACACTGAAGTGACAAAAGTCATGGGATAGCAATATGCAAATTTTCAGATGGCAGTAGCATCGCGTAGAACAGGTATAAATGCGCAGTGCTTTCGCAGAGCTTTCATTTCTGTTCAAGTTATTCATGTGAAGAGGTTTTGACGTGATGATGACCGCACGACGGGAGTTAACAGACTTTCAACGCGGAATGTTAGTTGGAGCTAGACGCATGGGTCATGCCATTTCGGAAATCGTTAGGGAATTCAACATTCCCAGATCCACTGTGTCAAGAGTGTGCCAAGAGTATGAAATTTCAGGCATAACATCCCACCATGGACAGCACAATGGTCGACCGCCTGCACTTAACGACCGAGACCGGCGACGTCTGCAAAGAGTCGTAAATTCTAACAGACAAGCAACACTGCGTCAAATAACCTCAGAAATCAATGTGGGACGTACAAGGGACTTGTCTGTTAGAACTGTGCGGAGAAATTTGGCTTTCTTGGGCTATTCCAGCAGAAGACCGACTCGAGTGCCTTTACTGACAGAACGACATCGCTTGCAGCGACTCTCGTGGTCACGTGAGCATATCGGTTGGTCCCTAGATGAATGGAAAACCGTGGCCTGGTCCGATGAGTCACGATTTCAGTTGGTAACAGCTGATGGTAGGGTTCGAGTGTGGCGCAGACCCCACGAAGCCATGGACCCAAACTGTCAGCAAGGCACTCTTCAAGCTGGTGGTGGCTCCGTAATGGTGTGGGCTGTTTTTTCATGGCATGGACTTGGTCCTCTGGTGCGACTGGACCGAATATTGACTGGAAATGCTTATGTTCAGCTACTTGGAGATCACTTGCAGCCATTCATGGACTTCATGTACCCAAACAACGATGGGATTTTTATGGATGACAATGCGCCATGTCACCGGGTCACAACTGTTCGCGATTGGTTTGAAGAACATTCTCGACAATTCCAACGAATGATCTGGCCACCTAGATCGCCCGACATGAATCCCATCGAGCATTTATGGGACATCATCGAGAGGTCTGTTCGTGCCCAAAATCCTGCACCATCAACGCTTTCACAATTATGGACGTCTATCGAGACAGCATGACTCAATATTCCTGCAGAAGACTTCCAACGACTTGTTGAGTCCATGCCACGTCGAGTTCCGGGCGAAAGGAGGGCCGACACGATATTAAGAGGTATCACGTGACTTTTGTCGCTTCAGTGTACATAATAGATTAAAAATGTATTTCTATTCTTAATGAAGTAAATGATTAATTTTTATGAAAATTCTTACATGTATCAAGGCGAATAATAACAAGCAAATTTGTTAAATATAAAAATTAATCTTTTAAAGCAAATATGACGGGAAAGTTAACCTTTTTGATGATAATCAGTAGTAGCGTTTATTTTGTACAGAACGAGAGATAAATCGTATCCAAAATCAATTTTCTTTTCTAAATTTACCTGCTATAAAAATAAAAAACTTTGATTCATTATTTATTATCCGCCAGTTTAATTTTAGGTACCTTTAATTTAAATTAAAAATTATTACTCATTGCTAATGAATTCATTAGAATGATATAGATTACAAAATTAATTATCTCACAGAGTAAGCTGCTTTTTTTTTCTTTATAATCGCATAATAAAACAACGAAGGGAAAACGAGTTTAGTAACAATTTAAGCATTTTTTGGTTTATCTTTGTGTGGCAACATCTTGCTAACGAATGCGATTTTTAAATTTAGAAATTTAGATACGATTAACGATAAACGTGAATTTGTAATTATAATTTATTCGCTCTCGTATTTCATCGGCGAATTTTGGGTCTCGCGTTGTGAGTATTTTTTTTTTCTCTTTCTCATTGTCGTTGCAAAAATGAAATTTGTATTATTATTATTATTTTTACTTGTTAAAGCGTATGATTTTCAATTAAACTTTCCAAAAAATTTCGATGCGAGATTTATAAAGCTAACAACATCGCCATTTTGATAAGATTATGCTTTAAAATTTTAATTTATTATTTATATCAGTATCAATACATTTATTTAATGAATTAAAACTACTATAACTTTTTTAACGATTTAAGTAAATTATGTTTCACTAGATTATTTCAATGATGATTAGGAAAGTTTAATCACTATTGCTACTCGTGTATATAACGTTTTTGCCCGACTCGTTGTACAGAGGCAATATACGCCCCTGATGAGCATTAGTGCTGAATTTGTTGCTGGTGGATTTGTTGTTCAGTAATTTTTTTAGTTATATTATTAAAAAAGAGTTTATTTATTACTGCGCCATTTTTTTCCAATCCTCAATGCATGCTAAAAAGTCATCGGCTATGATGGCCTTCAAAGCGCGCGGTGATTCACGTTGAATCTCTTCAATCGACTCAAAATGGTGTCTCCGGACTGGTCTTTTGAGTTTAGCGAATATCCAGAAGTCGGACAGTGTGAATACGGTGATTGTGAAACGATAAGGGTTTTATTTTTAGCGGAAAAGTCACGAAGAATAGATGCAGTGGGAGCTGACGTATTCAGTGTTTTCGGTACCAATCGAGATTTGACGCGTTTGATGCCCAAAATGGAATTGACCGATCCTTTTGAAATTCCAACATCGTCAACAAGGTCCCTAATTGTAAATAGAAGGTTTGTAAGCACCAAATCTTTAATTTTTTGTACTTGCGCTTGGTCTGTTGAGGTTGATGGTCGACCAGAGGGCTCCTCGTCTTCGACGCGTTCTTTGCCTTCTTTGAACTGTTTATACCACTTCTAAACATTTCTTTCCGATATAGGAATGCTCACCGAATGCCTTCTGCAACATTCTATACGTTTTCGCCAACAAAATTTAATGCAAGTTATTTGCTCAATTAATTCAGACATTTTTCAAATATCGCCAGGAATCAGTTTTATCGTCTCATAAAACCAAGCGTAACTAATGAAATTTTGACGTCAAATTTCCCACAGATGTCAAGGACAGTGCCAGCATCCTAGAAAAAGGAGAAAAAATTGAAATTCCATCAACCCCTGGAATTTTAAATTGAAAATTGGTCTTACTTTTTGGACTAATGTTTGCTATTAAAAAAAACGTTTGTTTACTGCATGTTTGCTACCATAAAAGTTAAGTTGCACGTATTGCATTGAAATGAATCAATATCTATATTACATTTTTAATTGAACATAACATTCCACACGAATCATGACTCAGTGGCAATGTGCGCCGCTGGTAAGCGTTAAGGCTGAGGTTCAATCATCATGAAGCATTATTGTTGACACCTTTTAAAAAAATAGGAGACTCGAAGGCGTTTGGGATGTTCAGTATCTTTCTTTCGTTAGTCGGACTACCTGGTGGGAGTTTTCCTTGATTTTTCGCATACGATACGGAAATGTGGGGTAGTTTCCAGAAGGCAGACTACATGACTACAGAAGGTACCCCTTTCCTTCCATACATGAGTAGATTTCTCGTGGGATGTCCGTCAAGCACTGCAAAACACTGAGGATAAACACACGCACATTAACTTCCGATAGAAAGAGTGTGTAACTCTGAAATTCATTATATCATTACATAAATTTTTAGTGTTTGGAATTTTTATAAAAGGAAACTTTGACTTGTGTCCTTATGTATTTCATCAGAAATCCTCAAATACATACAAAATTGCATTTAATACGACCGAAAAATGAATAATTATTAAGTTAACTTATATATATGAAATTATGGATATAATATCTCATAAAATCTGTTGACATAAATTAAAAGAACATGAATTGACACAAGTAGGAAATTAAAAATGACTTGGATAATTTCAATATTAATAAATCATAATTTAACAAGTGGTACCTTTACACAATATAATAGTTTAAAGTATCATATAGGAATCGGAGTTGTTTATGCAACTTTAATTATCGCTCGATTAAAATTTCATTGAAGAAATAATTTATAAATTAATTTCACACAATATAAAATTTTTAATACAGTTAAAATATTCGTAAGTTATTTTCTTTGTAAAGTTACTTTCTTCAGCATTTTCAAAATCCTATGTCGAAGGACGCTAGCTAGTCGGAAGCCTGATATTTTAGTATTTCGTGAAAACCTATCTAAATATTTTTATGTACAAAAAGTGTTGTTTTAAATACAAATGTGAAATTCTTTTAAAAATGAAAAAAATATATAACCTATAGCATAGGTTATATATTTTTATTCATTTTTAATTTCAAATTATTCATTTTCAATTATTCATTTTTAATTTCAAAATTTTGATTTCAAATTTAAATTTTTAAAATTTTAACACCTTTTTTTATAAGTTTAATAATATTTCGCTTCTTAGTATCCATCTAAAACAAAACTAAGAAAAATATATAATATAAACTAATAAAAAATATAATAAATACTAAAATATATATATAAAAAAAAATTTTTTTAAACGGATCTACCGATTCGTTTTTCTGAAATATTTCAATAAACCAAATCAACAACAAAAATAATCCACTCTAAGAGTAAATTCAGGTTCCTTTTGTAAGGATTTTTTTCATCCATTCCTCTTTGAATTTCAAAACCTGAAATAAATGCATTTGGGAAAGAATATATCCTGAAAAATTACTCTTTTTTAAAATACATATATACGTCTGATGGGGAAGAAAAGAGAATGCTTAATACGTTCTTCTGCTGCTGTTGAGACTCCCCAATAAAATCCGCCTTCGTCTCAGTAACGATAAAATATCCGCACAATGCAGCTCATTGTAGAGATGAAATAACATGGCAAAAACGAAGAAGAATTATTTTCAGCTGCGAGCACAAAACTGCATTCGAATCATTTTTCAAATCGTGATCAGGGGGAAAAAATATCTTTTGTCAAACGAAAACTGATATCTCACGTGAAGATGAGCCTCTTTTTAGCAGACGATTTTAAAAAAATCGTTCTCGGCCCAAAGATTTATGCTCTATTCCATAATTTTAAGCATATTTTCGTAAGTAATGAGTTAAAAATTATTTTATACCTCGCTTTTCTTTTAACTTCGAACATTAAATTACATTAATTATATTTTAAATCATGATCAGGAAAAAAATTCTTACGGAAATTAAATTTAATATTGAATAAATATTATGTTTCTTTTATCAGACAGAAAAAAATACGTCTTATATTTAATTCTATAATTTTAAGCACTTTTTTAAAATGTTGATTAAACCTTAAAGGAAATCTAATACATATTCATAAGTTAACTAAAATATTCATTAAAAGAATTATAATTAATGCTCTTCGTCTAATTTGGGAATTATGATTTAATTAATGTCATGTAAAATAATAAAAGAGGCACTTGCTTGCTAAAGGATAATAACATACGTTCAAAAATGCTAAAATTAAATTTAATTAATATATTTTCGTCTATTAATTTAATCAATTTCATATAATAGTAAATTTTAAACATTTATTCAAAATAAAATTTATTTTCCTCCTTTTTTGTAATCTGCCATCTTTAAATTTTATTATGGAATTACTTTTGCCAACTTCAAGCTCTTTTATATTCTATTTATGCTTATCATAAATTGGAATTGTTGGATATTAAGCTTTAGCCTGTATATAACTAGAGTAAACTGCCACAATACATTCAAATAAGGTGTAAAGAGATGCCTTCCTAAGAGACTTTTTAGCAGAAAGACAGAACTCCTTATGGTAGTTCTTAGATAATGCTGTATCTGCTACATTGATGCGACTTATCATTCGCATTGAAGATTATTATGAAAATCTGACTGCTGGTATGAGATTTTCTGTGACGTTCAAATTTCAGTTTACCAATCTTTCAAACTGTAACTGTGGTAACTGGGATATATTCGTTGTTATTGCATACTAATCACCATGGAAAAAAAAAAATCTTTTTTGTTATTTTTTAAATGATCAGTTTTTAATTAATACTATTTGCTAGCATTTTATTAATAATCCCAGATTATAGCCCCAGAACCCAAACTGATTCTTATAGAATAGAATTCATTCATTTGAAACAGCCAGGTTTGTTGTTTTTGAACGTTATTAAATCCTTTTTATTCCATTTATATATGTTAAAAACAACCCATCCACTAATTGCCTTTCGGCAGGACTTTTTGGAATAATTTGATGCATTTGCATTGAGAGGTAATTTGCTGTATAACTGCAATTACATGTCATTTAAAAGAAATTTCTGAAAAATTCCTCTAACTTGACCATCAAGATGAAACGCTTGACACGTTATCATAATCCCCACTGAATCTTTTTGTTTCTGAAAGCCTCTTTCGTGACTGACATTTGTGGACTCGAACTTGAAGCCCCCTGTACGCTAGCTACTGAGTACCTTACCAGTGAGCTACGAGCTATGCAAATTGTTAATTAGCACAAAAATAAAATATTTTAAAACGTTTCAAATACTATTATACTAAAATTCCATTCTCTTTAGATAGGTATGCTCATACACATATAAGTTTCTATTTATTTCTTTTGCTTTATAAAATTTCTGTAATGGCTTAGAAATTTAACTTAAAAAAATTAGGAAAAAAAAAAATTCTTAAACTGAATGAAAATCATTTTTATTTTAAAACGCTTCAAAACTGTTTGGTAAAAATGCTATAAAAGTTCAGAAGAATTGCGAATAAATTTTGGGAAAAATTGTGGGGTAATCCGGTGGAAAACGAGTTAAAAATGACGAAACTTGGGCCCTCGTCTTGGAGCTCTCAAGAAATTCAGGCTCACTTAGAGGAGAATCTTTAAGGAAACGAAGATGGTTGCTCTGGCACTTTGGCGAAACTTCTTTTCACCACTTAAGCTAATAAACAAACTCCTCCCTCCTCAGAATAATAAAGAAAGTAAAAGAGCGCCCATTTAAACGGCGGATAATTTTTTTCTTTCTTTCTCTACTCATAAGTGATCAAATTGAACTTTAAGAAAACTTTTCATAAAAATGTAACTATTAACTTATTATATAAATTACTGTTTTATGGAAAATTCAAAATCGTTTGAAACAAAACTAATTCGAATTTAAATTAACAAAATATATATATATTTATATTATAAGTTATTCTGGCAACACACATAATTTTAATGAACATATTTTCTTGAAATATCAACCCACAGATTACAGTACGATGACTCTCTTATTTACATAAATCAAAGCAACGATATATTTTTTGCACCGATCGCAATAGTATTATACTTGTTTTTCTTCATTGGCGCAACAGCGACATGGCTGACCAAGACCGTTTGCCTATTGACAAATTTCGAGACAAGAGATGTTTTCATTTTTACGAGATAGGATTGTCAATCCTGCTTCTAACGCTCTACACTCATACTAGACCGGGACCTATGGTTTAAAGTTGATTTTGAACCACTACGAACATCCATAGTACCGCCGGGACTAGAACCCGAAACATATGGCACTAAGCAGCTAAGCGATACTCACTCGGCCTTCATACCTTATTATAATATATTATCATTATTTATGAGCCCCATTATTTTAATATCTTCACCATTTTTATAGTGTACACAGGAAATTTCAGCTGTTTCAAGGAATTAACATGCTCCATTCGAAACTCTACATTAAAAGGATAATTTGCTGACAGAGTTAAGAAAGCATTTTTTAAAGTTCTTTCTTCCATTTTATAGCGGTATATACCCCCTCCTTAAAATGGAAGGGGTATATATACCTTACCCTTATTACCCTCTATTTTAGGTTCTGGAGTCATTTCTTCCTTTCGATGCCTGTTCGTTACAACCCCAATTTCTTCATTAAATTTTGGATTTTCACCTTGCTTACAATGTGTCTCAATGCGAATTTCTATAGAAATTCAATATATAGTTGAAGCGTAAGACTAACTTTTGAATTTATGCCAGACAATAAATTTTTTTTTGTATTCTGTTGTAACTCATATTCAATGTCCTGCAACGCCTGACTGACATTTTATGAGTGCTATTCATGGATGGAGGTAAAGAGGCAACTTCTGTGGTGACGGACCACTCGTAGGTAGAAGTCTGACTTGGCTCCGTGTCGCTGAAAAAGTAGGGCAGTGTCTTCCGAAAGGAATTTTAGTGGGAGCTACACTGCAATTGCAATCGTATGGGAGAAAACTCCCACCAGGTAGTCTGACTCACGGGGTCACACTAAAAACACTGCCAATCTTCCATGGTTTTGAAACACTGTCTGCAACAGTGCCGTCAGCGAATTGAACCTCAGACAAAATGCTCACCAGCGCCTCACGTTGTCACAAGTCGTGTTTTCCTTTATTCTAAATACAGTGACAGGATGGAAAAAGTGGGGTTGGGACACTCAGAAGAATTAAAATTAATGGTAAGGGCTGGATATGTAAACTGGGCGTAGAACATGAATTTAATTATACACTGAAGTGACAAAAGTCATGGGATAGCAATATGCAAATTTTCAGATGGCAGTAGCATCGCGTAGAACAGGTATAAATGCGCAGTGCTTTCATTTCTGTTCAAGTTATTCATGTGAAGAGGTTTAGACGTGATGATGACCGCACGACGGGAATTAACAGACTTTGAACGCGGAATGTTAGTTGGAGCTAGACGCATGGGTCATGCCATTTCGGAAATCGTTAGGGAATTCAACATTCCCAGATCCACTGTGTCAAGAGTGTGCCGAGAGTATGAAATTTCAGGCATAACATCCCACCATGGACAGCGCAGTGGTCGACCGCCTGCACTTAACGACCGAGACCGGCGACGTCTCCAAAGAGTCATAAATTCTAACAGACAAGCAACACTGCGCCAAATAACCGCAGAAATCAATGTGGGACGTACAAGGGACTTGTCTGTTAGAACTGTGCGGAGAAATTTGGCTTTCTTGGGCTATTCCAGCAGAAGACCGACTCGAGTGCCTTTACTGACAGAACGACATCGCTTGCAGCGACTCTCGTGGACATGTGAGCATATCGGTTGGTCCCTAGATGAATGGAAAACCGTGGCCTGGTCCGATGAGTCACGATTTCGGTTGGTAAGAGCTGATGGTAGGGTTCGAGTGTGTCGCAGACCCCACGAAGCCATGGACCCAAACTGTCAGCAAGGCACTGTTCAAGCTGGTGGTGGCTCCGTAATGGCATGAACTTGGTCCTTTGATGCGACTGGACCGAACATTGACTGGAAATGCTTATGTTCAGCTACTTGGAGATCACTTGCAGCCATTCATGGACTTCATGTACCCAAACAACGATGGGATTTTTATGGATGACAATGCGCCATGTCACCGGGCTACAACTGTTCGCGATTGGTTTGAAGAACATTCTGGACAATTCCAACGAATGATCTGACCACCTAGATAGCCCGACATGAATCCCATCGAGCATTTATGGGACATCATCGAGAGGTCTGTTCGTGCCCAAAATCCTGCACCATCAACGCTTTCACAATTATGGACGTCTATCGAGACAGCATGGCTCAATATTCCTGCAGAAGACTTCCAACGACTTGTTGAGTCCTTGCCACGTCGAGTTGCTGCACTTCGCCGGGCGAAAGGAGGGCCGACACGATATTAAGAGGTATCCCATGACTTTTGTCACTTCAGTGTATGTTTTCTTTCAATACAAGTATATGCTTTCAATTTTTAAAAAGGTATTAGTAAATTCACGAGTATATCAATCATACCTTGATATAGATCATATCAATGCTTTTAAATCATTAGGTACATTTGTGCATAAAAATGGAGCCAAAATGTATATGAAACAAATGGCTATCTCTGTCTGTGTGTGCGTGTGCGTGTATGTTTTCACGATAAAGAATTATTGAAATCTGCAAATCTTTGTTTTCAATACACAAAAAGTTGCTGCATTACACAATCATAAAATAGCTACTAAATTAGAAAACACTAATATTGAAGGACACCACTGAATCATCAGAATGTTTAAGGCTAATATTTATTTGTGGACTTCTGACCCACTGGTAAGGGCCGTCGCTGGAGAGCATTAGGGCGGAGGTCAAATCCGCTGGCGGCTTTGTTGTAGATCATTGTTTCAAAATACAAGCACTCGATGGCGTTTGTGATGTTAGTAACTTGCCTCGTGGACGTATTCCGGGTTTTCTCCCATACGATATGCAAATACTGGGTAGTTCCCCCTAAATGTCCTCCAGAAGACACTGCCCTCCTGCTTCAAACTCACGGAGAACCAAGTCAGATCTATGGATGCTCCATCACAAAGGAAGCTGCATCCCCTTTCCTTACTTCCGTAAGATCACATGGGTACTTGGACATTATCTAGATGTTGTTGTCTACCACGTGTCATAAGAAACAACAATAAAGCTACTACACATCAAGAACGAAATAATTTGATTAATTAAGAAAATAGTATTATCCTAATATTTAAAAATTAATTGGAATATTTATTCTTTAAATGATTTTTTGTTCCATTGTATGTCGTACAAAAAATTATATGGTACATAGAAGTCGCGTACATTATGAGCTGCCAATAAAATTGCACGTTACCAAGTTTTTAGTGTTATATAGAGTAGTAATAGTGATTAAGCTTTCCTAATAATCATTACAATAATCAAGCGAAACATAACTTACTTAAGTCATTGAAAAAGTTATAATATTTTAATTCATTAAATACACTCATGTCCATAAATTAAGGATAATGCAGTTCAGGCAAAGAAAGAGACAGAAGCAAAGCAAATTTGACTTATTTGTAAAGTCTATGTATTAAACAAAAGGTAAAGAGCAAAAAAGATGCTATATGTTTGACATAATTAATAAAAATTGCAATTTTTACTCCCTGGAGCAAATTTCAAAAAAGAACTTATTTACAAAAAACAGTATAACATGGTTAGTATGATGGTTAATATGGAGTATGTCTCCCGGACAATGCAATACAGGCCTTACAACGCCTAGGCATGCTGAGTATCAAATTATCAAACTGATCTTGGGGAATATTACACCACTCATCAAGCAATGCCCTCCGAAGTTCCGGTTGGCAGGTGGGAGGGGGTTGACGGGCTGCAGTTCGTCGGCCAAACATATCCCACACATGCTCTATTGGATTCAAGTCCGGTGAGTATGCTGGCCAATCCATACGGGTGATATCCTCCAATTGAAGACATTCGTCTACAATGTTTGCACGGTGAGGACGGGCGTTGTCATCCATAAACAGAAATTCAGCACCCATGGCGCCCCGAAACAAACGTACATGTTGTTCCAGAATGACATCCCGATAGATGGAGCCTGTCATCGTTACACTTTGAACATGCAGGTCAGTTCTGGAACCAAGAATAATTCCTCCCCAAACGAGCCATCCTGCACCACCGTAACGGTGTCGTTCAATGGTGTTCTCTTGCTGGTAACGGGTACCTGGCGCTCTCCATATGAAAGTCCGGCGAGAATCAGACTGCAAACTAAACCTGGACTCGTCGGAAAACATCACACCAGACCACTGTTGCGGTGTCCACAATGCATGCTCTCTACTCCAGGTTAATCGCAGGCGACAGTGAGTTGCGGTAAGTGGAACACATCTGACAGGCATACGAGCATATAGACCAATGTGCCCTAAGCATCTTTACACGGTCTGCCTTGAAACTGTCGTACCGGTAGCTGAAGACAGCTGACGAGACAGGTCTGATACTGTGCTCCGTCTGTTTCTTTTGGCAGTAACTGCTAAATACCGGTCCTCATTCGGCGTTGTAACTCGGGGGCGACCTGTGCTGTAATATCTACTCACATTACCATCATCTTGGAATCGTTGCCAAAGCCTGGAGATGACACTCTGGGCGATTCCAAGCTCCTCGGATACTTCCAGCTCGGTACGTCCACATTCCAGTTGTCCGATAATTCTACCATTCTACCCCATTTGGGGGAAAATATATCCTGAAAAATGACTCTTTTTAAAAATATATATCTACGTCTGATGGGGAAGAAAGGAGAATGTTTAATACGATATTCTCCTGCTGTTGAGATTCCCCAATAAAATCCGCCTTCGTCTCAGTAACGATAACATATCCTCACAATGCAGCTCATTGTAGAGATGAAATAACATGGCAAAAACGAAGAAGAATTATTTTCAGCTGCGAGCACAAAACTGCATTCGAATCATTTTTCAAATCGTGATCAGGGGAAAAAATATCTTTTGTCAACGGAATCTGATATCTCACGTGAAGATGAGCCTCTTTTTTAACTGACGATTTTAAGAAAAATCGTTCTCAGCCAAAAGATTTATGTTCTATTCCATAATTTTAAGAATATTTTCATAATTAATTAAAAAATAATTTAAATTTGGCTTTTCTTTTAACTTTGAACATAAAATTTGCATTCTATATATATTTTAAGCCATGATCAGAAAAATAAATCGTATTTAAATTAAAATTATTGTTGAATAAATATAAGACTTTTTTATCAGACAGAAATAATTTTTTATACTTATTTCGATAATTTTAAGCATTTTTCTTAAAATGTTGATTAAACCTTAAAGCATAGAAATCTAATACATATACATAGAAAATATACATATAGAATAGAAATCTAATACATATTCATATGTTTACTAAAATAGGCATTAAAAGAACTATAATTAATGCTCTTCGTCTTATTACCTAATTTTTATTTAATTAATTTAATGTAAAATAATAAAAGAGGCACTTGTTTACTAAAGGATAATAACACAGTTGTAAAAAATTAATCTATAAAGTTAAATTAAATATTGATTAAAACTAAATATATGAATATGCATGATATCTTTTAACTAAAATATGTATTAAAAGAATAATAATTAACTATATATATTTATTCTAAATAAAATTTCTTTTACTCCTGTTTGTCCTGCAAACTGTTTTTTTCTTATCCTACTTGGTAGACAGCAAACATCTAGAGCAAGTCCAAGAAACCATGTATTCCCATGAAAGGTGGGAAAGAGGGTGCATATTCTGTTGTGATTGAGCACCCGTAGGTTGAACCCAGGCTTGACTCCGTGTCGCTCAAGAAGGAGGGCTGTGCCTTCAGGGAGGATTTTTATGGGTAACTACCCATCGTGCTTATCGTATGGGAGAAAACTTGGAAAAAACCCACCAGGTAGTTTGACGTACGAGGCAAGATGCTGAGCGTCATAAACGCCATCGATTATCCTCGTTTTTTAAAACAGTATCTACAACAAATCCGCCCACTGATTGAACCTCCGACCTATGCTCACTATCGGTGCCATTGCCACTGAGCCACGACTCGGGCTCTGCCATCATTAAATTTTAGTATGGGTTTACTTTTTGCCAACTTCGAGATCTTCTTACGTCAGCTTATTACTATTCATACGTCAGAATTGTTGGTTATTCAGCATTAGTTAATATGTATAGTAACCTGCCACATTACATCCATATAAAGAGGGAAAGAAATTCTTTCCTAAGTGACTTTTTAGCAGAAATATATAAATTATTATGGTAGTTCTTAGATAATGCTGTATCTGCTATATTGATACGAATTTACCGACCACTTTGAAGTATATCATTAAAGAAAATCTGGTAGCACCAACCAATCTGGCTGTTGATATGAGATTTTCTGTGACGTTCTCAATCCAGTTTACCAAACTTTCAAAGCAGTAACTGTGGTAATCAAATATTCGTTTTACTGCTTACTTATCGCAACGAAAAAATCATATTAATTAAAAATCGATTAACAATCAATGACCTATCATTTATCAAATTGATGTACAATCAATGATTGACATATCAATTAAAAATAACTAATATTTGCTAACATTTTATTCCCAAGCACAGATTATTCAAACAGGTTATAATAGAATAGAATCCATCCATTTGAAACAGCCAGTTTTGTTGCTGCTGTTGTTGTTGTTGAACATTGTTAAATCATGTATGCTACAAACTCTATGTTGAACATAAATGTTCATGTATGCTACAAACTCTCGCCCACTAAAAATGAGGTTAGGCCTTTGCTTTCCAACAGGATTTTTGGGGTAATTTGATGCAATTGCATTTAGGTTTGATTTGGTTTGTCGCTCCAAGGTCATTTTTTGCGCACTTTAGGCTACTTAGACAGGAATCTACAGTTTAACGTGGATTAGAGGTAATTTGCTGCATTACTGCTTTTGCATGTCGTTTAAAAGAAAATCCTAAAAACTCCCACTAGCTTGACTATCAAAATGAAGCGTTTTATATGTTGTCACAATCACCATAGAATCTCTTTGTTTTTGAAAACTTCTTTGAATGTAACGAATGCAGTCAGTGGACACGAACCTGAAGCTACCTGTATGCTAGCTGCTACATACTTTACCACAGAGCTAGTTATGAAAACTGCTAATTAACACAAAAATAAAATATTAAAAAAAAATTTAATTGCTACTATATTAAAACCCCATCTCTTCAGATATATATGCTTACACTCGCATAAACTTCTATTTATTTCTTTTGCTTTATAAAATTTCAATAAACGCTCAGAAATTTAACTTAAAAAAAAGGTGGAAGAAAAAATAATTTCTGAAACTAAATGAAAACCATTTTTATTTTAAAACGCTTCCAAACAGTTTGGTAAAAATACCATAATAGTTGGAAAAGAATCCAGAATAAATTTTGGGAAAAATTGTGGGGTAATGTGGGGGAAAAGGAATTAAAAATGACGCAACTTGGGCCGTCATCTTGGAGCTCTCGAGAAATTGAGCCTCACTTAGAGGAGAGCTTCGTCGGAATCTTTAAGGAAACGAAGATGGCTGCTCTCGCACTTCCGCGGAACTTCTTATCACCCACTTAAGTTAATAAACAAACTCCTCCCTCCTCTAAATAATGAAGAAAGTGAAAGAGCGCCCATTTAAACGGCTGATCATTTTTCTTCCTTTCTTCACTCATAAATGGTGATCAAAACAAACTTTAAGGAAACTTTTCATAAAAATATATACTCTTGACTGATTATATAAATTACTGTTTGATGGAAAATTCAGAAACGTTTCAAACAAAATGTATATAATTTAAATTTAAAAAAATAATTTTTTTAGAAGTTTATATTATATGTTATTCTGGCAATAGACATAATTGTAATGAACATATTTTCTTGAAATATCAGCGCACATAGTATGGTACGATCCAGTTCTCCCATTTATATAAATCAAGGCGACGATATATTTCGTATATCAATCGCAGTAGTATTATACGATTTCTTTATTGTTGCAACAGTCCCATGACGATCCAAAGCCGTCTGCCCACTGACAGATTTCGAAACAGGTAATGTTTCTTTTTGCGAGGCAGGGTTGTCAGACCTGCGCCCAACGCTCTACAGTCATATTAGACCGAGAGCTACGGTTTAAATTGGATTCCGAATCACTACAAACATCCCTGGCACCGCCGGGACTTGAACAAAAATCTGAGGCACCGAGCGCCAGAGCGTTATCCTTCGGCTATCAGGCCCTATTATATATTAGTTTATTTTAATATCTGCTGCCCCCCTCCATTTCTCTCCTTCCATGAGACCACACGGGTTCTTGTACTTGTTCTAGAAGTTGATGTCTACCAAGGGGGATAAGAAGCAACAACAAAGCTACTACATCGAGAAAGAACAAAATAATTTGGTTAATTAAAAAACTAGTTTTATCCTAATATTTGAAAACATAATTGAAATATTTATTCTTCAAATTATTTTTTGATCAGTTTTATGTCGTACAAAAAATTACAGAGTAAATAGAAGTCGCTTGCCTATAAAATTGTATGTTTTCAAGCTTGTAGAAATGTTATATACACGAGTAGCAATAGTGATTTAACTTTACTAATCATCATAATGCAAGAATAAAGTGAAATATAACTTATTTAAATCATTAAAAATTATATTTCACTTAGTAAGTATTTTAATTCATTAAATAAACATATTACACACTGATATAAATGATAAATTAAAACTTTTCTAGGCTCAAATTTTAAAGCATTATCTTATCAAATAATCAGCTCTGTTAGCTTGATAAATATCACATCGAAATATTTTGGAAAATTTAATTGAAAATAATACGCTATAACGAGTCAAAATAATAATACAAACTTCATTTTGCAACGACAATGAGAAAGAGAAAAAAAAATACTTACAACGCGAGACCCAGAATTCGCGGACGAAATACGAGAGCGAATAAATTATAATTAAAAATTCACGTTTATCGTTAATCCGCTAAATTTCTAAATTTAAAAATCGCATTCGTTAGCAAGATGTTGCCATACAAAGAAAAGGAAAAAAATGTTTAAATTGTTACTAAAGTAGTTTTCCCTTCGTTATTTTATTACACGATTACAAAGAAAAAAAAGCAGCTTACTCTGCGAGATAATTAATTTTGTAATCTATATCATTCTAATGAATTGATTAGCAATGAGCAATAATTTTTAATTTAAATTAAAAGTACATAACATTAAACTGGTGGAGAATAAATAATTAAACATCAAGTTTTTCATTTTTATACCAGGTAAATTTAGAAAAAAAAATGATTTTGAATCAGATTTATCTCTCGCTCTGTAGAAAATAAACGCTACTACTGATTATCGTCAAAAATGTTAACTTTTGCCTCATATTTGCTTTAAAGATTAATTTTTATATTTAACAAATTTGCTCGTTATTTTTCGCCTTGATACATGTAAGAATTTTCATAGAAATTAAATATTTACTTCATTAAGAATGGAAACAAATTTTTTTTAATGTATTATCCTGTGATTATTAATTAAAATATTTTGTAGAAAAACAAATTTTGGCATTTGGTACATTTGAGTAGAATTTTTGGATCGCATATCAGCCTATTTTCAGCCAAGCAATATTTGGCTTAATAAATAAAATCAAAAATATTTTCTTAAAAAAATCATTGTCTAGAATAAGTTTTCAATTATATTGGTTTTCAAAAATCAAAAAAAAATTAAAAATTTTTACTTGTGAAATTTTTATTCATTGAAATTTATCCCGTCTGTATTCCATGGTGTCTCATTACCCATGGCATTTTTTATCTGCTGTCAGATTTGAGTGACATGTTGTTCTCATTCGAAATATAATTTAAATAACTGTAGAGTTTCTTTTAGTATTAACATGGGGAAAAAAACCAAAAACCAGAATATTTTCATAAAATTGTTATAGAATTCTTCTTTAAGAAGTTATCGAAAGTTCTTTTTTTTTTAGAATTGTGTGAAATTTGGTATATAAGAATCGTTTTTGTACTTGCCACTCATTTTGTAAACAAGAAATACCAAGATATTTATATTTTTAGGTTGCAAAGTTAAATTATACATAAACCTTTTTCATTTGATAAAAAGATATCACAAAAATGGTAGAGCATATTGGTCACTGCCCGCTTCAAATAAATTTGAAATAATAATAAAATAGTTTTGATAACGTTAAAAAAATGCAAATATTTTTGTTTACAGAGGAAATAACGTGTTTAGTGGCGATTAACAGAGAATAACAGAGTCCGTCGATTACGGAAAAATAAAATTTATTTGCTTCTTATTTTCTTAAGCGGGATCCGCCTGCATTTTTACCCATACGCTAATCCCTAATAGCCGAAAAACAGCTAATCCTATTTTTAAAGCATTTGCTAATTAAGAATTCTAATTTATATATAAAATTCACTAATTACATGTGTAGGTTTGTTCACTACTTCACATTTTAAAGTTTTGAATAATATCATTATCTTCTGGCGCTCGGTGCCCCAGGTTTCGGTTTCGAGTTCCGATGGTGCCATGGATGTTTGTAGCGATTCGCAATACAATTTGAACCGTAGGTCCCGGTCTCATATGACTGTAGAACGTGGAGCGTCTGACTAAAATGCCTACCTCGTAGAAATGAAACATTCCTATCTGGAAATCTACCAGTAGACAGACGGCCTTGGCCTACCATGGGGTTGTAGTGCACACTGATAATAATGACGAATATAATTATCAATTGAATCAGTTTTTAAAAATGTATTTACTACTACAAAATTTCCTACCTTACGATTCTACTAGACTATTTATTAAAAATCTATTTCAAAAAACTAAACATCTCAAAACATCTCATCAACTTTTCTTTTATTTATTCATTTTATAATACACAAATTAAATGTTGAAAATGGAAAAATGAGCAAAGCAGTCCAGATGTTAATTTGTTCTCCTCTTTTACAGAATTGAATGAAAAAATAAACCCATTCAAATCTAAAATCAAACAATTGAAGTAACTCCGCCCCCCAAAACAGATCCTAATTGGTTATTTCAAAATCTTTAAAAAACACGGCAGCCAATTAGGCATTTTTGTTCCAATATCCAAGATTTAATTGAATTACTTCCGGTGCCGACACCCTCAGTGAGCAGAAAATTTTCAGAATTTATCGGGCAGAAAATATCATTAGGAATATTTTTGCCAGCTACAGCGAAAATCCAAAAGCCGCCATTTTTAGCAAAAATCAGTCATGCTCGAAAAGGAACGAAATTTGCGTAGAAATTCCAATTATCAGAATGTCGGCCTTACTGCTGCATCGATGATTTGATCTCAACTCGGCAATTATTTTTGTCTTTTTTGTTTTTTTTATCTTCCGTTATTGTTCTGCAAGCAGCAAATAATCTCGAGAAATATAAAAATTCGATAATATTCCTTGAGATTTGTTAATAATTGTCTTCCTTTATTATGGAAGTTGGTTTGCGGAAAGCACATCGAAGAGAGAAAAAATAATTATGATTCGGTCGTTATCTGCATTTTGGGTTTCTATTTTTTGTTTCCCTTTATTCAATAATAAGTAAAAAGTTTGCGTCCTAATACACGAGTTCTGGAGTTACAAAAAACCTAATCAAGCAAAACGAAAAATAGCACAAAATTTCGATAATAAAATTTTTAATAATAAATTTCGATAATTCGGAAAAATATTTTTTTTTACTCCCACTCGGTCGACAGCAACATGTAGATAAAGTCCATGATCCCGTGTGTTCTCATGGAAGGAGGGACAGCTTCTGTTGTTATGGAGCACCCGTAGGTAGAAGTTTGATTTGGCTCCGTGACCCTGAAGAAGGTGAGTGCCTTCCGGTAGGATTTTAGGGGGAATTACCCCACATTTACTTATCGTATGGGAGAAAACCAGGAATATTCCCACCATGTAGTCCGACTAACGAGGCAAGATGCTGAACTTCACAAAAGTCATCGAATCACCTCGTTTTAGTGTCTTCAATGAAGCAGCCAGTATATTGAACCTCAGCCCTGATGCTCACCAGCGACGCACATTACCACTGAGCCACGTGTCGGACAAAAAAAAAATCATCAGATTCAAATAGGTTAGCTGCCACTTCCATTACATGCAATACTTTCAGAATCGAAAAGACTCGGTGTCGTTTCCAATAGCACGTATGAAACATTTCGCATCAATAATCAGGCTGCTTAGAGGGAGTTTTACAGATTTTCCTCCATACAAATATCATCATGTACCCCCCAAAAGTCCTCTCCATATCGCCCGTCGAGGGGTTGTTCGAAGAATACATATGTGAAACTCTAGGCCCACTGATTTTCACTAATATAAATGGCAGTAGCAGAAAATGTTTTTTGTAGAAGTAAAATGCCGGTACAGTTTTTCTGTAGTAGCGAAATGCAAAACCAAGTAAGACCAAAAAATAATATTATTACTAATAACACCAAATTTAGATGAGAAAATTTGACATGTAAAAAGATAACTCTGCATTTATATTATTAAACTCACTTTATATATATATATATATATATATATATATATATATATATATATTATAGTTATTTATTTATTCTTATGTGATTGGGTAGTCTTAGAATGGCACGTTTAGTTTTTTCAAACTATGGGAGCTTGACTCAAAAGGCTAAGCCACATTGAATGTTCACGATTCTCTTCCGATGCAGAGCGTTAAACTGTAGGTCCCAGTCTAATTAGCTCAAAGTGTGCACAAAATGCTGTGGAGCGACAAACCAAACTAAACTTCAGATGAAGGGCATGATAAATTTGTAGACCATAAAGCCGTTACCGTGTTGAGATTAGGTAACCACCCCTTTAATTGTTTGTTCCAAATTAGAATGGCATCCTCAACCTCGGTCGCAGAAGTGGGCACAAAATGATAGTAGGTTTGGTTTGGTTTGTCGCTCTACGGTCATCTTGTGCACACTTTAGGCTAAACAGACCGGGACCTGTAGTTTAAAGTCAAAGTGATAGTAGAGTGACAAACCATACCAAACCAAGCCAAACGGCTGACGTAATAAAGTAATCCTTCTGTATCTGTCATTCAGGCCCACGCAGATCATCATATGGTTCGAATTTTTGGCATTTTTTTGTTAGATACTGCCGTATTCAAAATGCTAGGCAAATTGACAATATTTTAATATGGATAAAATGCATGGTATTATTAAACGCTGTGTATTATATTCTTTAATACATTGTCATTTTAGTCCTGGAATAGCTTGGTGAATAGCAGAACTGAAGGATTGTCTAAAGAAAGAATCGTAGAAGAAGCTTAATTTAGATTCCAAAAGCGATGCTGAGTTGACAGTTTCCGAGTCTGTTTTATCAAATGCATGATAAAAGGGCGTTTCACCCTGATCGTTATTAAAGGGCCTTTTTATAATTATTTCAATCTAGAATAGCTTTACTTCATTTTCTCTTTCTTCTCAATGAAAGCCGAAATAATCCCAAAATTTGACACAAAATACCTCGGTCATTCTTTTATCACAAAGTGAAAGGTGTTTTTTTTTTTTTTTTTTTTACGTTTCTGAGTGAGTGTAAATTTTTAATATACATAATAAATATTGAAAACTGGGTACTGTATGAAAAATTACATTTTTTACTTTTCCCAATATTGATTTTTTAAATATAGAAATGCCATAACATGTGTATAAACCTCATTTGAAACATTTTTGTAATTAGAAGTGTGCGACTACGATCCACGGTGGCGAAAATATAAGCCGATTACCGACTTTAGACTGCACCCTGTATCATCATTAAAAGCACAATTTCTTTACTGGAGATAATTAAAAAGAAGGATATTAAAAAGTGGATTACCTTATTCGTTCTAAAATGTAAAATACCTACAAACTAACAAATGAGTAAACTAGTTCGTTTTTCACTGATGCTGAGCGGAGCTTTCAATTGGGACAGAGAGTATTTTAATCACCCATCGAAATTCAAATTACTTAGGTTTTTTTTTTTTTCTATATTTTAGACCCGTAAAAAAGGATCATTTACCACCTAATGCTAATAACCTCCTTTTTCTACTCATTAAGAATCTTTAATATTGTACAACGTGGACATTGGAATTAATCGATATATTTTATATATATATAATCGTGATATATATATATATATATATCGCGTGTGCGTGGGAATTTTGCAAGTCTATGCCTCCTAAGACAACAGCACCAAAGAAAGGAAGCATCAAGATCTTAATCCGAACAAATTCGGAAGATGTGATGTACACGTATAGAGAAAGAAGCAAACAATTTAAGGAGAAGAGAGTATTTTATTATGGAGATACAACTACATATAACCGCTCGATCAATAAAACATCCCCCTCCCTCATCTTTATGCATACTCTATCCCAGGGGTCTCCAAACTACGGCCCGCGGGCCAAATCCGGCCCGCCAGTGTCATCAATCCGGCCCGCGACAGCGAATATCTTATTGTTGCTGTAATAAGTTGGATAAAAAAACACAGAATGATAATAACTTGGTTTTATTGGCTTGCTAGGTACAGCTTAATGACAAGCATAGTACGCAGAAAATTTAACCTCAGCATAACAACTAACAAATAATTGAAATGAATCCCACTAACATTGTAAATTAGTAAACTTCCCGCGGTTACCCTCGGTAGTTATGTTGGGGTAAAGAGTATGTATATCGATGTTTAAAATGTATATAGCCTGAATAAAACATATGATTTTTATCCTGAAAATCCCCCAGAAACGGACTAGTCTCGAAATTATGGATAATGGCAGAAAAATTAAAACGGTTTTGGCCCTTTGTACTTACTGAAGTAAACAATATGGCTTTAAGGCTGGAAAGTTTGGAGACCCCTGCTCTATCCAATTTAGCATTGATTCGTTGTTGAAGGATGTCCTCCTGCAGAATTTCTTGTCAAGCTCTCTATAGTTATTGAGTTAGATTGGAGAGAGATCCAGTGGTGGTCTGTTATTTTGCTTATTTAACACTAAGCGGGTTCTATTAGGTACATCTGTCAAACTAGTAACTTCTCTGGTCAAGTGTTCAAAAAGCATGAAAATATTTTAGATACCACTCTGTATAATTAAATCAGTGTGTGGCCAGCATTGTTGAAATGTAAGCTCCAAAACTCATGAGAGCAGCGCAACATAACGGGGCGTAAAAAAATAATCCATGTAGCGTCCTCTTATAAGGACTACATTGATTGCATACAAAGAGATTTGGCAATTAAACAAAATTGCGTTCCAGATCATAATTCTTCATTGTTTTCAAATACAATCAGGTTAGTATCCTATCACACTCCTAGACGTTTCCAGACATGTTTTCGCTACTTAACTGGCTCAGTTCGAAGCGGACTCATTAAAAACAATTCTACTTTAATTTTCAAAATCACTCAGCACTGCGCAGATGACGGAACGTCAGGTTCTATCAATGAGTCACCCATCAGTGGTCCTTGTGTTGATCCAGTTAACAGTCCATGTCCCAGTTACACTTTGGATCGTTTATAATAACAAATTGCAGGCTCTTAAAGGAGTGTCCATAGTCTATCTATTATCATGTTCTGTGTATTCTCGACATTTTATTTTGATACACTTCTACCATATCCGCCAACATAGTCAAATGACGCTATGGTTCTAACCAAAATGTTGCGTGATCCTGTGGTCACTTTGCTTTCTTTAACCCTATTGCATTTTCTATATTAAATGAGGATCTATGTTCTTATTGTGCTGCAATCTGTATGTGATACAGTCAAAAGGAGTAAACAGAAAAAAATAGAATATTAGAAATTAAAAAATACCAACTTTAATTTTTTCTTAATTAAATAATAATGAATTTTGCATATAATGCATTCATTCACCTTATTTGATTTTGTTTCTTTATATTGAGGGAAGTATAAATAAATAATCTTAAGCTGAAATAAATATTCAGTAGTTCGATCATTATATCAGTTTTTTTATCCCAACTGTGTTTTTAATATAATAAAATTTTTAATAAGTCAAATTAAATTGTTTTTCCTTAGTTTAGAGTAAACAATAAGTAAAAAATAAAGAATTCAGAAAGTTAACTGGACTTGAGTATGTATATTTTATTATAATACTAAAGTAAATATACTTAAAAAATTTTTTTTATCTTTGATGCATAATTGCTTAAAGCAATTATCCGAGATGATAGAAAAGCAATTTTAAAATTTTGATAAAATTGAGTTCAATTCTACAAAGGAAAGTTAATATATAATGTTTAGCCAACTTTTGGTTTAGTGATAATTTGCATAGCTAACACGAAGTAGATTCAGGTTCCAATCCACTGATGACATTCATCGCAATCACTGTTTTAAGAAGAAGAAAAATCGATGTTGATTGTTTACAGTGTCTAGATCTAAAATAAAAAGTACAATAAATTTTAGGACACAATGTTTTTTGGAAAAAAAAAAATTTTCACAAAATTTTCCAGTGACATAGTAGTAAATATGAAAATTTACTTGTCTAGATATAAATTACTTAAAATATAAAAAAATTTAATTATAAGTTCCATTTTTTTTTTTTTTTTTTTTTTTGTTTTTTTTGTAAGTATATTTTTGCCAATTTTAAACATAAGATTTTATTACGTAATAGTGTTTAAATGTTATGTATCTAAAATGTAAATTCTTACATATATTGTTCATAGGAATATTTTTAAATGTTAATTTCATTTAGCTAAATAGAAGGTTCTGAAAAATAGCTTTTCATTTCTAATTAAAAAAAACCATTAAGTTTATTATATTTATCTACTAGAAATTAAATATGAATAGTTATATTTGTGCTTTTTTGAAATTAATTTCAGCTTAAGTACTACATTCTGAAGCATTTGTACCACAAATAAATAAGCAATGCATGTTTTATAATAATATTACATTTGAATATAACAACTTGTCTTTTATACTTAATTTACTGAATTAAAATTGATATCCTGTACATTACAAATTAAATGTCAAAATTACAGAAACTTTCTTGACTTATAGAATTTTAAAATAGTGCAATAATGAAAGACAAGCATTTTTTGTTCACATTTTATTTATTTATAACAATTCAAAAATTCACATTAAATTCATTAAAATTTGATCAAAAAAATTACATCAAGAGTATTACATAAAATCCACCTATCCAGACATACCTCCTATTAAGATTATTACATCATATCTACAAAAAATCTGTAAATAGAGCTACTTGTAAGAGTAGTGCTACTCACCCTTATCATAATTTAATATATCAAGACATTAATAAATTACTCTTAAAATATTTCCACTAATTTTTAATTTAACAATTTAGCTATAGAAACCTACTCAGATTAACGTTTTATATATCTCATACTTCCGAACCATAGATCAACACCTTTAAGCAATCGGCAATCTGCCACCACACTTCTAAAGCTTTTGTAGTCCAATGTTTAAAAGAATAAACACAACATAATCTAGAAGACAATGAATTCCTAAGCAACAATAATGTGCAGATATATACATAGTAAATGCCCTGATTAAGTAATGCCACAATAACAAAACCAAATAAAACAAGAAATTATAAATAAATAATCAACAGTTAAATAGGAAAATAAAAAAAATCACAATATTTGATTTAATGCCATATCATTTGATATGTACTAGCCTTTTCATGAATTGACTAGAATGGATATAAGTACTTGGAATCTTCAATATTCAAAACAAAAAAAAATTAATGATTAAAAGAGTATGATTTTTTTTCAATATACTGGGCTTGATTATGAGTCATAACCTTGTATTTTTAAAATGTTCTTATAAATATAATACTGTTTGATTAACAAAAAAGTACATACATTTCAATAGACTTCAAATATTACATTAAATTGATATTAAGGGGCTTTTCCTTTTAATAAACATATAAAATCAGCACCATGGCATTTTTAAATTTTAATTTTTTTTTAAAATAATTGTAACAAATTTTAATAAGAGAATATTACCAAAAAAAAAAAAACAGTGAAACCCTTCATCGTTTATATGATTAAAAACGCTTTAAATAATAATACAATGAAAAAAAAAAATAACAGTTATATGTTTACATTAAAAAATTTTAGTTTAAACTTGGTCCCTATGTTAAAATCATATTCAAATAACAGCACCAATAATTTTGATAAAATATCATTTAATTGATTCTTTACAAACTAAATTTAAATATCATGATAGCAAAGCTTAGAAATTTTTTATATAAACACGAAATATACAAAGCAGTATTTCATGATAAATTTTAATCTTGTTTCTTCATACATTTGATTTTATTAAATTTTGTTCTTCGAAAAGGGTATTTATATTAGGTGCCAATATGCACATTTTTACCACCAAAACAATGTAACTTAACAACCAGTGCACTTTAGAAAGGCAAGATAAAGCTCAAACATCTTAATCCCTGTGTAGTAGATTTTTTTTTTTCCATTCCTCCTCGAAAACTGTAACTTGTATTCCATTAAATCCGAACAACCAAAGTGAGATGCTCATTTCATGTGAGCTTCTATCACTTTAAGCATAAAGAAAGACTACTCAAGTAATCTACAAGTAATAATCATGAAATCCTGCTCCATACAAATGTGGGAAAGTGAAGACCAAATTTGAGCCTATGGGATAATGGCTTTGAACATAGATTCCAAGATAAATAGAAGATTAAAAATGAGGTATGTCTGAACAGGGGTAAAATTAGGTCTCAACTAGGCGCTTTGGCAAAGCGGGCATAAGTGAGATCGTAGTTCTTGAATTGGGAAAACTGCAACTCCTTACGGCAGAAACCTCGAAAATCTAGCTTGTTGTATGGATTGTTGGTAAGTGAAGCAACTGACAGCTGAAAAGTAAAGGAAATTAAAAAATTATTTTACAGATGTATTACTAAATATTAACATTATTATTATAAGATTATAAAATTTTTAAACCATTAGAAAAAATTTGAAACATACGTAAGTGATTAGATGGAATATGTAAATCACTAAAATACTACTACAAATAACATTCTTTAATTAGAAAGCAAGTTTTTAATTACTCTAATATTGCAGTATTCAATAGTAAATAAAAATGATAATCACAAATGTTTGTATATGCAGATATTGGGTGTTTGCATTACAAATAGTGTATTATCTCTCATGGTACAAAATGTTTTATTTCTTAATCGATCCAACAACTCTGCAAGAACATTATAGGATATTATACCATTTAACATTTTAATAAATACAAGTGAAGTATCATAACATAAACTGAATATTTTCATTTCAAACAGAGACAGGTTAAATAAATCCAAACATAATTTTCAGCAAATTCAGTGGACATAAGAATGAAGATTTCAGCAAATATAGCAAAGTCAGTGGACATAAGAACGAAGATTTTACCAAATATATAGTTCATGGTTAAATCCTACTTGCACACAAACAGTGGGTGTATATATACATATTTCAATGCGAGTTCATTTCAATTTAGGTTATAAAGTCAGGTTTGGTAACAAAATGTTTCTCCTGTTTTAGATATTAAAAAAAAAAAATCATTAACTAATTTTAAAACTTTCATATATGAATTTGTCCTGTTATATTTTTTGCTTTAGTGAAACACCAATAGGAAATCTCCACTGCATGATACAAAGGTCTCTAAAAGTGGGCTATACCATGGGGAACATACCAAAAATCATGATCATTTGCATGTGTATGATCATATATCATGCAATGCAAAGTTCTCTCATTAGTCACTGGGTCTGGTTTCAGCAATGTCTGTGGAACTTAACAACATAAATGCATCAGCACATGCACGAGGACTTTTAGGAAGACCTATGGAGTGAATATCTCTGAATGTTGAAGATACTTTTTTGATATTGAGTTCCCTAGATGCTAGTGTCCAGTTTCACATCCCAGACGATATTGAAAACTGAATATCCAGATTTAATAGTGCAACAATATATGCAATCTTGACGTTTGGTTCTAAATCTATGTGACATGGTTTTAATTGCCATTACTGGAAACACTAATTACAGAAATTATATTGAACCAGATGTCTTTCAATATTGATAAACAAATGTAATCACATTGCTCAATTCTAATTAACAATTAAAAATTTTTAATTCAATAAAAATCAATGTTTTTGACATCATTGTTAAACAAATATCAATATGCAAAATTATTTAAATTATCACAAATATGCTTTAAAACATTGGTATCAAAATTGAGTCATTTTTAGTATGAACATAACTGTCAACCTTTATTTATTTTTTTAATACAAAAGAAATCATTAAAATTCATTGAAAATTTTATATGGCATTATTTTATAATTAAGGAGAAAATGATAAAATATATATTTAACAGCTTTATCTAAAAATATGATTTCCCATTTTTTAAACCTAACATATTTTAAAATATCTTAAATTTTTATACATTCTCATTATATATAAAACACAATTTTCATTATTATTAAAAATGAAGATTCAGGGTTATTTTAAGCAAAAAATTATAATAATCATCTTTGCCTTTGACTTGCTTATAAGAATTTATACTGTTCTCACTACTTTGCCCTATAAATTCACACAACTTGAAACGCATATTATCATATCTTGATTAAAAATAACACACGTTTGGATAACAGAATTAATTTAATATTCTTGATTAATTATTAAAATTATTTTTGCAAAGATGTACCTTCATTTAATGAAAATAAAAAGTGCTAAAATTTCCTATGTCGATTTTAATAAACCCTTCAATTCTTTTAACTAAACTAGTAATAAACAATGCAGAAGATTTAATATTTCATACAGATAAGCAGAAAAGCTAAAATGCATACAGGTTCTGCAAAATGCAAAAGATGGAATAACATTATTACATACCTTATTAACAAACAAAGTCATCATGAATTTTCCAGGATGAAAGACTTTTACCAAACGATTGATCAAATCAGAATATGAATCCTAAAACAAATAGAAAATTAATTTTAAAATATAAAACTAAAAATATAAGAAAATTGCAATTTTAAATACAACAATAAAAAAAAAAAACTTGAAACAAAAAATATATTTAGCTCTCCTGCAAATATTATTTGAAGAATACAGAGCAGAATTTGTATTAATTCTCATAAGACTTGGTTCTATACCATAAATTTAAAAATCTTCAAAAACCCTTTTGAATATCCTTATATAGTTCAAATTTATATGCAATGATTAAAAGATTATGAAAAATTCCTATTAATTTGATAAACAATTACTTAAAAAACAAGACTTTTAGATGCTAGTGATGATATTGGGATTTTTTTCTCATTATTCACATGAACAATTGAATAAGATATAAAAATAAATATAAGGTGCTTCTAACAATTTTTTTATTCATTAATACACAAAAATTTATAAACTTATTTTTATAAAACTTAGTTTACTAATAAGTATACATGAATTTTTTTGCAGAACAATTATTTCCACATTAATATGGAATTTTTTATTCGGTTTAGTATTAAACTTATAAGTTGCATTTCTTACATCAAGATTTCATTTAAGATTAATTAATAAAACATTTGCATGACTTATTTTTTATTAATTCTACTTAATTTAATGCAAGACAAATAAATGCATTAATTTGATTGGTAGGTTCAAATGGCTTAAATACATTACAGGAGGATTTATAATATTATGCAAATTTCAAAAAAAAAAAAAATGTGGCACAATATTTTTAAATAATTATGTACTTCATTACGTTTTGAAAATAATTAAAATATTTTTATATTGAAAGTAGCTATAAAAATTCTAACAATTTCAACCAAAACAAATCAGAATATTGCAATAAATAAAAGAATTAAACTTAACTATCATCAATGAATTTGATAAAAAAAATTAATTTGACATATTAAAATTTTTACATGCAAGAAAAAATATAGATACATACTTGAGGATAATTTGTCTCAAAGCTCACATAGGAAAACTGTGGCTGAGGTGTAATATGTATAGTACAATAATAACCCTATAAAAATATTTTTTATCAGATATTGACATGCTACTAACAATAAAAATGAAATTTTCTAAATATACGCATTTTTTTTAAACTAAATAGGTTTCAATTTTACTAGAAAATTTTTTTTATAATTTTTTACTATTCAATACTAGTGTTACAATAAAATATAAAAGAAATTTGTCATTAAGATTTATTAATTCACAATAACACTCTATGCTTGCTTATCAAAATCCTAATTGTATTCTTTTAAATTAAAAATCAATCAGCAAATGTGTCTGGATAAACTAGATTTCATAATTGAACCTTAAAAAAAATAGACACTATAATATAAAAATACATCCTTCATTTTATATATCAAATTAAATTTTAAGTTGGTTCAAGCACTCAGAGGTTTTAAAATAAATATTTTATAAGGTTTTTTTTACATGAAACATTAAAAAAATTAATTAAAAGAAATAATTAGTTACTACTTACTCCCTTGAACAAGCCATTCATTGAATATCCACATGGATCAAATTGAAAATCATCAATGACAACTCCAGGCAACAATTTATCAATGCCAGACATTTGGGTGGCCTCTTTGCCAGTTGCACATACCTCTTTAGTGAAGATCTTCATGATCTTGGGATCTAATTCTTGCATGATAACGTGATTAAAGTTAAGGATAAATGACAAAGAACTTAAGATCAAGAGAAAATTAGAGTAATTAATACAGTGTAACTTTCAAATTTAATTAAGGCAATTTAAATCCTTATTTTTACATTAAAAGATATATTCACAGATTTGACATTTAAAATGTTATTTATAATAATATGAAAGGATATCTCCAGTGTCTGGTCAGGAACTTGAACACCAATGAACTTTTCCAATGGATTTAAAGTATACAAGTACCTTTAATGAGAAAAAAGACAATAATATTAAAACAAAGCTATATACAATTCAAAAATTAATTATATGGAAATAAATGACTTCAGAAAGAAATTTCTTCCTAAAATACAAACTCAATTTAAAGCATTAAACTCAATGTAAATCAAGATGATAATCTTTCATTTGAAATATTTATAATATTCAGGTGCTACCAAATAAAAATATATGATTAATGATTAATTAAAATTAAAAAATGAATAATTATATGATAATTTCAGCATTTATAAATATAATTTCTCCAAAAAAAATTTTAATTTCTTAGGTCATAATTTTTTGCATATAGTTCAACTTAATATTGCCAGGTACAATTTCCATAAACAAATGAAAGTAACTGGAATAATTCACATATTGCAATAGTATGCTAACATAAAAGAATTTTTTTTTTTTTTTAATATCTTAGTATCAAAAATCAAACAATGTTTATTAAGGGTAAAAGTCTAAAGAAGATATCTCAATAAACGAATGATCAAAACAAAGATACATTTATCATAAATGTAGATATATAAAAGTTAAAATAAATGGAAAGCTTAAATTCAGAATAAAAGTATGCATGATATAAAAAAAATCTATTAGGGAAACTTGAAATTTCAATCATACTTTCCACAATTTTTAAAAATTTCAAACAATTAACTTATGTTTTCTATATTTACCGGAAATAAAAATATTATTCACTGCTTAATAATTATTAATTGACCTTCTAGGCAGCATTTTCATCAGTCACTTCATTCTTTGTTTTTTTACCCAAGCATGAGTAGGGATTGCAATATCAGACCAAAAGTTCAATACCGGTATTCGGTACTTTTTAGATCTTAATATCGGGATACTGGTTTTAATACCAGTAGTAGAAATTTTAGTAAAAGAAAGAAAACGCAGGTGTTTTTTTGTTTTATTTGGCAGTTTCATTAGAGAATGTAAATATCAAAAAAAAAAAAAAATTGTAACTTATAAATTATAACAGTATATAATGAATCACTAAAAAGTAAAAGAACATTTTATTTATTAAATCACAAAAAAGTGTAAATATCACTATCGAGTCTGTGGTACTATTACAAATTTTTGAAATGTGATCTTAAAAAACGTAATGCATCAATTGTACTATCATTAGGCCTGGAACGTAATTTAATGCAAAAATTACCAGCTGTCGAAAACGCTCTTTCAGCATCTACGCTAGTGGGTAGTACTGTTAGCAATGCGCGATATATCTTTTCCAAGTATTTACCTCTAAATGCCTCCTCTTCAAATAAATCCATTTCTCTTCTGATTATTTTGGATATAGCTGATTTCTGTATTGTATTTTGGTTTGTTGAAATTTTTTTAGTTATCGCCAATTCTAATTTTTATTCAAGAGACAATTCCTTTTCACTATCGACATTAGTGTCATCATAATCTTCGATAACTGTACCGAATTCTTCTGAATGTGGAAGGTTTGTAGAGAATAGAATAAGAATTTCACAGACAAGAATTCTTTCACACATAAGAATTCTAAATTTCTAATAAATACTGAAAAACCGGTATTTGAACTTGTGAATACCAGTATACCGGTATTGCAATCCCTAAGCATGAGCATACAATGCATGTTTTATATCATTTTTTTTTTTCCTAATATATCTGTCTTTAATTATCTGCAGCTGCCATTGTGTATTTATAAGATGCTTATTTATTTCTCACAATGAAGTTTTGTCCATTCTCTTCAGGGAAAAAAACATCCATATAGGAATTCATTTTTACTCCAATTACTGGGAGAAGGTAGAAAGTGTTGGATTCTAGGCAGAAAATTTTGGTAATATTTTTATGACACAGAAGCTTTCAAACTTTTAAAATGTACTTAAAAAAAAACTTTCTTTGACTTTTATTTGCTTAAGGCAAAGAAAGTAAGAGGCACTATTTTAAACAATGCCGATAAATAAAAATCTTTTTTTTTTATTCATCAGCAATATTTTAAAAGTTAAACAAAACTTATATATTTTTTAAATTGTTTTAAACAAAAAGTGGTGCTTAAACAACAAGAGTACATGAATTCTAATAAAAATTAGATAGTAAATAAAGGTTACTCATAGAAGTTCGACACATACACATACAAAAGAGCAAAATCAAAGAGATTATTAACTTACCAGCAGTCTCTGTTAATTCTACCAAGGCAATAAGCAGAGCCTAAAACATATATATACATATATAAATCTATATACACACACAGGGAAAATTTAAATATAATAAGAAGAAAAATTAAATTATTAAGTTTTTAATTAAAACATAAATTATATAAAATGCGTAATTTTTTAATGAAACTAAGATTTATACATGAATTTATCAAAATCAAATTCACAACATTTAACTTTCATGGATTAGACAATTTAAAAAAAATATCTTTACTATACAGGATAGTTATTTATTAATCATAGTAAAAATTAATAGTTAAAAATATTTTCTTACCACTAGGAAATAATTTATCCAATAGCTCAGTCTGAAAAGGCAAAAATAAAAGTTATTTCATTCCAAAATTATTTTCATTCACAAAATATATTAACACAAACGGGCAAAGCTAGATTAACTACAATTAAATGTTTCTTAAAATTAAATCAGGCCAAATCATTATCTAAATTAAGAAGAATAAAATTTCAAATATCAAGTTTTAATATATATTTATAAAAGAAATTAATAGGCTCAGTTAAAAAGTTCATAAGATTGAATTACTATATACATAGAAGGAATAACTAATTAAATAAATATGCAGTCAATAGTGACATATTTAAGCACGAAATATTAGAAATGATTTGTTTCTTAAGGTAGGCAAAGTATTTTATTTAAATTAATAATTCAAATTTTACCCATTAAACTGGCCTATATCATTTAAAATTGTCTTTAATTTTATCTTCAATTTTTTGTTAAAAGCTTTCACAAAGAATTTTGTTTTAGCAATAAATAAAATCGAAATAACAGTATAACTAGGGTAATAAAAATGTAATATGCCATTTAGTGCAAAAAATACAAATTTTACATTACTATAACTAATCACTATTATAAAATACTATATTATTACCACTACATATTAAACTATTGATTTACTGGATATTAATTTATTGGATTTTAATTTCAACATCTCTTAATGTACATGTTTCCTGTATATGATACAATAATAAAATAAGTGAAATATTTAATAAACTATTTTACATTGCTTAACTGTTTTTATAAGTTTTTTCATACTTGCAACTTAGTAAAATATTAGATCATTTACCAATATGTTATATTTTTATTTTAAAAAATTTGCATTAAGCACATTTCTTTAGATAAGTGAAAAAATTAAATTAACCTCTTCTTGAAAGCTGGTATGAGGTTTTTCTTGCAGCTCTGGGTGCATGAAATTCTTTCTTGAATAAAATAGATCCTGAAAAATTACATAATTTGAGAAACATTAACTTTAGGAATAAGTAATATCTCAATAATATAGTCCAAAGTCTACAAACATGACAGTACATGCCAATTTGAGGATTATTTTTTTCCAAGTAATCTATAAAACAAAATCTATGAGCCTATATGAAAATTATTCTCTTACATTGGTAGAATTTTTCTTTATTAAAATATATCAGATAGTATCCGATTTAGTTACCTGGAAACCAAACCAAGTGATTTTAAAAAGATGAAAATGTTACATAGCTTGCTTAATTCTGGGGAGAGAGGTGGTATGACTATGTTCATGCAGTACTATATTATAAAATATATAAATGAAGAAAACTTAATTGCAACTTTTCTTTCAATGTTATTTAGTAGTAACCTTTTTCATTAAATAAGAGGGTTTTAAGTTCAAAAGAGTCACAGACTTTAAACCCATCATTTTCTATCAATTTGGCGAACTAAAAATCATATGGTGAGGCTTAATAATAGCTTAATTTCTCACT
Organism: Caerostris darwini; assembly: GCA_021605075.1. Classification (NCBI taxonomy): domain Eukaryota; kingdom Metazoa; phylum Arthropoda; class Arachnida; order Araneae; family Araneidae; genus Caerostris; species Caerostris darwini. The sequence continues at coordinate 147,195 of BPLQ01011927.1, read as the reverse complement.
TAAAATTAATATTTAAACTATCAATATTTACTAAATGCTTATATGTTAAAAAAAAGAACAAGATAAAATGTAATCACTCTTAGATACATATTAAAAAGGAAGAAAAAAAAAACTCACCAACACAGTATCGAAATCAGTGAACTTCATAACAACAAGTATCAAAACTTCTACAGCCTTAAGTAAAGTAGTAGAACCACATGTCTTAAGGATAAGACGATTTTTTGAAACAAACATACTGCTTTCACTAAAATAAAATTAAAATAAATTACTTTTGGGAGGAATATTAATAAAATGAAAAATAATTTAAAAGGTAACATCTAATTATGAAAATGTTATCTATACACATATTATTTTATTATTCAGTTATTCTAGAAAAATTTTAATACATTAAAGAAATATTAATATTTTAGATCATACTTAAAAACAACAATAAAATAAGATATCTTATTTCAAAAATTCAATAAAGAATTGCATAAATTTCAATAAGATCACTTAATTTTAATAGAAAATTAAAAAAGTATATCTAAAAAATAACAGACAAATAAAAATAAAAGGTATTAAAAAAAACTGTTGTCATATTTCTAAGTATCAATAAAATGATGTTATATTTCAGTATGTAACTATAAAAAACATATCTAACAGCAAATGCCTTTTTCTATCATTGATTTCTTAAAAATACGTTTTTATATGATTTAATAATCAGCAAAATATCCAAGGATTTTAACACCAAATATTTATATCATTTCAGTACAATATTTTTTTTTTTCATCAAGCAAATAGTTTTAAAACAATGGGTTTACACATGTTTTTTTTTTTAAAAATGAGGACTATAAAAAATTAAGCCTTAACAACTAATATTAAAACAAAATGTTCAACGTGTGTAAAGGCAAAAAGGAAACAATGATAAAAATCTATTGTTTTTAACTTTTGCTGAATTTTACTTTATCTGAATCTTCAATGATCTAATAGATAATAGGACATATACACATATTCTATTCTGGGTTTTAAAAACATATTTTATACACATTATGAAAAACATTTTTATAAATTAATAGTTTGAATAAATGTTTAGTATTTTGTAAATTAATGTACATTTTCATAATTTATCTAAACAAATTTAACATAGTGTCAAAGGAACAAATTGTCCTTTTCTTATTGGATATTTACACTTTGTTTATATATAACAATTTTATTTTTTTCTAAGAACATATATTATAATCCTAAAAAAGGAAAAAAAATAAATAAATACAACTAAATCTTTCTAAAATTAAATATTGAATATATTTTTATTATTAAGATCTCATTTCAAAATCATAACTATAAAAGCATTTTTTTTTTTTCTACATTGAAAGAAAAAACATAAAAATATGCAAACAAAAGATACAGATAATTTAAATTGTAGACCTTGATTTATGTTTTAAAATATAAAACAAGTTCTTCAATAAGTTAAAATATCAAATCATTGTACACCTTTCACAAGAGTAAAAATGCAAAACAAAAGGTTTAGACATGCATGCATGATGTAATTTTTGCAGATATAGCATTAACTTATTTTCATATTTATATGAATTAAATGCACTTAACATGTCCAGTATTAAAATTTAGACTAATTTAATACTTAAACCTCTGAAATAATTTTTATCTGGCTTTTAAATTCTCCCTTTATCCCTCCCCTTCTAATTTGTTTCTATTCTTTTTTATTACTAGCACATTTTATCTATAAAATAATTGCAAGAAAATTGTAATTAGAAAATTTTCAATTGGATTAATTTTTGAACAGTTTCACAAATTATATTTAAATAATATTTTTAAAACTTTGATGATCTCCAGTATTGATTTCCAAGTCATAATACCTCTAGAAATCTTTAAATACTGTTTTCCCATGATATATAAAATCCATAGAATAATTAAGAATTTTTTGTTCTGATGCTATAGTACCAAATAATGAAAATAAAATAAATAATTTCACAGTAATGAAAAATACAAGGAACTTTAATAATACATTTAATAAAGCAGATAAATAGTTTTAACAAGATACACAAAATATTTTTACTAGTCTCAAGCTTTTAAAAATATTTTGTTCTTAATTTACTTTAGGCTCAGAAACACAAATAAAAGCTTTTATTCTGTTTTTTATTCTTGCAGGCATACAAATCAAAACAATTCAAAAATTAAGAATCTTTAAATTGACTTAATTTCATGTTTTCCCCCCACAGAAAATTCCTAAAAATTCCCCGCTTACATTTCAAATGAATGTGAAATTACCACGTTATATAGACTATGCATGACGACCATGCTTGAAACACCGTAGCTTTTCTGCCAAATCACGGTCAGGTGACATCAAAAGCCAGCTGCAGATGAGAGAACAGAACATAACCTCAAATTTATGGGAAAAAATCAGGTCTTATTAAAAAAATTTATTCTTTTTTTTTTTACATATTAAAAAAGGTAGGTTATAAATTAAAAAGGTATAGAACAATATGTTTTTGAAAATTCTATTGAAAAAAAAAATCTTTTTCACAAGATGCAATTTATGGAATAAAAAATTTAAAATTAAAATTAGGCTTATTATATAAAATAAAAATTACATCACAATGCCAAGTAAATATTTCAATGAATGAAGCAGTAATAGATTGTTTTTACACTTCTGGTGAATTTTACACAGTGTATGCAATACAGCTTAAATACTTTGTTAATAAAATATTTCAATAAACTATAGGTTAAAAGATAACAATTATACAATAAAAATACAAAATTGTTTGTTTAACAAAAAAATAATTAGAAATTTGTTTTTCAGGTAAAATAGTAAAAATGTTTCCCAGGTAAAATAATAAAAATGTTTCCATGTAATAAGCTGGTATTTTGATATCAATATAATATAAATTTATCTCAATTTATAACTTTCAAATTTTCCCAAAATCATACTGTAAATATGAAAAACAATTTTATATTTAAAAAAGATGCTTGGCAACAAAATCGAACCAAATCTTGCAAAAAGTCTTGAAAACTGAAATTTAATTGCAAGGTTCTAAAAATAACATAAGGCTTATTTAATTATTTATATTTTAATTTTTCTATAACCTGTATACAGCTAAATAATTCAGTAAATTGACTAAATTTTACTATATCATGTTTAATATTAAATTTCTTTCTCTTCATTTTAAATAGTATCTAAATTTCATAATAATTAATATAGCTATTTTCAAAATGCTATTGATATTGAGAAATATCAAAATTTTAAGGACAAAATTATAATTTTAAACTTGCAGCAAAAAATATTCTCTTTCAACATTTTATGATTACACAGTTTCAAAATGACATCATCACAAGGAAGTTACTTTTACAAAAACCTTAGAACAAAAGACAATTCCCAGAAAATTTGGCAAGTGTTCAAAGGTTAATGCCGCGAGTGTTCCTGACTGTTCAAATTAACTGAAAAAAAGCTCTTAATAGTCAGCATACACTCAGTAAAAAAGGAAAACTTAATGAGAAATAAGATTTTATAAGATCTTTTACAGAAGCAGAGTTCAAATAAAATTATTCACACATTTTAAAATTAGATATTCAATATATTTCATTATATTTAATATAAAATTATTTAAATTTTCAAGGCATAACCAGAAACCATACAAAACTTTTTTTTTTAACAAAATACAAAAATCCTTCCAATATAAAAGTTTTAATACAATAAATGAAGATAAAATTACAAACATTTATTATTTTTACAGATAGTGAAATGTAATTAGAAATTTTACAAAAAGGAAATTTAATAATAGTTAAATTTCTAATTTAATTATATTAATAAGCTAGTTGTACTATAACATTATGATAATCAGTTAAGTTTGTAAATTATTAGCTTTCTCACAGATGTGAAATACTGAAATAGCTATAAAATTACCTTAAAACATAAGCATCCAAGTAATCATTCTTCTTGAAGCTGATTATAGTACACTTCACCATATCTAATACTTCTTCCCACTCATATCTAAAAAATATACATATAAAAATTTCATATGATGATATATACTCCATTTATTACTCATGAAATACAACAAGGGGAACATATGCAAAATTAGATTTCAATACCATGATCAATAAACAACTAATCTACAGATAATCAAATTCACATCTTTGCCTGATTGAAATCTGCAATTCAAGTTAGCTAATATTATATTTGAATGGAATATGAAAAGCAAAATATCCAAAATTAAAAACATTAAATTTGAGGCATTTTTTTTAAAAAAAAATTCATTTAATAGCACTGAATTTATGCAGCAAATTGGAGTATAATATTGATATAAATTAACATTTAATCATCCTTCCTGTCATCATTTTTTAATATGCTCATAGGCTTTAACAAAGAACAAGTACTAGAGAAATAATTTTCATTAAAAAAAAAGATAAATTAGACTTAACCAAATAAAAAAAAAAGTCTTCACAAATTATGAAATCTTTTAGAATAATTTCTCATTAACAGCAAAAATATTTTTCATTGAATATAAAATTCTTAAATAAATTAAGAATTTTATATTCAACAATTCAGTCATTTTTTTGCTCTCTTTTTAAGCAATTTATTATCTGCAAGTCAAATTAAACAGCTTTGATACTTAATACAATGTCTGAATTCATATTAATAAAATATTTAAATTTGTCAACTTTTGAGAAAAATATAAAATAATACAATGGCAATCGCTTTACAAACAAAGAAATCGCTTATCTCTATAATTTTGTTTATAAAAACATTACAAAAATTATTCTAGAATATTTTATTTGGAAAAAAAAAAGCTGCCAGATTTAGCTGTTAAGATTAATGGATAAAAAAAAAAAAACTTAAGTGTGTAACCTAGCAAATAAACAAATAGTTTGATGAACCTTGGTACCAAAAATGAAAAAAAACAAAATTTAGAATATGTTCAAAGTGTATAAAAAATATTGCAGTGTCATACTAATACAATGTTAAAATGAGATAAGGCAGATGAGTAACAGATAAATTGGAGAAAGTCACAATAAAACAAACAAAATCATAAATAGGTTTCCTATCAGGAAAATAGGAGAAGAATGACCTCAAAAAAATTTGATACAACTAGAAAACTATTTTTCAATGTGATAAAATGAAGGCAAATTCATTCTAAAAAATTTATCTGCCAACAAGTTTTAAAAGAAAAACTTGAAATAAAATTTTAAATTACACATTTTTTTTAAATTATGTAATATTCAAAATTTTTAATTCGATGTAGAAAAAAATTATCAAAAGATAAAAATTGTATCATAGAGAACAAATTGAAATTTTGAACAAAAGAATTAGAATTAACTTTTGTAGCTATATTTATTATCATTCAAATAGTAAATCCAGTGAGTTTCATTCACTTAATGTGAATTTAATTAAAACTAATAAAGATAATATTTAAGATGGCTAATAATTATCCTACATTATTTTACTACTTTCAGTTAAAGCTCATATTATAGGAATTATAAACTATATACATTATAAATGGAATATGGAGAGTCATATATCAATATATATCAATTTATATGGAGACTCATAAAAAATCTTCAAAACTAATTTTTTATGTTTCAATTGTTTGACACAATAAAAATATACTGTCATTAAAATTGCCTTTTATATTTTATAATGATCCTCAATAGGCTGTAATGTGAATGTCATAACCCTTCTTGACTAATTTCATAAATAATGAAATAAAGAGACAAGTCACTTCAAACAAGTCATGAAACCCATGTTCTCAGATTTTAATGACACTTATGCCGAATCTCCTTATGGTGGTAACTAACCACATGAAATATTTTCTCTACATAATCTAGTTTCAATTTTACAGCTTATCAATTTTACAGCTTATCAGTTTTTTTACTTGCAAAAAAACCCACGCCTCTTCACATATCATTCAATCATTTGAAATTGTACATACTTGTCAATGAAAGTATAAAGATTTCAGAAAACATTATGTGAAAATTCTATGTATATGTTTCAGTGTACTAAAAAAATAAAATAATACAGGCATATTTTTTGATGAAGTATTAAATATAACAAATTATGTTACCAATGCAAAAGAAAGGTATAATAGCATCATCATGCATTTTAAATAAACTTGAAGATCAAAAAAGGAATTAAAAAAGTAGCATAAATATCTGAAGATGACATATTTTGAAACTTAGAACTGGATCTAATGTACACTTGAAAACCATTAGTCTGAATCACAAAAGTGTATATTTAAATAAATTTAAGCTTCTTCAAAAAAATATGTAGCCATCTCCTTGAGAAACCATAAGAAATCTGTGAAAAAATTTCTATGAGTGATTATTGTCTAGAATTATAAATATATGTTAATCAAGAATATTAAAGTAAATTCGGGACAAAAACTGTCCTCGTAGCAGAACCATCTTTAAATAACAAAAATGAATCAGATTGCAATTATAAAAATCACAACCTCGTTGAAGCTATGACATCGATTTACCTGCAATATAAAAAAGGTATTCAGACAAACAAGAAGGATAGGACAGAAAAGCTAAATCTTTCTTTTACTGAAGTTGGATGTTCTCCTTTAAAATCTCAGATTCTTGTTCAGCACAGAAAGGCACCTTAAGAAAATAGAAATTACAAAAACTTCAGAAGAATGTACTATGCAAAATTGAAGAAATCCTGGTTGAGATCCCTGAAAAAAAAGTTGTGGAAGTGAAAGTAACCAATAAAGAAATCAAAATCTGCTTCACACAAAAAGCAAATCCAGCTATCAACCATTCCCATTTCAAGTACATAACAAAGAAAAAATACAGAAAATATTTTATGTATCTGATTATGCTATTTGTTAAGCTCAGATGCTTATTAAAGAAAACAGATTTTATACTGAACCAGATCCTAGATGAGAGAAATAACAGGTGTCTGAAATTGTAGATTTAGTGAAAAATTTTTTACAAGAGTGATGAGTAGCCAAGAATTATGCCATGCAAGATGTTGCGAGTATAAAAAGAAATGTACACACTTGGTAAAGTGGTTCAATCTTAGTAACTTAACGTGGATTTAATTCGAGTTTCAAAAAAAGAGTATCATATAAAGTTGGGTTTCTCAAAGTTTGGTACTTTGCAAACAAAATGTGTTTTATCTGATGCTAGGTGGCCCCCATTATATATGTATATATACAATTCCTCAGAATGTCAAATTGCTTTCGAATGTCACAAAAATTATGTTAATTATCAGAATATTATGTAACAGTTAATGTACAGAATCAAAGATGGAATGTCTGCTTAGACACTGTAATCAGTGACCTCTCAGAGTAAATGCACTTACATATTTATGATCCAGATTCAAAGAGAAATGACAAAATCAAATGGATCTCAACAGATAGCTAATGCAACAATTAAGCATAAGCTACATATAAGCAGACAACATTTGATGAATTTATTGATAATTAGACAAAATTAAAAATTTCATTCTTCATTCCTAAATCAGTCATGATTCTTAAAAAGATTAAAAGGAAAAATTTACCATAAAATGAAGTCATTATTTTGATGAACTTCGGTAAAAATTACTCATTAGTGAGTACCATTGAACATATCTGAGTCATATATCAGTCACCCTGTGATTATACACTATAAGAATGCTGAGGGAGAAAAGATCAACTCATCTCACTGTATCAAATCTGATGACTTCACATAATAAATATGATTAATAATGTAGATATGGTTTATAAATCCAAGAAATAACTATGAGGTTTTGGAAATAAATGTTTCTATATATTACTTAGATACACTAATTTACTGATGGGAGTGCTGCACATTATAAAAACATGTATATATGAATTACATTTATTATAAATAGTTAACATTTGAAGGATTAATTGTATCTCCTGAACAATTTCTAAAGCTAAAGCAAATATAATTAAATGTATTTCAATTTAGTAACATTATATTTATCAGGGATTTTAAACTAATATTATTTTGTTTTTAAGATGAAAGAGATAATGTTATATTAATTACAGTTTACAGCTATAATTAATATTTAAAAACAATAGAAGCAATTTTTTTAACAGGGTCAAGGTTTATTAATAATTATTACATAATGGATCTTGAAAGATTATACATAGTATTATTATTTAAGGTTTATTTATATTGAATATTAATAATGCAATTTAGAAGTAAATTTTTTTTTTGTTCTTAAATTTTTTTTAACTAAATAAGAAAGGATCCAGTAATTTCAGCACATATATTACTAATGACAAATTTCTACTTTAAAAAAAACAATTATAAATAAATTGTGAATTACAGAACGAAAATTAGTAAATTATTCATATTGAAATTACAATCGTTCATCCGCATCACAAAACTGTAAATGAAACACTGCCGAAATTTTTAATATTTCTAATTAAAGGACAGCAATAAAATATCTTCATAAGAAAAAAAGGTGTTGACAGAAATGCAACAACTTAGGACTTAAAAAAAAAAACATTCGTACAACCTTGAAGTAAATTAAGACATCGGGGAAAACTGAAAGAGTAGGAGATGGTTGAAATTTAAACATTAACAAATGAAAATTTAATGAGTTGTACATATAATGTTAAATTAAAAAAATAAAATAACATTTATTTATCTACTTCAAAAGAAATTATGTAAATTTGAACAAGATTCTGTGTATTTCCATAAATAAAAATTGCTATTATTTTTTCTTTATTATCTTATAAAAGAACCGAGTTTCAATCAACATAAATAATTATATAAAATAGACTAGATACAAAATATTTATAATTTATGGTACAAAAAGCAAAATATTTATAATTTATGATAAAAAAAAATAATAGCTACTTACCGAGGTATAAGCCGGAGATCACATTTAGGTGTATTGCTCTCATTACTTCTTCCAAACCAAATCTCCAATAACTTTTCAGCTCCTTCAAAAAAATCCATTTTTGCTGTTTGTAACGAGCAAAGTTTACAAACTCTTCCCACAGCACAACAAAATATCACAGGCAGAGCTTGATTTAACCGGCAAGTGAATAGATTCAAGGATGCAGCTACTTGCCCAGTCTTGTTTGATATCCGACTGAAATTTGGTGTTGCCACTCATTCGTGCGTTATTTTTATACTTGTATATTGACGTCACAGGATTGTCATCAAAGGAGAGGAACACGTGATGCGAAATGTCAAATTGCTTTCTTACTTCAAGCTGGGAAGAATTGACAAGTCTGGCGATAGGAAATTCAAGTTCATATTGTTCATTCTTATGAAGTTCACCTACACAAATATCATACTTTTGAAACATATTGTAAAATATTTTAGAAACTGTCATTCAATACTAAATAATTTTTAAATTACTGATATTTTTTAATTTAAATCGTATTGATCTGATATAAAAGTTAACTTTTTTTTTTTTTTTTTTTACAACAGAGCTTTTTTGTTCCATTTAATAGTTTTCGAATAGTCCGCGATGAGAGGGATAAGGGTAGAATAATAGAAGTAATTCTTTCAAGGATAGCTGTCCGTCATTTTTGCATTGTATGACAAATACTCAGAAAGAATCTAACAGTCAATCCGAGTATCAATAAGAGATGGTTGCACAAACCATTATCATCGCCATCAAATCTCCTCGTTTCTAAGAGCAGTGGCTACAACATACACCGTCAGCGGATTTGAACTTGCGCTCTCTTGAACGATAGTCTGCAAGTAGTTTTCCTGAGCCATGTGTGGAGTTATATTTCATCTAAATGTAATTTTATTCCCTTTGTCCTGAATTTATTTTCTTTTAAAAATTTTATTTTTATTTATTTTTTGTTTTATTTTATTTTTATTTATTTTTTATTAATTATTATTATTATTATTACTATTATTTTTATTTATGAATACTTTTAGTGAATAAAATGTGAAGCAAAATAATTCTGCTTGCATTTCTAAATCTATTTCTGTTTTTTAATTTTTAGATCATCTACTAAAAGAGTTATAAAAAGTAAATGAAATCGATTTCCAGTGTGCTGTTGATTCAGTTGATTCAGAAAGTTGATTCATTTATATTTTAATTTCAAAAAAATTGACTTTTGTCAAAATATTATTTGAACTTAATTAAAATTATTTTTGACTGAAACACATGTATTAATCACATCTGTTGAGGTCGAAATATTTAAATACTAAATAGATTTATCCAATGCAGCATTCAACGCTAAGAAATTATGTAATTCTATAATTCTCAAATTTTAAGAGCATGAAAAAAGTAAGGCTAAAAATCAAAAGAAAAAGACACAGTCTACTAAGATGGCTTTGAGCATATTTCAATATATTTACTTTTGGAATATGCATGCCTTACAAATACATCATTTCCAAATATTAACTTTACATACTTCTTTTGAAAAAACGGGAATCGACAAAAGATAGATTTTCTCAAATTCTATTTACATCGCTTAATCAACGTCTCTTGGATGATTGCATGTATAATTTAAAGTTTCTAAATTATATTTAAAGTGTTCCGAAACTGCTCGTGAAATAAATTAGACCTCCTCAAACTATTTTTTCCACAAAGCTGTAATAAAACAATTCGAACGTTTCAAGTTAAAGTTCATTTCCATATTACATTCGAAAATTCCGTAACAGAAACACCCTTGAATGTCTTTTATACAATAAGTATTCAGAATAAAGTTAAATAAATAAAATGGATGAAGCCATGTTGTTTATATAAAAACCTATATTGCAATAATATAGATATATTATTCCCATCTTCCATATTTTGATCCACACTTACAATAATCTGTGTTTTTACGAATATTTTTTTTTTCTTTCAAATATGAAGGAGTAAACATTTTTGAAATAAGTCGCATGAAATTTTTGAAATCGGTAGCATCAAATTCTCGGAATAAATAGATTTTTGAAAACATTTTGGAACCAAAACATCCTGAAAGAGTAGAAACACCACAAGTATTAAGAAATAGACATTTTTGGAATGAGTCACATGAAATTTTTGGAACAGGTAACATCAAATTCTCGGAATAAGTAGACTCAAATCGTCGTATTTTTTAAAACGTTTTGGAACAGAAACATCCGTAAACACTCTGAAACACAAAACAAAAACACCAACAAATACGAAATAAACACTTTTGGAATGTGTCACAAATTTTTGAAACCGGTAGCATCAAATTCTCGGAATAAGTAGACTCAAATCTGAAAAATCATTTTGGAACAGAAACACCCTTGAATGTCTTTTAACAGTAAATATTTAGGATGGAAAAAATAATGAAAAGAATGAGATTCTGATATTTTATATCATTTAATTTTTAAATTGTTACTATTTAAACATAAGTTGAAATTTATGCCACATGTTTTTCGTTGTTGTTTACTTAGAATATGCCGTTAACACATTCAAATATAAATTTATTCGAAATAAAAATTCGTATCAAAGTTAATAATGGCAGTCTTAAAAAATTATTGTAAAATGGTAAATTTTACGTAATTTTGAAGAATTTTTTTTATTTTTTTATTTTCATGGTGGATAATTCTAAGAAATCACGGTTAAATTATGAGAGCTATGAGAATAAATGACAGTAATTTATATGTAATAATTATAAATATCTTATAAATTATAATTTTCTTTATTTAAAGGCAAAGTTCAGTAAGTGAATTAATCCAGTAAATCTAATTTTCTCTCATCTAATCATGTTTCCTTTTAATAAAACAAATTATAATTATTTTCTGAATATCTGGGCCATGTCGGAGAATCAATTACATGCATAAAATATAGTACTATTAAATTTTATGTTTACAATACTTCTTAAAAAGTATATACCTGTTTATTTTATTCTGATTCTTATTGAGAAACATCAAAAATATAAGTAATACGCAAATTTCTTAATTAGGAATTTATTTAAATATTGAGTTTTGGATTTTACGTTATACAATGAAAAAAATATAAAATGTGTAACTTGGAAATAGTTTTCATAAAACAGATTGAGATTATTGATTTTGATTTTTGAGATTTAAAAAAAAAAAAAAAAAAAAAAAAAAACATTTTAAGCATAATTAGATAATGGATTTTAAAAAATTGTGTTAATAAGGTTTTAATGTGTAAATATGTTTTTTATTGTGAAAATATATTTTTTATTGTGAAAATATATTTTTTAATTTGTAAATATATCTTCTAATGCTATTTTATGTATTACTAAAATATAAAATTCATAGCTCTGAAATCATTTCAGTAATCTATTCAAATAAAGAAATCAAAGAAACTTTTTAAAAGGGATTCACTATATAAATATTTTTAAAGATCTTACATTAAGAATACAGTTTGATAGATAATTTAATGAATTAGTTAATATTTAAAATAATTTTAGAATCATATTGTTTCTTTTTTTCATTTCATAGAGGTTTGGTTTGTCGCTCTACGGTCATCTTGTGCGCACAAGGGCTAAACTGACCGGGACCTACAGTTTAAAGGGGATTCCGAACCACTACAAACATCCATGGCACCACCGGGACTCGAACCCGAAACCTGTGGTACCGAGCGCCAGAGCGGTAGCCACTCGGCAATTCAGGCCCCTTTCATTTCATAGAATACAAAAGCGTCCACTCCATAATCAGATAATGTAATATTATACAATATTGTGTAACGAACAACGTCGTCTTAATTATTTAACACAATGAACTCTCGCTACGACTTCATTCTAAATTAGTCTTAATAATATTACATCAGTGATCAAGCCGACTAATTCCTCATAATTTTAAGAAGCCACTAGTCACGGACTTCAACTGCCCTAGGAAGTTGACATCAGTTATTAGCAGACTCAGAACTAATCATTACAGAGGGATAAAGATTCTCCCAAACAAGACCAGGGAATACATCCCCTGCAGAAATTGTCCCAACGCTTTCCTAACACATAAGCACATTCTAGAGTGCCCAGCACTCACTCCCCATGTTTTGCAATTGTGTATGGTGCCAATCGAGGCCAACTTAAGAGAAGTCTTGTATAGCGAAAAGGCGTCATTGCTAGCGGCCGCTATCTTGAAGACTTTTGACTTGATCTAACTTTGATAATTATATTTTAAATCCATGGACACGATAACAACAACATCAGTGATCCCCAGACTGTGATCTAGTAGCCGCATGCTGTCTGTCTGATACGACAATCTTTCTTTTCAAAGTCATATAATTGGCAAAGAGTTTCAGAAGACTTTCTCTCTCATTCATGCTCTCTAGAAGAATTTATTGCTCATAGTCTTCTTCTTTTTAAAATCTTTCAGATTTTGATAAAATATTAAAACATGAATTAGTTTATATTTCAAATAATTTTAGAATTATATTGATACTTACTTCTTAATTATTAATTTATTTAAATATTGAGTTTTGGATTTTTTTTATGTTATACATTGGAAAAATCTAAAATGTGTAACTTGGAAATCGGAAATTATTTTCATAAAACTGTTGAAATTAAAAAATAAATAAATAAATAAAAAAAAAAAAAAAAAAAAAAAAAAAAAAAACCCATTATGATCAGAATTAGATAATGTAATTTAAGAAATTGTGTAAATAATTTTTTAATGTGCAAATATGTTTTTTATGTGTAATATATATTTTTAATGTGTAAAAATATCTTCTAATGGTATTTTATGTATTGATAAAATAGAAAATGCATAGTTATGATATCATTTCAAGAAAAATTTCAACGGAATTCACTTGAGAAATATTTGTGAAGAGCTTACATTAACAATACAACGTTATAGAAAACTTAATGAATTAGTTTTATTACCTTTATTACAATATGATTCTAAGGGTAAGTTAACTAATATTATAATAAGGGTAAGTTTTATTACCCTTATTACAATATTAGTTTTATTACAATATGATTCTAAAATTATTTAGAATCATATTGTAACTTCCTTTTCATTTCATAGATTACAAGAGCGTCCATTCCATAATGAGATAATGTAACATTATGCAATATTGTGTAACGAACAAGGTCGTCTTAATCATCTAACAAAATGAACTGTCGCTACGACTTCGTTCTAAATAAGTCTTATTAATATTACATCAGTGATCAAGCCGACTGTGATCTTGTGGCCGCATGCGGTCTTAGATTGAATGCAGGTCGAGTACCTGTGCGCGAAGAGCACATCTACTCAAAATCAAATTAAAACTAGGATGTGAGAAACAGCAATTAAAAATAGTATGTAAATGAAGGAGGAATAGTAAAAAAATAAAAACTATAGAATTATAAAGAACCGAAGTAAGAATCCAATAGACAGTATGATACCCTGGAGGGGGAGGGTCGAACGTGAGAACGCAGAGTATGAATGAATTTGCAAAACAGGAATTCCCAGAAAAAATGGGGAGACGGAACAATAAAAATGGAATGATATCGGACCCGTAATGACTTGAAATGTAAAACTACCATCGGTAATGAGAAGAGGAACAGATACATGAGCGTGAGAACAAATATGAATAAAAGAAAAATACTTATGAAAACGTACGAAATTCAGGAGTTCTAAGAAACAAAACATATCTTTATGGTGGGGCGCAGATCTGCTGACCATTTTGTAGTTGAAAAAGGATATTTAAACCGCATGCGGTCTGTCTGATACGTCAATTTTTCTTTTCGAAATCATATAATTGGTAAAGCGTTTCAGAAAACTTTTTCTTCCATACATTCTTTCTCAAAGACTTTATTATTCACGATCTTTTCCTTTTTAAAAACTTTCAGATTTTTTATTAAACATTAAAACATGAAAATTGTCCGACTTCCTAATTTAATAAAAAGTAAATACTCCAGTATCAGAAAAACATGTTATTACATGTTTTCTAATTCATTGTAAACTAGAACTTGAGTCAACAACGCCAGCCGCCAGCCCAAGGATCACCAATTCCCCCCGCCTACCCTCCAAGCAAACAGGTGAAATGTGTGTACGTGTTCAAACATGTAGCCACTCCACATTTAGGTCCAACTGGTTTTTGTTAAATATTTAGTATTTCAATGAATCAGTGTTTTTTTTATCAGTGTCAATTTTATTATCGCGCCCGAATTTATTGATAGAGACTACGTGTTCGGGCTAAATTTATAATAAATATTCATCGAAATAAGTTGAATATGAATATAAGTTGCCATAATTTAAATAACGCAACTACAAAAGTTGAATATAAGTTGACATAAACGATGTAATAGATGGGCTTGGAAAAAAGGAAAAACAGATTGAATTTTAATTTATAATTTGTTTGTGTATTTTTTATTTTTTTATTTTTTTATTTTTTTAAAGTTAGTTTTATTTTTTGTGTAATTCTTCTGAGTTCTAATGTTCTCCTTTTAAATATTTGAACCAAATTAGTGCAATATAAAAATTATCAATAAAATAATTAACGTAGGAAATCTCGATTTACTATTTTTGTGTGTCACTTATAATTTAGTTTACATATTAAACTTTCCTAAACGGTTACGCTTTATTTTATTGAGCCCTAAAACAAAATACCTGAATAACATTATAGCCTAGATGTAGGGTTGCTATTTAAGTTATTTTTTAAATTATTTTCATAAAAAAAAAGCACTTAAAAACAGTGCTCACCAAATTAGTATTGTCGTCATTATGTAACGTCTATGCATTACAATGCGCAAAAAAAAAATCTTTAGATCAACAAATATTTGTTAACATGTTTTCTATAGTGGATATTACAAATAAAATTATGTAAACAATTTAATTAATTTCTGCGTTTTTTTACTACAAAAATCGTACCAAATACTAAAAAACTCATTAAATTAATGTAATATCGAGCATCGAATTCTTTTTTGCTTTTTTATTATATTGTAATACATTATTTATTTATTATTATACATGAAGAAATGAACAATATATATTTTTATTTCGGCCAACTATTTTTGCGAGTGCGGGCAGCAGTCAAGCTAGTCACTAATCATCCCTCTTCCCAGCCATTAATTAATTTATGAATACAGCATGCATTAAAGTTATATGCACTAATGTAATTTTGTGAAAATATATAAATAAGATGGATCGACTTATTTTTATTTTTATTTCCATTGAAGTAAAGGAATATATTTAGTATTCCTAAAGCTTTGCATTATTTATTAATAAAAATATTCATTATTTTCTTTGCTTTTCATTTAATTCTCAGTTTGAAAATTAAGAGAGAAAACGATTATTTTTTTTTAAATATAAATAAAAAATTATAGAAATTAACCGTTTAAATATTAAGAGAGAAAACGATATTTTTTTTTTTATGTAACGATTAATTTTTTTTTAAATTTAACGATAATTTTTAACGATTATTTTTTGTGTGATTTATTTATATACAGAATATATATAAATAAATAAATTACCTGAACTTAGAAGTATATTCAGAATCCATCATCTATGCACTACTCTAGATTACAATGTGATAAATGTATGTAAGCACTAAAGTTATATAATATGCCAGAATATTTTATCAAAGACAATAAAAATTAATGTATAATAAATTAATAAGCGTATTCGTATAGAGGTTAAAAAATAAGCGTTTGATAAATATTTTTTCAATTCATGTTATCAACTAATGTCACGATGTTTAACACGTGCTTTTTCATTAAATATGAACATTACTGACATAAAAAAAGGAAATTGGACTAACTATGAAATATATAATTAATTAATGATCTGCTAATCTGTCATAATTCCGGCCAGTCTCCTGTACTATCAAAATCAATTGAAAGATTTCATTAAACAGGAAACATGTCAGACATCAGGATTACTCTCTACTTTAGTTGACATTTTTTACTACTTTAGTACACATTACTCTCTACTTTAGTAAAAATCGCGACTGAGACAACATAGTACTTACGGTTTTCGAATTAGTGTAGCACGGTTTTGAAATAAAAATATATAATTATTTGAACTAAGCGAAGTGCTGATTTAAATCAGAAGAATAACTATTTATTAATACATTTTTATTGCACTTCTAAATTATTTAAATGGTAATTTAAATATTGATTTCGATCAATCCCGTAAATAAATCAGAACGGCAATAACAAATTCTCGTAAATAAATATTTGATTCTCAGTATATATATTAAAAAGAATCGTTGATAGTTCTTTAAAACAATAGGTTAAGATTCCGAGTCAGTATTTATTGACAGCTTCTATTAAGATTTAATTCAGCTCAATTAGAAATAAATTTGACTGCTTAATGTTCCTGTCATTTATTTAATATTGATGAACGAGTACGATTATATTGATGAACGATTTACACATTTATTTATATTCATGTATCATTCGAATTTTTTATTTTTAAATATGAAATTAAAAATTTGTCACTTAATAATACATTTTTATGTATTATTAAGTGACAAAAATATAATGAATTTATTTATTAAAAGTATAACACCCATACATATACACTCAAGAGCCAAAACATTAGGACCACCTGTCAATAACGAGTTGGCCCACCTTTGGCGCACAACACAGCTTCAACCTGCCTTGGCATGGATTAATACCACCACTTAATACCAGCTGAATACCACTTCCACCTGATCACGTGCCTTCCACGTCATCCAGGCGAGTTCATTGCAAAATGTAGGGGTGGTCATAATGTTTTGGCTCTTGAGTGTATATGTAAAATTTCATGAGATACGAAGGAAAGGCTAGAAAATCTTGATTCATTAAATATTTTGGAAGCTATACCATTGTTTACACAGGAAAAGCTGACAAATTGAAAACATTTTAGATACGCATTTAAACATTTCCGTGAATTTATTAGGAAGATTCGAGACAATAAATATTTTCATGGCAATCAACAAAAATAGAAAATTCAAATTTGGTTTTAGAACACTTTTTTTTAATGTCATAATTTTTATATTGTATATGTATTGATTAAAAGTACTTTATTGTATAAAATAATTTAACACGAATAAATTTTTTGTCAGTTGACACAAAATACTGAAACATATTCAAGTTGTCAATTCATTTCACTCATTCAAAAAATCAAGCAACATCATGTAAAAATCAATTAAAAGGCATTATAGTTTAGATTAAAAACTATCAATTATACTTTCTTAATAAATGAAAATTATTGTCATTGAAATCAATTAACTTTATCCTTCTTTTTATTAATATTATTATACTAATGTTGTTTTTATTTACGACTACATTTTTGTGCGAGAAAAAATATTAGCTCGCATTTAACATTCAATTCTTTATAACAAATGTTCTAGGGTTATTGATCTCATTCCTAATTGTTTCAAATCCGGATAAATTTCTGTGCGTGGAAAAGGGAAAAGCACTCTGCAGCAGACGAAAAAGATTTTGTTTTTCTTTTGGGGGGGGGAGGGAAGGACGTTTGTAAACGAATTACTGAACCGTGACCAATTTTCTCAGCAGGGGACAGACAGTGCATTATCTGAGTGTGAATACGAATGCTATGGTGTGAATGTTGTCAGAAAGAGGATTTCAGGCTGAATAGAAACCTTAGAAATTTCAAGAAAAGACTAATAGCTGTAAGAAATTCCTAAAAAGGCAACCAGAATACCTTGTTTGTTTGTTGTTGTTGTTTCTTATCCCACTTGGCTGGCCAAGCCCACGAGCCCATATGGACTCATGATTGAAGGGGAAGGAAGCAGCTTCTGTTGTGATGGAGCACCCGTAGGTAGAAGCCTGACTTTTGCTCCGTGACGCTCTTACAGTCATAGGAGACCGGGACCTACGGCTTAAAGTGGATTCCGAACCACTACAAACATCCATGGCACCGCCGGGATTCGAACCCGAAACCTGTGGCACCGAGCGCCAGAGCGCTAGACACTCGGCCATTCAGGCCCCAAATTTGCCAACGGCACGCGGTGTTCCCAGGTGGTCACCCACCCAAGTACTGACCGCGCCCAATGATGCTTAACTTCGGTGATCTAACGAGAACCGGTATATTCAGCATGGTACGGCCGTTGGAATAGAATACCTTTGGCATGATAAGGGGAGGCATACTGGAGGAAATTATGCTATTTTCTTTACCCTGTGACCTTGTTATTTCTTATCCCACTTGTTAGACAGCAACATCTAGACCAAGTCCAAGAACCTGTGTGGTCTCGTGGAAGGATGAAAAGAAAGGGCAACTTCTATCTTGATGGATCACCCGTAGGTAAATGTCTGACTTGGCCCCGTGATGCTGAAGAAGGAGGGTAGGGCCTTCCGGGAGGACTTTTAGGGCAAACTACCCCGCATTTGGGTATTGTATGGGAGAAACCCGGAAAACTCCCCCCCTCCCAGGTAGTCCGATTAATAAGGCAAGATGCTGAACATCACAAACACCATCGAGTCTACTCGTTTTATGAACGAGTCAAACGTTTATGAACGAGTCAAAGCCGCCAGCGGATTGAATCCCCGCCCTAATGTTTATCAGTTGCGCACATTACCACTGAGCCAAGAGGCTAAGAGTGGCGAAAAAACCCATCTAATGTTTATAAGTTGTAATGTAACTAGTTGTAACTAATGTTTATCAGTTTCGCACATTACCACTGAGCCAAGAGTGGGGAAAAAAACACATCATATTCGAATAGGTTTGATGTCGCTTCCATTGCATGCGCTGCTTTCAGAATAGAAGGAGCTCGATGTCAATTCTGATAGCACGTTTAAAGTGTTTCTCGCCGATAATCAGGCTGTTGGTTGGGGGGTGTTTTACAGATTTCCCTCCATACGACATGTGAATGCAGCACTGTTGTAGGCACGCGTTGCCACGAGTCTGCCACTCCTATGGCATTTTCCCTTTCATTAATGTGTCTTATAAAATCATTAATGATAAATAGATAGCGTCTTACGATATCACCCATCATACTGTTCTAAAATTCAATTAAACTAAATACTATAAAATATATTACTCTTCTGAAATTACATACTTTTATCAAATCTGTTGACATAATTATATAACTCAGCTATTTTTATATTATTTGCTTTGATTCGTTTTTATCTCTTTCATAAAGATTAATCGCTCAACTAAACAAGATATAAACATTAGTGTCTATATCCCGGCGAGAGATTATAGCGACGAATTGCTATACGCGTCGTAAAGTGGCTTTAGTTTTCATGTTTATTGTTTTGCGTTTTTTGGAGGGGCAGATTTCATGCTTGATAGTATTGGTGAGAAAATAAATATAACTACGATTGTAGTTATCGAGGTGCTTTATCAGTACTGAAGTCACAAGAATTAAATATTTAGAAATATATGTATTTCAAAG
The DNA here is from genome assembly GCA_021605075.1 of Caerostris darwini. Lineage (NCBI taxonomy): Eukaryota > Metazoa > Arthropoda > Arachnida > Araneae > Araneidae > Caerostris > Caerostris darwini. Next base: position 127,019 of record BPLQ01011927.1, on the reverse strand, counting down.
CCAGATTACAAATCGTTGGGAAAAGTTGGTCTACTATCCAAAATATCATAAGCAATTACGCAACAACAGGACATACGTTTCACAAACCTCATAGTGGGCGGCCAAAGATTTTGAATTATTAAGATTCTAGAACAGTGATAAGGAAAGTGAGGTTAAATCTGAAACTGTCCGATCCTCAATTAACGGAATATGATGCTGTGAAAACTAGCAAGAGTGTTAAAGCGAAAACAGAAAAATCATCACATTAGAGATATTTAATGGCTGAATCCTGTGAGAAAATCACTCATATCCAAAACAAATAAGATAAAATTATAAAAATGAAAACAGCTCACAACTTCAATTTATCATGAGTGAACATGCTTTGTTGAACGAAGTCCGGAATACTACAAGAATTATGAAATTCATTAGCCATAATAGATCAAAATTTGATAATTCTAAAACTAGCAATTGCTCAAATGCTATAAGAAACACTATCTAATTCTTACAGAAAAGTCTCTTAATTTTTTATAAACATAAACTGATCCTTAGACACTATTTTGAAGAAATTTAAACAATAATATATTAAACAATTATAGTTTATTTTAAATAAAAGTTTCTCGTATTGCGAGAAGAGATTAATCTGTTTTAAATAATAACTTAATATATAATAATAAGAGATTAATCTGTTTTAATAATTTTATTTTCTAGCTTCATTTTTTTGAAGTTATCACAAATTCTAACAATACATCATGCTCACACATGTTAACGTGGCAAATGAATATATTTACAGATATTCCATTTAAGGTAAAGAAGTGCATAGACATTTCGACTACCCGAAAATTCTCACAGCCCTTGTATAGATATCAATGCCGTGTGTTAAAAAAAAGGCTAAATGTTTTGGCTATAACTCTCGCCTGGCTATAGATCCGTGAAGTTAATAATTTGAACCAATTATCAATGGGAAATAGCTATTAATTGCTATAGCATTATTAAATGGAAAATAATTATTACTGTTGATAGACTGTCTTTATTACCAAAAAGCCATGATACCAAAAAAAATAAATAATAAATAAATAAATAGAAAATCAAGTAAGTCCTTGAAATTACCATACTAAATATATTGAAAGTCAGTATATTTAACGTGGAAAGTAGTCAAAGAAAATGTTTAAGTCATTTATTTTGTCCTTGAAATTTTAAGTATTTGTTAATTTCTGTGTTAATTCAATTCCTTCTATTAGCTCACACTCTCCCTATACATATCTTGTTCAAATTTTCAAGCGTTCATAAAATACTTTTTATTCATCCACTCAAGTTCAAATACATTTTTTTTAAACTTGTAGTGGATGACACGAGATGTTAATACAATTTTTCCAAATATTAATTCAGTAATTAAATTTAATTAATTAATTTTAGTTTTTTTTAGATTTAAGTTGCATATATCTACCAAAAGATGGCGCCAGATAAACTTAAAAAAATGAATGAAAATTATTTATATAGGACTTTCCGCAATACATTGAAAAAAAGTAGGAATTGACTTAAATTTTTTTTTTTATATTACTTGTTTTTAGGTATGCTTATTAACTTTAAAAGCTGTTCTCACGTGAAATGAAGTCCTTTCTGGGGTAATATACTCCATTGAATTTCCAACCACTCAGACTGCCCTCCCACTAAGATCGAAACACCATTCACAGAATTCACAGATTACACATTCCAATGCAACGCTTCTACAGTCGCCCATCAAGATTTAGACTCTTAATAATGTAGACTACCAGACAGACGATAGCGTCGATCAACATAATGTTCTAATTGATTCACAGACGTTCGAGGCAATTACCATGTTTTCTATTCTTATCGAAATGGCAACTTCCAATGACTCGACATAATGTAGGTATCTTGCTGAGAAAATAACTGAGTCTCTCCCGTGTGTGTGTGGGGGGGGTTCTTTTTCCCACAGCTGGATATTGGGATAGATAAATTATTTAGAGATCTTCGTAGCTTATAGCTTTCAATTGTTAAATTTTCTTTTAGCATTGTTGAATTCAGAGAAATATGTCACCATAGTGAGACAGAAGACGCACCCAAAGCAGAAATTCTTCATGACGAATCTGTTTTAGGGAGACACTTCCAGTATAACACTATTATACCAATTGATATATTCCCAGTTCAATAGATCTGCATTGTTAACCAGCAGGATAAAAAGGCGTTGTGATCCAGGTAACCTCTGACACTGTATCAAGTAAATGGAAGGGTAGGTCGAGTAGTATAGGGGACACAAAAGCTTTTACCCTATTGTGGATCGGTTGAAAGGGAATGTTTAACTTTAAGTGATACTTAATGCTATCCCCAACACAAGCAGCTGCAGAGAAAATTTCACTAATGTTTCTGCTGTTCCCTCCCCGCACACTGATTTCCATTGAGGAGATGATCATACTATGAGTGACGACTTCTGAGTTGATTCATATTTGTTTACATCATGCAATTATTGTAAGTGTGTTGATGCCAACTTAAAAATATAAAGCTAAGAAGCCAATTACCCAACGTCCCTCTGAATTAATCAATATTCTTTTTTTCCTGCATGTTTATGAAGCTCATAATCTTTGTAGAATTTGTGAAGTTCAGGTTGTTCTCTTTTTAATATACAAAAAGATTCAATTTTATAATAATTTGAAACCTTTGTAATAAAATAATTGTATTACTTGGAATTTTTTGAAATCACGATTTGCAATAGTATTTTTTTACCAGTAAAACTAGACGAAGTAAAATATGTTAGGATAAAGTCTATTCACTTTCTACTAGTATTCTATAAACTATATTCTATAAATATAAAATCTAGTATAAAACATCCATAAATATAAAATCTAGTATGAAACATCCATAAATATAAAATCTAGTACATTAGTACTCTATAAATATAAATAAATATAATTTCAATATTTATAAATTTCTGTACAATACATTTTAAGCCTGACTTGTGGCTCAATAGTAAAGCGCGGAACAAGCTTCAAGTTTGAATTCACCAGCAGCATTTGTTGCTGTCTATTCTCCTTCATACAATATCCTCTCTCTTAAACTCATCTTTAGGTTATCAGTTTCGAACATCTGGAATAGGAAGAATGGGAATTCCCTCAATTGAGCAACGGTAAACTAAAAAAATGTCAGTATACTTTGGGTTGCTATATTGGCGACACCTTCGAGGATACATCTAGTATCTAGTATATTAGTACTAATCTAATTAGTATTAATCTAGTATATTAGTATCTTAAATTAATAAACCGCAATATTTTAATTGATAAAATAGCAATGCAAATTTCTTCTTATTTATAAAACAAAATTTTAGGTTGTTGTAATTCAACAGTTAGTATGTTTTATTTATTTATTTCACGTCAATTTATCTATAAACAGAACAGGGTAAAAATAACATGAACCATGAAAAATTCTCCAACCATGAAAATTTGCCAAATTAGCATAAATTTAAAATAGGCTCATTTCTTAACAAATACTAATTCAATTACGAAATTTATTTTTCAGTTGATCTAGTCTTTGCTTTAGAAGTATCCCTACCTATTTTAGTGAAATTCGGAAATAAATTGCAGCCATGCATATGGACACACATACTCAAAATCTTGAATATATAGAGAGAGATGTGAGTGTGTGGGCGTGTGTCCGTGCGTACGTGTGTGGTGTACAACATCAGTTTTGTTCTTTTAAACACCTGTTTTACTGATTTCCAGACTTACAATCAGCGAATTCAATTGTTGTAAACTCTATTAACCTGACATTTTTTCATAACAACCGTTTTTGTCTTTTGTGTAATTAATTGCTGATTTAGCATTTCTCATCTGGATTCTCCCTGTTTCTTCATTTCCCATGTTCTACATTATTCTAAACAGAATATTTCTAATGATTTTTTAATAATATTATCTCTGGTTGTCAAATAATTAGTAACTTCCACACGACTTGTTCATTACTGTCCGGATAGCTTCTCTTTAAATTTCTTCAATTCCCATTATAAAAATGAACTGAAAAGATTCCGGACTTTTCATTTATCTACTAAATCCTCTTGGTTTTTAACTACACTTTTCTGCAACCCCCAGGAGGTGTCCTACACAAGGAAATACATATATATTCAATTTTATGTTTATATTTGATTTAATTTTCATGAACTAATAGACTGTATTAAATAAATCATAAAATCATATATAAACTTGTAAGACAATTTTATTACATTATTGATTGAATATAATAAAATTATAAATAACAATTATTTATATATTAAAATAAAAATTAAATTATTATAAATTTAATTTTAAAAAATTTTTAATTAAATTTATTTAAAAAATTAATTATAATAAATTATAAAAAATTAATTAATTAATTAAATTAATTAATTTATTATTAAATTATAAAAAAATTATAATTATTATTATTAAAAATTTATTTAAAAAATTAAATTATTATAAATTTTATTTATAAAATTATTTATTTATTACATTATTGATTGACTATATTAAAATTATTCCATTTTCTAAATACATTATATTTTAATTAATATTTTATTCATTATGTTATTTATTTTTATAAAAATTTATTACAATTGTGTTAAATTACGGAAATTTTTTCTCTCAAGACTGGAGTGAGTCAAAGTTTTATGCCATCTATTCAATGAAACATTAAAAAAGGGACATTTTTCAGCAAGCTGCGCACACATGCAGCTGTCGAATCTGCTCGCTGTTAAAAGACCAGGACTCCTGAATAATAAGACGCCTCTTTCCATCAATGTATTCAACTGTCACGTGTATCGAAAATTCTGGGCTGTCGAAAAACACCTGGCCTTTAAATTGTTAATTGTGAGAAATACGAATATGCTCTGTATATAATAGATTGTGGGTAAAAAATGTGACTTACGAAAAATGTTGAATTTTTCATTGTTTCTATAACACTTTAATGAATTTAGGGAAAGGTTACATTACTGAATAATAATTAATGAAAATAACTGAATATTGAAACTATGAAGAAATTTGAAATTATTTGTCATAGTTTAGAGGAATAAAATTTGGTTCATATGATTAATTAAAATTATGAGAATCGGAAATTTAGTTCACGTTATTAATAGAGAGTTTTTGCATACCGTATTTTGGACGTCCGTTAGCTTTTTCTCCCTAGCGCGCATGCTCATAGGAAATTGCGCATGCGTATCTGTAATAATTTTTCCTATGAGCATGCGCGCTAGGGAGAAAAAGCTAACGGACGTCCAAAATACGGTATGCAAAAACTCTCTAATATTTCGAATCCAATACAAAGGGAAAGAAAAGCTTTTTTTTCAAATGCAGCTGGAAACACTTTACACAGTTGTCTTAGATGCCTTAAGTCAAACACCGCACTGACGTTACTCACTTAGCACTACCCAGGAGGTGCGTGTAGCTTCAAGATAAGCTACGGACACGGAGTAACAATACCCTCAGGAACGCTCTACGATCCTGTTAGACAAGGGCCTACGGTTTAAAGTGGATTCCGAACCATTACAAGCATCCATGGCACCGACTGCTAGAGCGCTAGTCACTCGGCCATCAGCCCGTTTCAACAATTTAATATCTTTAATACTATAAATATCAGAAAATACTTTTCCTGCCTTGGGCCTGATGGCCGCGTGGCTGGCGCTCTGGCGGTCGGTGCCATGGATGCTTGTAATCGTTCGGAATATTCAGTTCGAAATATAAATATTCTCAATATTCAGTTCGTTCCACTTCAAACCGTAGGTCCTGATCTAATATCACTGTAAAGCATTGAGCGTAGGGCTGACAACCTTATCCTGCAAAAAGAAAACATTTCCTGTTTCGAAATCTGCCATAGGGCTGCTGCGCCATTGATGATGATGATGAATATCATTATCAATTGAATTAATTTTTAAAAATGTATTTCCTACTACAATATTTAATTCAATAGGATTCAGCCACCTTGACTCCCCATGGGACTGTTGCGACAACGAAGAAGAAATTGTAGGAAAATTTTCATCAAAAACAGGAGTTAGCTTTATTACTTATAATAGAATATATTAAAAGTTTTGATTGTTTTTAAAATTTGTGTTTAAAATTTTTTTTAAAAATTGATAAATTTGATCATTTTTATTGAAGTAGCTTTTTAATTCTTAAAATCGCCTAGTTTAGTTATTTTCTAATGCATTCAGTGTTTTGATATAAAATTTCAAGACATAAAACAGTTCTCTACATTTTATTTTGTTGCCTGTTCTGATCCTCTATGTACATTTCGAACCCAAAGCACTTTCCTTGATAATTTATAAAATTGTTGTTCCCTGTAAAATTGCATTTTCAGCCGTTATATATTTTATATAATCAAAAATGGAATTAGCACGTTCTATGGAAGACTTTTTTATAATTACATTTAAAACTATGCATATCTAAGTAATGCAAATAAATTATTTCCAACACAACTTTAAGTTCATAATGTATTCATAACTATTAGTAAATGCTAATCATCTTTACATTATTGTAATTTTTAATTTTTTTATTTTAATGGAGAAATTATTTAAAAAATTAATTTTCAAAAAAAAAGCGAAGATATTTCTGTAATTCGGTTGCTTTCTTTTTTTAATAAATTTATACTCTCTTCTATTTTTCATACACCCATTTTGTGAAATTAACTTAATTTTTGCTTTGAATATTATATTTCTCAAATTTAAACAGTTTTCTATCCAGCATAACATCAGTTTTATTTACATGTTTGATCAATTTTTTTTTTATAAAGTTGAGTTTTAAAAGTAAAAATATTAGAGCTCTAAAAATGTGATTAGATTTTGTAGGAACTAATTTTTAGTTCTTATAAAAACATGTTTTATTTAAAAATTAATTAAGAAATTTAATTAAGAAAAGTTTGAGTTTTTCGAAAATTCTTTTTTTTAAGATATTAATAAATTAAAAATAACAAAAATTAGAGATGGAAGGAGAATTAAACTGATTTTAATTAAAAATTGGACAGCTTAACTTTTTATCTTAATTAAAATAATTTTTTAATTAGTTACATTTTATTTTAATTACGTTGGACTTCCAAACTAAAAGAGATTGACTCATAATCAACAAATGGTCCTATTATATATCTGTAGATTAGAAAATCCTTCTGTTTAACTTGAAGAGGAGGGAGATGGAAGCAAATACTCAGATGACATCAAAACTTAAGTAGCACAATAGCTATAATACGTAGAAGGACTTCCTAGAGTACCTACTGCAAATCTATATAATATCTGCCGTTGTAGTTGGTAAATGATCTCGGACAAAATGGCCATCACTTAATTAAGACCGTGTTTGACATATCTGGCATTCACAGACATAGATTACACATTCAATGTTGGAATACTTAATTAATAATGTAATTCATTTCCATTACATACAAATTTGACGTACACTAGAAAAATACTGTAAAATACTAATACTTAAAAAAATATTAAACAAACGGTACAAAATTAGGCACACAAAAAGAAGAATTACTTCCTGTTTGGAAAATAAAAAATATATATAGTATCTGAGTTTAATGTGTGGTTATCTTCAATATAAATTGTGATCACCTGTAATAGCTATACAACCCCGAAAGCGATGTTCCATACTCAAACTGATGGTGTTTATTAACTATGCTATTACTGTGTCAAGGAAATTCGAATACTCTGAAGCGATCGTTAAATACTGACTATATAGGAAGCGATTAAGTGAAGTAATACATCTCCATAGATCATCCCAAACATGTTCAATTGAGTTCAAGTGCACACAAGACAGGCCAATCCCTATACACAATAGTCTCCTCTCAAAAATTATTCATGTGGTTAACATTATCATTTGGTGTGAAGAAAAAGTCATCAGTTACACTTGGCTTAAGAACAACTGGATCAAGAAATATTCTATAAATGAGTAAATAATGGCACCTCTTGGGATAATATACATATCAGTGAGCCCATCCAAATTGATATCTGCCCATATATATACACTTAATCCAACAAATCTGCAGAGTCGAAAGAAGAGTTCAGGTGAGTACAAAGATTACAAAGACAAATTACAAAGATTACTTAATGAATATGCTTATTACGAACAGCCTTAAATGAGCACGCTTTTAAGATGATTTTTCTGATATTATTTTTCTAATGCAGTTGGCAAACACTTAGACAATTGTCTGATTATGTAGATATTTGATATATAATTGTGTTTCATGTGTTAGTGCAGCTGTGCAATGCTATCTTTACAATTTTAAATAAACATGAGAGCTAAATATCGAGTTTGAATTTTGAGAAGTAATTTAGTTCGTATACGTAAACAACACAGAATCAAGACCACACGCATATCCAGACCTAACTTTTACTTTGTCTTTTCCATACATTTGATTGACAATATAAATCCGAATATCGCCAGACCATCAATTTTCTTGAGTCAGTTGGCTAGCAAACTCTAGATACATAAGTAAAAATTTATAGACCTCCACTTGCTCTCTTATTTACATGTGCTTATTCTTGCAAGTTAGCTGCAAATAGTTTTCATCTGTGGCTTTCATTTTTCATCAATTTGTACCTTTGGAACTTCTTCTATTGTGCTTTATAGAAACTGATTCTTCTGCTTTAGAATTATACAGATTAGATTTAGAATTATATTAATATATTACACAGTCTATGAATTACAGAAGGGCTCACATTCAAACATATAACTACAAAGGTTTGACTCTGGCCTGTTTCTATTCACCCAATGGCTAGCCATCATAATTTTTCTGACGGTTGACGTTTGATGCTTAAGATTTTGGAGCTATCTAGCCCCTGAGGGCGCCATCTCTGATATAACAAGAAATAAACATTTGTATATTGCCCAGTATAAATTTACAAAATCATAAAGCAATTTACAGAAACATCCAAAAAGATAAGCAGAGTAAAATTTTACGCTGCCGTTTAAGAACATTATTAAGAATATATGATTCAATCTCCTGGATTGCTATATTGTTATGGCTATCAAGCGTGTTAAAGAATTTACCGGAAATATGTTTATGAAAATCCAATAAAGAAGGAATGTTAATAGCTTTAATAAGATTAGAATTACGCATAAACCATTTGACAGAGGTTATTTGGCGGATACTGATGTTTTGTAAGGCTTCAATAGTTTTAAGATTAGATTTAGTCGCCAAGACCAAACCGAGCAAGCGTAGATTAAGATAGGACGAAGAATGGCAGTATACAAAAGAAGTTTATTATTCCTGGTCATAGTTGAATTTCTATTAATAAGAAGATAAAGTTTATGGAAAGCAATACGAAATTTTGTTTTAGTATGCAAGAAATGTCGTTTCCAAGTTAAATGGTGATCCACAATAACGCCTAAATATTTAGTTTGAGTACTCCGAGGAATTATAACATTGTTGATTTTGGCCACAGGGGTTCTGTAAGTAATTTTTCTGATGATTGATGTCAAGTACTTAATATCATAAATATGGCTATCTCGTAGTTTCACTATGCAGTTTCTTCTTGTAGAAATTACGGCCAAGTGTCCATTAATGTTAAATGACAACTGTTCCATTAATTTATATATTATACACTGGCGCAGTATTATTTTTTAAACATACTGCTTAATTTTTAAGGAAATTTATTTTTTTCAATGTAATCGCGATTATTCGAATTTTTCCTTAATATTTGGAAATCAGTTATATTTGTATGCAATTTTTTTAACATTATACTTTAAATATAACATTTTAAGTCTCAAGTGCCCCTGACGTTTGATAGAACTAATGATCACCTGAATCTAACTCATGCAGGCATTACTACAATCGTAAAATTTATTAAAAATCTATATTATGCATTAATTGCTTATATCTACAATAAACGCTTCAATCAGATTTCTATAAATAATTTTATAATTCATCGATATTTGGAAGGTCAAACATACGTATTTTAGTTCATTTATTTATTTTTCTCTTGCCTGTTTTTAATATCCGATTTCCTCCAGGAAATCCGAAGTTTCACAAATTAAAAACTCTGCAACTGAAATAAGCCTTGTTTCCTTGATCACATTTAAAGCAAAGATTAAACGCTAACAACAAATATTATGATACAAATGAGGTGCAAAATTGTCTGGGAATGATTTACAACTTTATATAATAGTTTGTAAAAACGGACCTTTTTTGAATGCAATCTATATATTCTATTGCAGTACATAAGTAATTAATCATACCATGAATCATATATTTTGTATAACAATAAAATTATGCAACAATAAAAAAAATTATAAAATAACTACTCAATCAGAAAATTTTAATGATGCTAAGGAAAAAAATTTCAAATATTTTACTAACAACTTTTCTTGCCTAAAATTTACGAAGATTGTTGGATTACTTTGATTAGTCAATTTTAAAATTGTATTTGCAAAAATGAATAACTTTTATTTATTTGTGATTCTTTATGTAGTTAAACATATCTATCTATATATATATATATCATTTATAATATTTTTAATATTTTATTTATAATAACTCTTAAATATTTCTCATTTATAATTATTCCTTGAATTTAAAGAAAAACAAATGATACATTTATGTTCTTTTAAATGTAAATTCAAAATTATGTTACATATGAAATATTGAATGATAACGAAAATAATAATGCAACAGTAAAAGTAATTTTAATGCAATAGTAATTAATAATGAATAGTAATTCAATAGTAATAGTAATTTTATTTAAAATTTATAGAAAATATAACATATCGAAGCTTAAAATTTCAATCTCATAATGATTTATTTTGAGATATCTGGTTTCTGTGCCACACGCTGCATTGCATTAAATATATTATTTTATGTTGTATATTGATATGTTATTAAGAAGTAACCAGGGGCAACTTCAACCCAGACGATTTCTTCAAACGCAACTGGCAACTGAATCAATTTCCAAACGACTATTTTCATTTAAATCCGAAAGGATTATTAATACGGAAACTTGACAGCGAAATGGTTAACTAGTTTTCGCCACTTGAACAAACAGGGAATTTAACATGATGTAGTAAAACAACAGATTATTTTAAAGTGAACAATTTGAAGTTGATAATTTAACTCAATTTCCGGATGTGGAAATACAGAACGATGTACAAAGTAATAAAAGGGGTCGTTTCAGACTCAAATTGCAGCTATCCGGTGTAATGTTGATTGATCTCTTTTCCTACGAAACTGCTAATGAGAGCTTCAATCATATTTAGTGTTTATTCAGTACATCTGGAATACTGGTTCACGATTTGTTGACTCATTGCAGGTGAAATCTAAACTTATGTGAGAAGTGGGCTTCTTTTATTACTTGGAAAAGAAGTGACGCGAGTTCTGCCTCATATGGATGGCATAATAATATTTTTATCTGAATTTAATATTTTTACTCGTTACTTAATTCATAATTTCTAATTAGAAATGTGTTCAACGTATTAAAATAATTATTGGAAATTTTTTTTACAATAATAATTAATGCTTTGAAAATAAATTTTACTTGTGTATAAGGTAAGTAGGTTTGTGTTAAGGTAAGTAATAAAATTAAATAAAATTTAGATTTAAAAATAAATTTTTTTTTTTGGATTTAAGAAATTTATTTACTTATTATTTTTATTTATTTTTATTTTATTTTTTTTTTTTAAATCTTTAATTGCCACTCTATGAAGATAATCATAAAATTTTATTCTGACTTCCCATAATTAAAATTATTTTTTAAGAAGTATTTAATATAAATTTAAAAAAGTAGGCAAAAAAATATTTGATTTAAATGTGTTTAGTTACTATAACAGTTCACGAGCTCTAAAACTTTGATATATTTTCCCATAATGTGGATGGCATAATAATATTTTTATCTGAATTTAATAATATTTTTATTTTCTACTCAATTCATAATTTTTAATTAGAAATATGGTAACGTATTGAAATTATTATAGGAAAATTTCTTTCAATAGTAATTAGTGTTTTGAAAATAAATATGCGTAATATGTTTACGTTAAAGTAAGTAATAAAATTAAATAAAATTGAATTTACATTTAATAAACTTATTTATTTATTTTTTTGTAAATTTTTAATTACCACTTTATGCAGGTAATCATAAAAATTTATTTCGATTTCACATAATTAAAATTCTTTTTTTTAGAAAGTAAATAATACAAATTTTAAAAAATTGGTAAAAAATATTTTATTTAAATGTTTTTAATTGTTATAACAATTCACGAGCTCTAAGACTTCAATTTTATAAATATTTATTTACGGATAAAAAGTACAAATAATTTTTATATAATCAAGTTTTGAAATTAAATATAGCAAATAATATCAAAGTACATAAGACTCTGTTAATATTTGTTCAAATTTTAAAAATGATTAAAAGTTGTTATGCATGTTTATCAATAGATAAAGCCATTGTAAGATTGTTAAAAATTCTCATAGGACAAAAAAGTGCCAACTAGCATAATTAAGCTAGTCAAAACTAGCCAAAACTAGCATAATTAAGTTTATCAGTCTGCAAGGGTTAATCTAAGATTAATCGTAAGTATTGTCTTATTGGAATATAAAATACAATCGCTTATCGAACTGATAAGTATTATTAGCATAGACAAATTTATTCTGATTCATCATAAATGATGAATCATCATTAGTGTTCGATCAATTATTCTGATTTATCATAAATAATAAATCAAAATTAATTTATTTTAGGAATTTTATGTTCTTTACATGGAAACAAAAATTAAAAAGCAATTTAACTTTAAATAAAGTTGTTTAAAATTATTCTCTTAAATAACTTAAAATTAAATAACTGTTTTATAATTATGTTTTCTGTTTTTTTATATCTGCAAGAATATTAACTTATAGAATAAGTCTATAAAAACATAAATAATCTAAATATATATATATACCTACAAATATCTATGAACTATTGATATTTTAATTTCAAAGCAATATGTGAAAGAAAATGGTTATTTATTTTAAAAATTATTTTAAAAATAAAACTTCCATTTCATAAATAAATATCAATTCCATAAATATCATTAAGATAACTTATTTTTTAAATTCCTAATATTTAACATAAAGTTTTTGCAAGATAAACCTTTATTTTATAAATGTAATTTAACAAAAAAACGTAATTACTTTATCTTATCATTATCAGTTAATCACGAAAGGAAATTAAAAACATAATTAATCGTTTCAAACAAAAAATAATCATTTAATGATGTAAAATTCAAACCATTTTTATACTTCCTTATATAATTACACATTCATTATTTTAAAAAATTAAGGAAGCCTACTTTTTAAATTAAAATGTTGCATAAGAAAATTTAGAAAAAAAAACTTTTCTTAACGAATATTTTTAAAATATAGACGATTTTTTAAATTAAGTTTTGATTGCAATAATTTAAAAAACCAAGAAGACTATAAAATTTAAATGATCTTTTAAGCAAAAGCATAAAAAAATTTTACGAATAAAATAATAGCAGCTTTTCTAAATTTCTTTAAATGTTTGAAAATTAGTTCTTTAGATTTTTTTCAGTGACTGCAAATCCTTTAAAAATATACTAGCATTATTTTCCTAAATTTGATAAAGGAGCAAAATGGATCTAATAATTTATGAGTACAATTAAACAGTATTTACTTTTCCCTCACGTGTTATATAACCCATACGTGCTAATATCTATGTAGTAATCACAGTATGTTGGAATGGGATAAATAATAACATTCTACTATATATGCTTTTCAAATGACGTCAAGAAATATATAAATAAACTAAATAATATTTAGCGAATTGACCTGAAGCTTTTTTTTAAAAAAAAGGGACCGAAAATAGAAAACAATATCGAGTTCTTCATTTATAAATAGACACGAGTTACGGAAAGATTATCAAAACTTTTGTCAAAGAAATCAAAAGTAAATAAAAGTTTTACAAGCAAATTAGTCATATATTTTCTTATCGCCACTTAAAATGATAAAGAAAGAAAATGTATATCTTATATACGATAATTTAGATAAGTAACAGGTTTGGTTTTAGTTTTACATAGTTCTGCACTCACATTTGTCACATAGTAACAAATCTAAAATACACTACAAGGTATACAAAATAAATCACTCAGGCTTACTTAAATAACGATGCATTTTATACGTTGTTGACTTCAAACAAATTGCCATAAAATAAAAACAATAGGAAAGAGCAATAAAAGCAACAGAAAAGAGAGTTTATTACATATATTTTATCAATTTTATATTGCAATCCATGAACATATATGTGTGCTTGTTTTTTTTTTTTTTTTTTTTTTTGTTTTTTTTTAAAGCCCGCCTTTTCAAAATTATATAAAACAATTATAAATATATTTAAAAAGTGAAATATTTTTTTTTGTTTCATAATTATCCGCCAAAATATATCCACTTCTTATTCTTCCTACTTTTTTTTTCTTGCTATTTAAATCAAATTATCGTGAAAGAATTTGTTGCTCAATTACTTTTAATTAATTTAGTATATAATCTCTATTTACTGTAAGTTTGGTAAAATGATATAAAAATAAAAAAACAGCTTCTTATATATCAGGTCCATTAACCACCTGTACCAAGCCTATGCATCATTAATATTTACATGAACTCCTGATGAACCTGAGATCTAAAAATAAGAACAAAATTATTTCTTCATTTTCGTTTTATCTCTGTTTCACTGTCTAAAAAATTATAATCTTTTTTTTCAATTAAAAAGGAAATAATAAATTTTAACAATATTTGAATACGCTTCAGGTTATATTTATGAAGGTTATATTTATATCAGGTTATATTTATCTCTGTTTCACTGTCTAAAAAATTATAATCTTTTTTTTCAATTAAAAAGGAAATAATAAATTTTAACAATATTTGAATACGCTTCAGGTTATATTTATGAAGCATGGAAAAAAAAAGAAAATTCAATCCTTCGTTTTTATCCGCTTTTTTCCAGTTTGGAAACGTAAATGAATGTAATGAAAGTTAACACTTTGACCTATCAGTTTTGATGAATGAATTGTGTCGAGACGACAGTAAGCTATATATTTTGACAGAAACAGTACTTTAATCATGATCAGCTCATATCTATCATTATTATATAGTTCCTCGTAGTTGTAATAGAAATTAACTTTCATAATTTTTATTTCAACCTCAACCTCGAAAAGCAATCAAAAAATATTTAAAAGACATAAATGCTAATTAAACCTAAAAAACAAAATAAGAAATATTTCCATCCAGATCCATTTTGCAATAATCTTCTAGGACGAAGAATATTTTCAGTTCATTAGAAATACTTTTGCTATGTTTATACTTTTTAATTTGAAACTTTGTGGCGCAATAAAATCAACTGTCTTTTTAATAAAAAAAACAACTACATGCCACTACATATCATTTAACTTACTTAAAATTACGCTAAGTAAAATAAAAGTAACGATATAATATCATTAAATATAGCTACAAATTTTTTTCCTATTTTGCAAAAATTCGAGTATTTTTTATTATTATTATTATTATAAACCTTGTGCTTCATACAATCTAAATAGACATGTGTGTGTGTGTGTTCTACGGTTAACGTCTGATAAGTTGAGTTAAAAGAGTCGAGTTTATAGCCTGCCTAGACGAATAACAGGGTACCTGTTACTCATTACGTATCTTATTAACGTATAACGTATAAAATATATCGTATTAACGTATACCGTATTACGTATAGTATTAATAGACAGTTTTTGCATACCGTATTTTGGACGTCCGTTAGCTTTTTCTCACTTGCGCGCATGCTCATAGGAAATTGCGCATGCGTATCTGTAATAATGTTTCCTATGAGCATGCGCGCTAGGGAGAAAAAGCTAACGGACGTCCAAAATACGGTATGCAAAAACTCTCTAATGTATGTGAAAAAAATCTGTAAAATTTCGTACGGCTGATGATGAAAGACTTTAACGTTCGCTCTCACAGTCTTAACTAAGTCTCCTCAATTTATAAATTGTCCATCGAAGTTGAATAAATTTTCAAAAAGGAAGCAGTAACTAATAAACATTTTTTTAATTTCACTACGATAAACTTAAAACTTCGTTTAAATAAACGTTGAAAAATAAAAAAAATTATTAAGTAGAAAAAATATTTTGTACACCTATAAGTAGAAATTGATCAATTGATTTAATTGATAATTTATCAATTGATAATTATAACGAACTAAAATATATTTTTAAATATTCAGTAATCGAAAATTATTTTAAATTATATATATCGGAAATCAAATTTGAAAACTAGCACAATGAACTTTATTTAAGTTTGATGTTTTTCAGTTATTATTGCAAAGGGATAAAATAATAAATCTGAATGAGATATTTAATTATTCATGAATCATTTAATATGAAAATTAAAAGTATATGTTATGAAAACGAATTGAATTACGTTTTGTACTAAAACTTTTAAAAATGTGATTACATAACAACAACAACACACTACATCTCTGTGCATAGAGTAAAATTCCTTTAGCAGTGATGTTGATGAAGTTCTGCCAGAAGATGTAGATGCAAGTAGTTAATGCCACTCTTAAATGTTGTTACTAATTCCTCTGGTACAGGAAAACCTACACCAGGTCCAGAAAGCCCCGTCGCAGGTCACAGGGCCATGGCTAAGGGCCAGCTTCACTTTAGCGAGGAACCACGAGGGCTAAAAACTGATTAAAACTCAAGACAATGCTCTACGATCATATTAGACCAAGACCTACGAGTCCTGGCGGTGCCATGGATGTTTGTAGTGGATTCCGCACCACTACAAACATCCATGGCACCGCCGGGACTCGAACGCGAAACCTGTGGCACCGAGCGCCGGACACTCGGCTTTTCAGGCACACTCTTAAATATTTAAGAGTGGCATTTGTAGGTTTGAACCTACCTGCTCAAAAAAATAAACCAGTCTACAGATTTATTATGCTATACTCTTCATAGACACAGAAGTTGTCAGTTGAATATTCCTTGGTGAGTTTTGAAATAAACAGCTAGGCTCACAATGGCTATATAAATGCAGTATATACTAGTTTCAAAATTATTTTAATAATTTAATGAAAGGAAGTTACATCCATTTCTGCCGTCAAGATCCATCAATGTCCAGACAAAATTCTTTTCATATTCTTATCTTTCATCTTCTTTTTTTTTTTTTTGCTTTTTTTTTTTTTTTTTGCTCTTATGTGGACAATGATCTTTAACCTATAACCTTTAACCTTATTTTGATTGAAAAGTTTAATAACTCGACGAAAATGACTTTCAGAATATTTTTGTTTTGCAGCCTATGAACTAGTTTACAAATTTTTTTTAGCACTGATATATTCTTATTGCTGCGGCATTTCATGTTCAGATTATTGTCATTTATCGTATCCTTTCCATTATTTTTCTAAAGAGAAACCGTCACCAGAATGTGAAATATGAATCTTTGAACAGTTCCTTCGAACCGAATGAACTCTTATCTAAAGATTATCAAGAGTCAGATAACTTGAACTTTCGAATATTTCTGCAAGAATTTTCCTGTAGTCTAAAACTTAAGTGTTCGTATCATAGAAACAACTAAGAAGTATTGAAATCTCTCATTGCATTGCACGTGAAGGGAATAAAGAAAAAACGTGTTAAACTGCAAAAGAGATATAACATGACTTACTCCTCTAGTTTCTCGCATAATTTAAATTGGTAAATCGAAGCCATAAATTAGATAGTAATAAATAAAAATAAATAATTAGATAAAAATAAATTAGATAGTAATAAATAGTTTTCATTGCATTTAGAGAATAGTTTGTACTTAAATGCTCATTGAAAACAAAACTTTTAAAATTCTATTTGCATGATTTAAAAAAATGCGGGAGAAAATGTGTAGTTTCCCACATATTTTAATGCTACTTCTAAGAAAAAAAATAAAGATGTAATAAAAATTCTTTTTTGAAATCTATTTCATGCTTTCTTAAGCGGTGCAATTTATATATTTTATGGTGATACAAACTATATATTAGTTTAATTCAAGAATAGATTTCAACTGGTTATTATATTCTACAGTGCAAAATATTGACGACGTGGTGAAAAATGGAAACCAAGAACTCATGAATTTAATTTAATATTTTATCATTCATTTAAAATTACTTTGATGTGACTAAGTGTAAAGTGTGATACTAATAATTTATCACTTCAATTTTCTCCTTATAGCAATTGATGGTTTACTTTTACAATAGAATTTTGATGGTCAATATCAAATATTTCATATACAAAACTGATATTGAAATTTTAAAACAAATTTAAAAATCATTATTCAATAGTATGATCATGTTATAATTTAAGAGAATTAAAAACTCGACACTAAAGTATGGATTGAATAAATTTTACGATTTTAATTTTCAGCTTATACGGCTTTATTATGTAAATCTATTTGATTTATATCCAATATTGGAGAACAACAGAAGTTTATTTTGAAGAATTTTTTTTATTTAAAACCTCTTATTATGATTTGTGTAAATACAACTGCCATTAAACCAGTTATTTTTTATGCATTTCTAGTTATTTAAGTGCGATTAGAAATACGTCATATCACATCTAAAGACATTTATTATAAAATAAGTAATTTCAGTATGAAATTGTACTTATTTATAACACAATTTTACAAAAGTAATCATTATTCAGCAAACTAATTACAACAAAAGAATTAATGTACAACTAAAAGAATTAATTTAATTATATTTACCTTTTAAGGTAAATATAATTAAATTAATTCTTTTTTGTGTTTTATACAATTAATTAAGAAACATCCTTAATTTAAAGTAAATTGTATAGTTATTTTTATAAGTTAATGATACATGAAAAAATGCTTTCGAACTTAAATAAATAAGCATTTTCATCTATGTTTGTCATTTAAAATTTAACATTCGTTTCGCATGGCACCTAAAATGAATTTCAAAGAATAGAAATTCATTTTGAGTTTCATATGTTTTGTTAGCTCAAAATATAATGAAACTTTAATTAATAATTTTTAATACGAAATTGATTTATCTTAATTTTTGATTCTTTACATTTTAGAAGAAATTATTTTATGTGTAACATCAGCTCTTATAAATCACACATTAACGCTATAATTAGAAAAATAAATAAATTATGAATTTCCATCAATTTACCTTTCCTTTTCAGTTTCTATGGATACAGGAACCTTTGAAATATAAACAATGTGAAACTGATTGCATGTTTAATTCATACTTTTTCCTCATCTAATAAGTTTTGTTCATTTTTCTGTTCAGCTAGAAATATTTATGACAAATGCTAGGAAATTTTAAACAAATTATTTTTAAAATAAGAACTGTTTTACTAACATATTATAAATTATAAAACGCGAACTATATTTTACATATGTCCTTGACAATACATAATATTTTTGGAGTATATTATATATATATATATATATATAGTCATGTAGCATTTAAAAAGGTACATAAATTATAAGATATTAACCAAATTTTAATTAACAATTTTTTTACAAGAGCAATCAATTACAGATTTAGTTGATTTTTTTAATTAGAAAAAATGCAGAAGGTGAGAGAGAAATTCTATATTTTAAAATTCAATAATATCTAATCACAGGTGTATTTTTGAATAACGTAATTAGAATAACGTAATAGCGTAATCGAATAACGTAATTAGATTATATACTAATTTATCAATTTAACTAACTTAAATTAATTTCTGCAATTTTAATAGCAAAGTACGGCTGCTTTTTCACCATTAAAAATAATCACATACTTTTTTCATAATTAAAAATGAGCATAAGTGCTCATAAAGTCATTTAAAAAATACCTTATTTAAAGAGCCTTTATATTTTCCAAATGATTATCCTTCCTTATTACCTTCTCTCAATATTCGAATTTAAAAACAACAACTTTTTCTTCAAAAATAAAAATTTTCTGCAGTAACAAATCTTCAAGGTTTGCTATTCTTTCCAAAATAAAATTAATATTCTTTACGTTGTTGTGCACGATATTTATTTCTTATATATATTAATTATCTTATTTTTTTATTTTCCTTATCAATGTTTCTTCTTCAATGTTAAATTTAATTTAAGGCAATTTAAATGGATTACAATATCTTTCAGGAATTCAGGACTAACCACTTAAAGAAATACAAGACATATTTCGTACAAAAGGGCTGGTGTTAAACAATAAATAAAATAAACAGACGCATAGTGAAAAGTGAAAAAAATTTACATTATTAAAATGTTTTATTCGGTATTTTCGAACTTATTGTAAATAATCAGATATGATTTATAATTGTCAGCCTTTTGTAAAGGATATAATATTGTTTTAGTTTGTACTGCTGAGTAAACATAAAAAAACCACAAGAAAAAAAATTGTTTAACATATTAATTTTAGAATGCATGTAAATTTAAATAGTATTCTTAGAATCCATGGAAAAATACAAGAAAAATTGCTGAACATTTTAATAGTAATCATGCTATATGGTAAAAAGAATTAAAAATAATGATAATAATCTAAATTTTTTTATCGACATCTCAGTCATTGTAAAGATTCACAGATTTTCCTATCCAAAAGTTGTAAAAAAACCTCATTAGATTGATAATTAAAGAAACTTGGAATTGTTACAAAAATGTTAGCAATCTTTGGCACCTACTTGAGAAGTACTTATCTAATCTTTAGTTCCTTTGACCGCATTCTGAACAGTCAGCTATCCTTCAATCGTTAGGATTGAGATCGATTGAGAAGTTTTAAAATAGGGTAGAATTCATAGTAAGTTAATTATATTCCGAGCCAAGAATTGTGTAAGCAGATATTTTAATGGTTAATTTAAGGAATAAAATAAAATATTCTAACTACATAGTTAATTATTTATTTGAAAATATACGTAAAAGGCTTATTCTATATGATTAACAATCTTTTAGTATGCGGTTTCAAAACAATTTAACAATGAGTATATTGTAGCATTTTTTTCTCACGGGAAGAGTTTGGTATTTCATTCCCAGGAAAGAAGAATGTATGTTATTTGACAAGCATACAATAACAACCCATCAATCAACTTTGACAACAGACAAATAATATTGTGGGTAGTTATATTACAGGTAATTAGTATTTTGTTAATAAAAACAACGTCACTCAAATCTGATAGCAGATATTCGGTATCATATATAATGAGACTCAGGAAATTAGCGAAGGTCTGTGCGACTTTTATAGGTCGAAACAACTACAGATTGAATATGAACTGTAGTTGTGGATTCTTCCATCGTGATTGGTGATAGACCACCAGCTGAGAAATGTCTAATCCAATGAGAAGTGAGGGAAGCTAAACCCCCTGCCCACTTGACGGATTGTTTTAAAAAGAGGTTTTTGGTGAAGAAGGAAAGGATTTAAGACAATATTACTAACCACTTAAAGAAATACAAGACATATTTTGGAACAAAAGGGCTGGTGTTAAACAATAAATAAAATAAAAAGAAATGATATTAAAATCTTAATGAGCGGGTTGTTGACCAGAATTGTTTGCTTTTCTTTTTCTCTCTGTAGTGACTGAATAGGCCGGAGGTTTCCAAAGTGAGCTCCTTGTGATTTCGTGTATTATGCCGTGCGATAAATAAGGTCTGAAGCAGACCACATATTTTTAGATTCGATGTAGACTCGCTAACTCTGAAAATCTCTGACCTTGGAGTGAACTGCACTTGGGATTTAATCTTACACTTATGAATTAAATTTAAATTTTCTTTTTTTTTTTGTAAATAATAAATTATAATAATCCAGAGTTCTGTATATATATATATATATATATAGTGCTTGTAAGTAAAAATTAAAAATGCTCCTATGATCCTGAAAGTGGGCCTCTTCTTAAAGCCGCTATAGGTTTAATATAGACCAAAGCGTTACAATATACTGTAAAATAATCATATACATTTATGTTTTGAAAAGGACCTGAGTCCTTGAAGGAAAATTTTTAAACAGAACTCTCTAACATATATATAAACATTTATTTGATATTTTATTTTAATTAAAACAAATGGTATCATTCTCATATTTAGAAAAAAAAACGAATTACCAAATTATCAAACAGTGTAAAAAGTATTCGTACAATCAAGATAATTTAAATTTATTTACAAATAATTTATGTTAATGCTTAGTTGGATATCTTTTTGCTTTTACAATAGCATGCAGTCTTCTTGCTATGTATTTGACCAGTTTTAAAGTAACTTAATTCGAAACAAAATCTCATTACGTCACATTTGCTTGAAATAGATTTTAATTTTAATTTGTTGTGTGAAGCATCCCAAAAACGTTCAGTAGGGTTAATATCTGACAACTGGGGAAACAATTGGAGAAATTAAGGCGTGGCCAAAGCATAGGATTTCACGTTTCACATTTAGAATCATTATCGCGAAAAAAGAAATTAATCAGATTGAGAGAAATTTTTGATGCACTTGATTACAGATTATTCTTTAATCTATCAATATACTTATTATGATTCCTGATTCCATCAATAATAGTCAATTTTCTTGTACCAGAGGTAGTCATTTAATATCAAGTAATATAGAACCTATTCCATACTACACCATTGGAAGAAGATTCTTTTGATGAATTTTTGTTTGATTTTATCCACATCCTTCTTGCTCTATCAGATCCAAAAATGTTGAAATTACTCTAATTAGAGAACATGATTTTTTTTTCCAATATGTAGAGTCATGATTCAGATTTTTTCCGCAAAAACTAAACGTACTTTACGATTCTTTTTGGTCACGAAATATTTTCTTTTAATAATTAATTAATTTTCTTAACAAGCTACTCTGCTTACATTTTGTACTGAATTTATTGGTACATGCCCTCTAGTATTTTGAAGTTGCAATTTTAAGAGAAAAAATAATCGAATTTCTTTTTCAGTTGACGCTCATAAGAACTGAGGAGCGATGAACGATCGTTGAGTCCTTCATTGAATAGCTTGGAAAAAGTAACAAATATTTTAATTATTATTATTTCAGTATGGTAGAACATGGTCAACAGATCAAAACTGAAATTTGATTTATGTTTTACCACTTTTACGAAGCTGTAAAATTCTTTTCCTTCCGAAAATAAAAGTTCCAAAAATATCTTTTCCATTTCTAAGTGTCACACTTCAAAAAACACAAAAACACAAATTAAATTTCAAATTGAGTTTTTGTACTGAAAAGTATCTAAAGCTATTTGTATCTTTTCATTCTTAGAAGGATTGTAAATAAATTAGTATTTTTCGTGTGTACAAATATTTTTTACGCCTTCAATTCTCTTAATATTTTTTAAATTTTTAAATAAGCAATTTATGAATATTTTGATATTTATCTTAAAATTCGTTCCCATGCAATATGCGCTCATATTAGTTATTATTTACTAAATAATAATATACTTTTCATGGTTACTGTAGGAATAATTTCAACACTCAATATATTTTAGAATAGATAATTTATTTTTATTCAGGGTCATTTAAGTATTTTTAAAAGTTTGAAATATAAGCCTAACTTATACCTAAACGTATAAATGGTACGTAACGGCCGTACCATGCTGAATATACTGGTTCTCGTTAGATCACCGAAGTTAAGCATCATTGGGCGCGGTCAGTACTTGGGTGGGTGACCACCTGGGAACACTGCGTGCCGTTGGCAAATTTGGGACCTGAATGGCCGAGTGTCTAGCGCTCTGGCGCTCGGTGCTACAGGTTTCGGGTTCGAATCCCGGCGGTGCCATGGATGTTTGTAGTGGTTCGGAATCCACTTTAAGCCGTAGGTCCCGGTCTTCTATGACTGTAAGAGCGCCACGGAGCAAAAGTCAGGCTTCTACCTACGGGTGCTCCATCACAACAGAAGCTGCTTCCTTCCCCTTCAATCATGAGTCCATATGGGCTCGTGGGCTTGGCCAGCCAAGTGGGATAAGAAACAACAACATAAATTTAAATAAAAAACATGATGTTCTGTGGTTAATTTTCACTTAGATATTACGCATCCAGTCATCGAAAATAGCATACGAAAAGTTATTACCATAGAATATTCCAAAATTTAAATATCAATCGTTGAAAATTTATTTTTCATGAAGTAAAAGCAAAATATATTTATATAAGGAATAACTTTTCATGTCATGAGTATAATATTTTTAATTTATTACTTCCTTTTATAAGTTTATTCATCTTTCAATGAACAAATATATGCGGAATGTCTCTGGTTTTGTCAAGGTCATAAATGTAAAATTCCAAGAATAAGAAATTCTAAGAACCCTGGCAGCATTAGTTTATTGGAAAACTTATTTTTTTTTTCTCTAGTAACTATCGTAATTTACATATTATTACACTCTTAAATGAAATCTATTTTAAGAAATTCCAGTTGGTAAAAACACTGTATCCAGAAGATTCTTCAAAGAATTCTTTTTCATTTGAAAATGAAATTATTTCTTTGAAAGGAAGCAACTAAAAATGGAGATAATTATAATTTTTTTTGTATTCCACATTAAAATGATAATTGACACGACATTAATCATTAGCAGTATTACAGTAATTATAGTAGCAGTTTACAAAAATCTTATATGATACAGTAAAAAGTAATTTATATTTTCTTCTAATTTACTTTTCTCTCCTTTTTGCTGTACTTTGGTAGGGCCTTGTGACTCCAGTTATGAATAGCATAAACAGATCTCCATTAATGATGAAGAAAAGCCTTCTAGGAAGACTTACTTGCAGAGAAAGATTCACCTGCCCTATTGTATAGATAATTCGGAAAAAACTCTTTAGACAACCTAATTATCCATATGAGACGTTGTCGAAACCGCCATCATTTCTTAAAATAGCGACTGCAACAGACGCTGGCAGTAAATTCAAAATTGGGTTCTTCTACAAACTTTCTAAGCACGCTACCGGTGACCTACAAGTCCATTTTATATTTGTATTGGGGGTTTTATAAGTGCAGCTGATAAGAAAATATTACAAACTAATTCTTTATTAAAAATATGAAAAAATGAGACAGAGATGGACAGTCTGTTCACCAATCTCCACATTTGACAGTTTCGATTTTCAAGTAGTTTTATTAAAGAAAATTAATTCTTATTATGATAAAAAATGACGTAATAAAACATTGGCATCATTTACAGCGAACGCCAAATAAATTAAAAGGTATCATTTTAGATACCTGCTTTGTATAATATGTTGTTCAAATGCGTTCATAAGAGCATAACTCTTCACTTGCTCCTAACGTTCCACAAATTAAGATTTTAAACAACGATAATTTTTTCACATTGGTATTTTAAACGAATATTTAATATTTAATTCACTAAACATGTGGCAACTTAAAAAAAAATATGTTGCCAATCATTATTCCTTAACATTCATATATCATATAGTAAAAGTTTAAGATGTTGGATATTAAATTGAATGAAAAACCATATTATATTGAATTTTATGGAATAAATAGTAATATCATGAATACATTAGCTATTAGCTTATTATATGAACAGTAATATATTATATATAATATCATTAGCAGACATTACTGAACAGTAAAATCTGCTACTATCTATCTGCAGTTTGACTGAACAGTTTAGCAGATACTTTTAGTGAAAATGTGGAAAATTTTAAGCACTTATTTATCATTAAAATTCCTTCTTTTACCTAAATCTCATTCTGATAATTATGCACTTCATTGATTGAACCATGGATAATAAATAGGAGGCAGACAATGAGTTACGTAATCATTTTCCTGTCTATTTAAGACCTTTTAACTGTGTACCGAACAACTACCGGTTTTCCTATATATAAGACGCGCCAAATGTGATAAGGTCTATACTATCGACAGTTCGTAAGAAGAGCTAAAATCAAATGAATGATATAAAAACACGTGAGCGTTCTTAAATAACTAATGTTATCGATTTGCCACGTGTTCACAGTCGAGAGGGTTTATCTTTTTTTTTTTCACGGAATGATAAAGATTATGAATTGAATCGAAAACCAATCGACATATCACTAAAACCAGATTTTTATCTTGTGTCACTATAAGGTAAATGCTATTTTCTTTTTCATTGAAAGTAAAAGGGGATACAAAGTTACGATAGTGAATTGAATCAGTTATTTTTTTTTTTTTTCATCCAATGCGAAATTTACATCTGTTCACACGGTAGCTATCATGGGTTGCCACTGCCCATGGCAATAATTGTTGCTTCTAATCTAAGAATTATCACTATTAACAGATTATTTTTCTGTTGAAATTTTGCACCATGAAGGAATAAAATTTATAACACAGAATAAAATTGTTTTTTTTCTTTAAATATGATTTTAAATCAGAGTTTTTTTGCTGTAATATTTATATAATTTGAAATAAAAACTGACTATTATATAACATAAAATAAATTATGATTGTTATGTTAAAAATGTTATAAATAATTTATATTATTATACTAAATTTTTTTTATTTATAAATTATCAAGATTAAAATGTTTGGAAAAAATATTTTATCACCTACAAATGACATAATAAATAGCGTAATTTATTTAAAACTAGATTTTTGGAAATTTATTGTTTTCATTGAAAGTGTTATTGTTTTAAAATACCGGGTAGTTGGATCTAATATAATTCAACACTGAAACGGCAGATGTGTAGCAAATTCAGTTTTTCCTAAGATGAACTCTTAATGTTTGCTACGATGCATCTATATTTTACAACAGCAGTTTGGAATTGAGTACCTCAAAGATGGCAACTGGCCTTTTTCCTCATATCTGTCCTTCTGCTCAGTTTAAAACGCTTCTGATTTTCCAAAAATGAAAAATATTACTGAATCACAACACAAAAGTAAGTCTATTGCGATGAATTTTTGTCATAAATCATAACAACAGACAGAGGAATTATACTTTATGTTCAATTATATCAACAATCTTTTATGACGAACTGAACTTGGACTCTTCAAATATTTTATAAAAGGAATAAAATCACTTTTCGTCTCGGGAATTATTGTGCCTATTTCCGTCATAGATGCACAAATTTTTTGTCGAGTATCGTATAAGGCTTTCCTATATCAGAAATACCCCGAGTTGTCCATAAGGTTGTTCCTGGCTCTTGATAAAAAAGAAAAAGATTAAACAAATTAAAATGTAACATTCTTTCAATTATTATTTAAATTAAAAAAATTTTTATATATTTTATACAGTACTTTCAGTCAAATCTTTTTGAAATACAATCCATACGAATTACAATTTATAAAGTTATTAACTGCCATCCAGTATTTTATGATTAATTTGGGTTTATATTAAATATCTAAGGCTCTCCTTATCTCAATCGTTTATCTTTTCTCAGAGAAAAAACATTCTTTTTTTAACCATGATAAATTCGCTTTCTTTTTTAAATATTAAGTAAGAATCTTCAGCTTGTATTGAAATTTGAGCTAATTTCATTTTTCGTGCTCAAGTATGTCATTCAAACTGGTATTGAATCAATATAACAATATTATTTAATGCATCTTCAACTTCTCAAAATTTTTCAAAACGTCTTCTCGATAATGGATATTATTCAGACGTTTAGTAAAAAGACAGACGCTCGCATCTTGAACACTTGAAAATCAAGTTTTGAAAAAATGAAAATAAAGTTGCAGCGCAAGTAGAGAAAAAAAATCCTGGAGTAAACTAAAAAAAGTTAGGGCGTAGAAATATTTCGACATAATAATTAAAAATGATAAATGTTATTTAAAGAAGTCATTGTTTGTTTAGAAAAAGTAATCTGATACCATTAAAGATACAGACATAACAAACTTCCACGAATCATCATTTATAATCAGTATATTAAAAACAATATCTGTTAGATTTACTCATAGCATCAAAAGACAATTTAATTCAGAGTAACACGGACTTCTGAAGTCCACGGTCAGCAAAGAATCACTGTAATATGGCCACAAGAAAAAAAAAATTGGAGTTATCTATTATAAATTTAATTCATTTGTCTATATTAAAGATAAAAAAGTAAAAATATAAAGATATTTAGAGTAAAAAATAAAGATTATAATGCACCAAATTTAATATTGGATATGAATAAACAATTCATGAATTTAAGTATTCGGTTCGATTTTTTATATTAAACGAAAGCAAAATTAATTATTAAATTGATTTAAATTTGTCGGTTTTTTAAATATTCATGCGTGTTATGTTTAAAATATAAATTGATCCAACTAGGTAGGTAAATTTTATTGTCTCTTCAAAAGTACATCTATTTTGAATGTAATTTTAACGGAAAACATTTTAGGCAATTCGCAAAATAGGTTATTGGGTCTTAAGAGTGTTTACCAGGTCTTAATAACCAACAGGAGAATCTTTTGTTAGGGTGAGAAATAAAAATAAAAAAAACGTAGATAAAAACTCTGCATCAAATCTAGGGCGTAATTGAATAAAGTTCTGATTTCAATATTTTAATCTTTCATGAAATCAGAAGATTTTCTTTTTTTAATTACTTATCATATCACTTTTTATAGCAAAATTGACATATGATAAGACGATCTGATAGAAAACGCCATCGGATCATCATATATACCCTAAATTAAATTATCTCTGGACAAATTGTTTACATTTGCAATAAATTTTTACCGTGAAAAATCTATTTAAATTTCTTTTTACAAAATAAGAGTAAATAATAAGGGATATATAATAAAAAAATATTTACTTATATGAATTCTGTGTTTTTATGTCTGAACTTAAATTAAAATGGCGATAGAGGAAGAATCTTCAGTATGCGTGTTTGATATTTATTTTGCTGAAGACTTCTCGGTGTCTGCACAAGATGCAGAATAGAAAACAAATACTATGAAGTTCAATCTTTGAATATGAATAGCATAAGTAATGTATTTCAGAAAGTTTTCGATGAAGTTTTCTTGATTTCAGCATTAAGAAAGATTACTGTGATATGACTTGACGTAGAAAATATTTTCTTTATTTGCAATTACAAAAAGAAAAAAATTGCTGAAAATATGTTTTCTATGTAGAAGAGTTTTCTTAACCTTTTTGTCGCGTTGATTTCTTTTGCCAGTAAAATGAAATTTATGAGTCAAAAAGATTCTTCTTTGAATAACATTTTTAAATCGTGAAATTAAATCAAAATAAATCAATTATATAAAAAATAATTACTAAAATAATGGGATTCAAGGGACAAGGGTAATATATATGCTTTTCATTGACACTTAAATAATATTAAATAACAAACACTATATGTGTTGTGTCTAATCCTCAGTGTCCTGTAATGCGGGATAGACCCATGAATAGTCTACACATGGATGGAGAGAAAGAGGAAACTTTTGTTGGAATGGAGCACCCTTAGGTTAAAGTCTTTGGCTCCATATCGCTGAAGAAGGACCTTCAGGGATGTCTTTTAGGGAGAACTACCCTGAATTTACGTATCAGAGAAAACTCGGAAACTCTTACCAGATAGTTTGGCTAAGGAGGCAAGATGCTAAGCATCACAAACGCCATCGAGTCTCCCCTTTTTTTTTGAACAGTGTCTACAACAAAGCCGCCAGTGGATTGAACTTCAACTTTAATGCTCATTAGCGGTGCATGTTGCCACTGGCCCACGAGTCGAGCACCAACCACTATACTAAACATTACCATCACAATATGGTTTTCTCTATGAACAGCAGGAAAAATTTTAATTAATAAATAGTTATAGAATATTTAGTCATAAAATTGTATTATAAGATTAAATTGTCACTTTACCTGTAATTAAATTTTTTCATTAGTATGTCTTAATTTATGTTACAATTTATTTATTTTTTTTTTTTTTTTTTTTTTTTTTTGCTTCTTAAATTTATATAAAAACCTCTATCACCTTTGTATTTGCCAAGGAGGTCTAAGGTATTTCTAATTGTTAGAACAAATTTGCAATTTCTTAGATAATTTAAACTTTTTTTTGGCATTAAACATAATAATTTGATATACTTATTTGTGATCCCTTTTACTTTTGAAATTCCCATTAAAAGATACGTGTTTTAAAAATATTAATCATGGAGTCTGTGAATAAATAATTACTGCTTTCTCAAAAACTGAAAGTGATTATTAAAAATTATTAATTTCAAAAAAACTTTAAAAAGTTAATAAGTTTATGATTCACTATAAATTTAAATGAATTTAATATAAAATTCATAAGAAAGGAAGCATTGTATATCATACAAACAAATATTTTCTGAAAAAAGAAGAAAATATATAAAAGGTGAATAAGTCGACCATTTTGATCGACAGCTGAACTATTTGGCATCCTATAAATTATAACGTCTTACTAGTATATTTTTCAATAATCGTTTATAGACTTTTATTGTTACTTATAAATGTGTTTAAAACTTCGGTGCTGATTCAACCAGTTCTATCAAGATCATCTCTAGTTTGAGATTTAAAAAATCCCACGTAACAGTTTTCAGGTGCAAATGCCACCTGCATCGAGAAGAGATATTTTTAAGACAATATTTGCACAGACAAGATAAAGGGGAGAATTCATGATGCCTGATCTGTAGTATCAAAGGGTTTTAATCGTAACTGATACAAGTACTGTCAAGAATCTATCTGAAACACAATGCGAACGAACATCTGTATCAGTCAGGGGTTGAGGTTTACGTGCTTAAAGCAAGGACAGGAATGTGACCTTGAAAATAATTACCTTATAAGACTATATCAGGAAAAAAATGGATTAACCTCTTCACTTTTTTATGAAGGATAATTATAATTTTAATGAAGTTATTTTAAATTCTCCAGAAGTTCTAATACATTTTTGAATAAAAGAAATAATTGTTTGAAAGGATTATACTAGTAGGAACATTGATTTCGTAATTTAAAACTTCCGATATAGTTTACATATCGGTTCGATATTCCGATATAGTTTATGATAGAAAAATTCATCATATGCATCCTTATTTATATTTTTTTACTTGGTATTAAGATAATTCCAACTTTTTTGGATTATAATTTTTTTTTATTTTTCATATTACGTTTTATTATTCGTTTACTGAGTGCTTTTAACAAAATAGCATTTAGAGTAAAAAAAATTAAAACACAAATATCCTCAATAAATTTTTTCTGAACATTCAAAATTAATTTAATAAACTTCTCTTACTATTCAATATTAATTGTATAAACATATATATTTTGAACTCATGCTTATATGCTTATTACTTATTCGTATAGGGCTCTAATTAAAAAAAATATTTTTCTTTGAAAAATGTAAGTAATGGAAAAAACATCGTTAATCTGGGAAAAAATTCCAAAAATATTATTATTATTAAAATTGAACAAAAAAATTTTTTTAGTATTGAAATGAAAAAAATAGATGAAGTGAAAAACGAACTTATCAATATACAACTATTTACAATTATTTATTTTATTCAGGATTTATTTCTGAGTTTCATTTTTTTATGAAATACATAACTAATTAGAAAGCATTTCAGATTATTGGGAAGTATTATATTTGTGAAAGTCTGCTATCAAAATATCTTTGGCCTAAGGCACATTAGTACTTGACCATTCCTTAAAACCAGGCCATACAAAATTTTTAAAACGTCTTTAGGTTTATTTTTGGTAGATATTTATTTCGTTTGCAGCGTATTGGAAACCAACTCTCTCAAAAATAAGTAAGCATTACTAATATTCGTAGTCCATAGTTTTCATAATATATATCTGTATAATATGCATGCTCTACGTTCAGGTCTATGCTGACATGTCAAATTCTTCTAAAATTCATACATTATTTATCCGGAGAAGAATTTTAGGAAGATGCTTTAAAGATTAATGACACTAGAATAACATACAAATAAATCGGAAAATAATGAAAGAAATGCTAAAAATAAGTTGGTAAAATTGTAATAAGCCAATTTTTCCAATTCTAAGAGATGAAGAAAATTTTAAAGTACCTTTCTTTGAATTGTTTTGCTATATATATGTAGCGAAATTATGATGGCAGATTGATACAACAGATGCAAATATTTATGACATAAATAAACGTAAAATTTTTATCCTATAAATCTCATCTTCCTGTCAGCTTCAGTAAATAGCAACTTTATACATACATTTCTGTCTGCAGCTGAATTGTTTCTTTTGATTCCATTTGACGTTGGTCTTTTTTTCTTTTGTGTGTCCATCTCAATTTTATTCCTTTTTTAAACTTACTTTCTTAGACATTTACTTGCTTTTAAGTGTTTTATTGCCTTTATTCTTGTTTATTGCATATCATGAAAGTTGTTTAACTTCTTTTAATAGTCATGTCTAGTTTCGTCGTCGTTCTTGAGTTTGTCGGAGTACCATGGCCTAGATATATGGCCTTTACTCCAGGATTGCAGCACATAAAAAGTTCATGATTAAAAAAGCACATTGATACATAAAACAAATGGATATAAGTGATCAAAGGAACTGCCCAATAGTACAAAAATTTACAAATATTTACAAAATACAATTATATACAAATTTACAATTCAACAAGGAAAAATTAAAAAGAGAGGTTCAAGTACAAAAAGAAAAGTATATCAAAAAAGAAGCTAGCAAAAATTTACAAAAAGCTAAAAATATACAAAATATATAAAAGAGAAAAAGAAAGTCTAGTTTAGCGTAGTATTTCTCTTCTGAATCATAAAGAAAGATGAATCGAAATATTTATTTTGTATTCTTTTCGTTCAATAAGAATATTTCCCATTTAATTTCTGATCTCTTAACTTTTAATTAGCTGTTAAAATGTGGATTTCAAAAAGCTCGTTCTGCTGTAAATTAATCTATGACTATTACAAAAGAAAGATATTCACAACGTTTATGGATAACTTTATTGAAAAACAAATGCCTTTTTATATGAAGTGGAAAGACAAAATAATTCGAATAATTCTTATTTGCACTATACTTTTTTGGAATGGATGGAATTAAATTTGTACAAAATATGTATTTCAAATGTATTTATCACAAATAACATTGAACAACTTACAAGTTATAATTCCTAATCACAGAGATATTCAAATATTTAAAAAGAAGAAATTGCTTGAATAAAATTTTACAATTTAAAATTCCAATATTACCGATAAAAGAAAATTTAATTTTTCGTATAAAGTCTCCTACAGTCTATAACAGTTTGTAAACTTCTCGGATAGTGAATCGATTTTTTTTCCGAATTAAATTAGTTAATTTTTCACTTTTTGAAAGAGTAATTTTGAATTCATTTTTATTTGCAAATTTATGTTTTCTTAATTTCTTGATCAAGGTTTGACGGCCGAATGACTAGCGCTCTGACGCTCGGTGCCACAGGTTTCGGGTTCGATTCCCGGAGGTACCATGGATGCTTGTAGTGGTTCCGCTTTAAACCGAGGGCCCCAGTCTCATTAGACTGTAGAACGTTGTGGGGTAGTGTTACTCGCTTCCGTAGCATATTTTCAAGTTACACTTGTCCCTTGAGTGTCCCTAAATGAGTAACAGCGTTCGTCGGTGCAGCCCACACGACATGTCTTTTTCAAGGCTAGTTTATATTGGACTGCTTGCAGGGAAATTGTCAATAAGACTCAGTCCGCGACGTAATTAAAAAAAAATTATTGATCTCAAAGTTACACAAGTTCTTAATTAAATGATGAGGAATTAAATTTACAGATTAAAGAGGCACATTAAGTTAAGAACTCTTTCTTGAAATTTTTGCTTGGGGATTTTGTTGAAAAAAGTAATTTCTTCATACTTTCCATTTGAATTACTAGTTCTGCAACAGTAGGAATATCAAACAGACCGTCCAGTGATTTTATAAATAATGATCAACGGGAAATCATAAATTTTTTATAGCATTGACATTTTTGATTTATTTACTTATTTTCTAAAATTTTAAATACATAAAAATGAAGCTAATGACGCTTTTATTACCAATTCTACTCTTCGTATATTTTTATTTTCAGAAATATTTCTAGTTTCATTAAATAAATATTCTTGTGGTGCTCAATCATTAAAAAAAAGTGTATAAAAAGCAATCAAAGTATTTACGGCAGAACATATTTGCTTTTTTGTCATGAAGATTATTTTAAGAATATAATTTTTTTTAATTTTCTGCTAATTTAATTTCTGTGTAATTCTATTATCATTAATTTAGTAAATTTTATTTAGACATAACACAGTTTCCCCCTTTCCTCGTCACTTCGAATGTTCTTATCTAAGGAACCTAAAAGTTAGTTTATACCTTTGCACTACACCATGAAGCCATTTACATAGTTAGCAGTTGAAAGTACATTTTCAGAATTTTGAGACTATTTTTTATATTATTTATATTTCCCAAATAAGTTTCCGTCAAGTCCAAGCAGAACAAAATTTGCTTAATTTAGTAAACAATACCTTTTTCTTAAAAAAGTAATATTTTAAGTTGTACAAGTTTTTCCAACATTGCTTTCTTTATATCTGAATTAAAATATAAGTAATTTATCAATATTTGAGTATAACACGAGTACTAAATTTTTACTAAACAATTTTACACAAATAATCTGTAGTTTATTTTTCTTCGGTGGTTTTGTTATTATTGTTATTGTTATATGCCATTTATGTATACTATAAACAACTTACCGAGAGATAATGAAAACAGGGCATTGCATTCCAAAAGGAATTTTAGGGGTAACTGCACCATATTAATATGAATGCTTAACATATATGTTGTCACAATTGTTTCCGAGTTTTCTGTAAAGAATTCTTTCCAACGACAACACCAATGCAGCTAGTACTTTCTTTCACGGTAGTCGCGCATATTATTACTGAGTTACGATTTGGCTTCCACATGGCTTATAAAAAGATTTTATTTGACATTCAATTATACTGCATTTTCTTGATGAAATGTTTTTGAATGACCATCAAAAGCCTCTCATATTATCATCATTGTCAGTTGATTCGTATTTATTGCTAATTTATATTCCTTTTGTAACGTTTTTAAACATTCATTTAAATATATCAACTAATCTTTTAACTTCCTTGGATAACAAAATTTGAAAGGAGGGAAGAATGTTGTCTGCTTCTGTATAAAATATCCTTATAATCATCAATAATATTAAATCAACAAAAGATGATAAATTCATTGCTTAAAAGTTTTGCTCTTTCATTATAATGAAACATTATTTTTCAAATAACTATTTAGTCACGCATGGCTAAAGTGAACTCTTCATATGTTCTTGATATATTTTCATCAATGAAAAGGTGAAGAAATTAGAAGTGGTAAAGCAGTTTAGATGAAAAAAATAGCATTTTTTCTTTTCCTTTCAATGTTTATTATCATATGTTTATCATTACAATTCAAATACATTTTTTTAGTATAATTGTTTGGATAGCATGGATGTGATGGATAGTTACATGCCAGCAATTTTTTTTATTATTATTTATTGCATATTTATACATGAAATATTAGATACATTCGAAAGAAGAATTGCTTGTGAACATTGAAATATATTCAACCAACAGTTTAGTGAATGGGATTCATGTTCACAAAAAATTCAATATATCAAATTTCATACAGGAATTTTATTACTATCTTAAATTTTAACAGTAATTTAACTGCCAATAAAATATTTATTTAGTTTTTAAATCTTTTTACCCATAAAATTGTCGGTATTGTTTTCGAGAGCGGAGTTTTTCGTTTCCTTGACCAATTTTTTTTTTTACCTTGACCCACTTTCAATGTTTTTAACTGGTTAATTTGCTTTTAATTTCTTGCACGAGCTATTTTTATTGGTTTATTTAAATTTCTTTCATTAGTAATTATTATTGATTTATTTAAATTTCTTTCACGGGGAAATAATTATATAATTAAATAATGTAAAATTGTCCTAAAAGATCGTCTGGTGAAAGCAAAGACAATGTTATGTCAATGTTACTCGAATTGAAACTGAGATTTTTCAAGAAAAGAAAATCGTTTGAAATTCTATAGTTTTTTTATTTTTTAATATTGTTGTTATCCATTTTGTACTACATTAATTTTTAAATTT
This sequence comes from Caerostris darwini, assembly GCA_021605075.1. Classification (NCBI taxonomy): domain Eukaryota; kingdom Metazoa; phylum Arthropoda; class Arachnida; order Araneae; family Araneidae; genus Caerostris; species Caerostris darwini. Next base: position 91,088 of record BPLQ01011927.1, on the reverse strand, counting down.
TACGGGTAACCAGTACATTGGCTCAGTCGATTATTTTTTATTGTTATTAATCATGAAAAAAATTCAGTTGTAATTTGTTTTTAACTTTTTTTGTTGGTAAAAGATGAGTAAAAAGTAATTAAGAATAGAAATTAAATTACGAAATAATTAACTGAAATTATATTGACATATAGTTATGAGAAACTAATAAAAAAATATGTGAAAATTTTTAAGGCTGATGCTAGAAAATGAAAAAATGAATCATTGCAGTAAAAAACTCATTAATTATAATAGCAATAATACAGCAAAAATGATTCAAGAGAGTACATAAATTTAAAGTTGAATTGTTAATAAAACAATTTAATCATAAAAAAAATCAAATATCAACTCAAAATCAACTGAAACAAATGATTAACAAAAAAAAAATCAATTATTTTTGAAAATAAATAATAAAAAACTGCAAAAATGTATCAACGGTCATCTATAGTTAAATTTTTAAGCTTACCTTTTATAATATATAACCTATATTTTGAAATTTATTTAATTGCTAAGAAATGGTGTGTTACATACTTAAATTTTATATAATAACTTACATAGCTTTTCAATAGTAAAAAAAATGCTCTTCTGACTAAAACTTATACAGACTTTTTTAAGACCTATACTTATTTTTATGTTAATTTTATGTGTATATAATTATGTAATAGTGATTATCATATTTGATACTAAATAATTTGACCTTTCAATTACAAAATTTTTAATAATATTATTAAAAAAGCACCGAAGTCTTGCTTGTGTATAGTATAGTGTATCAAAGAATGTAAGAATATATATACTCAGGAAAAAAATTTCAAACACAAATTTTTACACACTCAACTACAAAAATAAATATGGGCGTATAATAAAGACATCATCGCTAAATTAATTTTACTAATTACAAGATTCCCAAAAAATGGACTACTTCCTTATATACATATTTAAAATAAAAATTTCTCTGAATACTATGAGAACAAAATAAAAAATTTGTTTTTTAAATCTGTTTTCAAAGACCTGCAGAGGTCTGATAGATTACGAGTTGAGTTTCTAATACGAGGGAGCTTTGAGAAAGTGCATCGAATGTCATTGTGTCTATCCTGAAGATTGGCATGATAAAACCGTAAGATCGTCAAATATGAGAAGGTGGTTGGTATCCTGCATGTGCGAATCTCAGAGCGTTCTCTCCAAATTAAGGAAGGCACAATATGGGTTATGTGTAGCTAATATCCCACATGGAGACCTTGTGTAGCGCTGTATATGCTACATATTTTACTTTCTAATGGTGGCCTCACATTAAAATGCTTAAGATATGAAAACAAAGCAGTTTAATGTGTAATGTATAATTTCAAAAATTAAACAAATTTTAATCTATTTGAATTATTAAAGTGTTCATAAGTATTATATCTGTTTTCATTTAACTTACAGTTTATTATTTTAATCACAGTATGCAATCTCAATTTATTAGGATATTATCATCTAAAGCATGGATACTCAATGTGTATAATATTGTATTTTAAGAATTAAAAAAAAAAATTTATTTTTATATGATGCAACTGGTTTAATTAATAGATATATTACGCATGCACATTACTGGAACTACATAATATCTTTCGAGCAGATATGGCTTGATATAAAAATCATTGAATTATCTATCTCTCCCACAGCCAAAGATTGATCTCCAAATATCACATTTTTCATACCTGTGAAACAGAAAAAGTTAGTTAAAAAGAAGTGACGAAGTTTATTGAACTATGTTTTACTATAAAAGTCACGTTAAAAAATACAAGAGCAGCCAACGCGTATGGCTGAATACACCAAGAATAAAAAATCTCCCCTTCCGCCTATTTTTATATTTTCTCAGTAAAAACCACGTAGTAAATTCGTTTATCTTAATTCGCATAGTATTCGATCATGGTCATTTTTTAGACCAGTATTGCATTTGTTCCACACAAGATATCTGATATTTTGGGCTAGAAATTTTTTATAGAACGGAAAGAATTAGAATTTTTCTTAAATGTTTCTTATAATGCAATTAAACAAACGATAATCATTTTACATAATATTATTTCGATAAATGTAATTATAAATTGAGATAAAGACAAAATTATTATTATTAATATTTTTATATTATTAATTATTTTATTATTATATATTTTTGTTATCTTCATTTCCTTTCAAAATGATCGTTTTAAATTGAATGATAATTTTTGTGTAGTCAAAATATGATAATTTTTGTGTAGTTGACGTCATACTAACGCAATGAGTAGCATTTTCCATTTTTAATAATCCTGAATATCTTTCTTGCAATTGATAACAAAACTATAGTATTTTCAATAAAGAAGATTATATAACCAGCTGAAAAAACTGATAAGAACAATTTAACAATTTTAGAACAAGTACTGTACTAAGAATGCGTGAGATTATAATTAAATATCAGAAAATGTAGTTTTAGAATGTTATCAAATCATCCAAAGATTATAAATTGCTTTTTTACAAAATGTCTTTGTCATCTCTCCAGCTCAATTTCAGATAAAGAATTTAGTAATCTCTGTAAATCATAAATAAATGACCTTTTCGTAGACAGCAAACTGCATATTTGCATAGAGGGAGTTCCATAAGTGTATGCATATTTTAGAATTATACAGAAAAGATAGTAATATTTTGCTCATATTAAATAGTTTTAAAAGACATATTTGTAGACATAATAGTTTTAAAAGACATATATATTAGCTCCATAAATTATTTTAAGTAAATTATTTAAATATTAATCTTCTCCTATCTACTTAACTATTTCAGGGGATGGTATTGACCAATACCGAAGCACTTCCTTTGCCATATTTATTGAATGGAATAGATTCTCTCTTTCGAATTCACCTTTCAATTTGATCCAAACCGTTTTGAAACCACTAGCTGCAAATTTAGTATCCATAAAATAAGTGGATATTGTTTTGGGGAGCTGGGTTTTTCCTGTCCTTGGTCCCTTTCAATTTTGGTTTTAAATTTTTTTTTTTTCTTTCACGACTTTTTATGCATAATATTTATTTATAAAATAATTCAGTAATTATTAAATAATTTAGTAAAGAAATTAATTCAGAAGAAACATTAATGCAAAGTTGCTTTAAAAGATCGTCAGGTGAAAGCAAAGACAGTTTTATTACAATCAAAAATCAAGTATCAACTCAATCAAATGATTCATAAAAAAATAAATTATTTTTGGGCTACTTCCTTATATAAAATAAAAAATGCTCTGAATACTAGAACAAAATAAAAAATTTGTTTTTTAAATCTCATATGACCTGAAGAGGTCTGACAGATTACACATTGAGTTTCTAAGCTGAGGTAGCTTGGAGAAAGCGCATCGAATATTTGTGTGTCTATCCTGACGATTGGCATGATAAAGCAGATCGTCAAGAGGTCAAATCGTGAAATACATCCGTTGGGTTCATGAAAGTGGTTGTAATCTCCCGGACGTCAATTTCTTCAGTAAACTATTTTAATGCCAATATGTGATTATTAATATATATACTTATGTAATTACATAAAGGCATTATTTTATTTTTATATAGAGTAACTGATTTGATTAATAGATATGTTATTGAGTTTAAAATTTCTGGAACTATACAATCTTTCGAGCGGATATAACTTGATATAAAAACCATTTAACTATCCGTCTCCCACACAGCTAAAGTACCAAATGTCACACTTTTCACGTGTGATACGTGAAACAGAAAAAGTAAGTTCCATAAACTTTTTTAACTATGTTTTATTATAAAACCGATCTAAAGCATAGCAAGAAGTCACGTTAAGGAATACGAGCAGTCAACGCGTATGACTGAATACGCCAAGAATAAAAATCTCCTCTTCCGCCTGTTTTTATATTTTCTCAGTAATGCTATGTAGTAAATTCGTTTTTATTTTAATTCGTATAGTATTCCATCATGGTCATTTTTTTAACAAATATATCATTTGTAAAACACCAGGTGTCTGATATTTTCACCTTGAATTTTTTTTTTTTTTTTTTTTTTTTTTTTTTATAGATCGGAAAGAATTAGAATTCTAAAATGTTTCTCATAATGCAATTAAACAAACGATAATCATTTAGCATTATATTCTTTCAATAAATGTAATTGTAATCAAAATTTCTGTATAAGGTTATTAATAATTTCGTTGTATTTATTTCCTTTCAAAATAATCATTTTAAATTGAATGATTATTTTTTTTTTTGTAGTCTAAAAAAAAAGGTTGGCATCATACTAACGTAATAAGTAGCATTTTCTGTTTTTAATAATCGTGAATATCTTTCTTTCAATTGATAACAAAACTATTCACAGTATTTTCAATAAAGAATATTATATAACCAGCTGATAAAATTGATAAGAACAATTTAATAATTTTAGAACAAGTATTGGACTAAAGACGAGTGAGATTATTATTAAGTATTAGAAAATGCAGTTTTAGTATGTTATCAGATCCTCCAGAGATTATGAATTACTTTTTTTACGAATATTCTCAATTTCAGATAAACAATTTAATGTTTTCTGTAAATCATGAATAAATGACCTTGTGTAGACCGCAACCAGCATATTGGCATTGAAGGGAGTCCCATAAGTAAAGGAATATTTTAAAATTTACAGAAAAACAAGTAATATAAAAAAACTTTTTTTTAAGTCAATTCCTACTTTTTTTTCACTATATTGCATAAGTCCTTTATAAATAATTTTCATTCATTTTTTTAAGTTTATCTGGCGTCATCTATTGGTAGATATGTGCAACTTAAATCTAAAAAAAACCTAAAATTAATTAATTAAATTTAATTACCGAATTAATATTTGAAAAAACTGTATTGACGTCCAGTGTCATCCACTACAAGTTCAAAAAAATGTATTTTAACTTGAGTGGAAGAATAAAAAGTATTTTATTAACGATTGAAAATTTGAACAAGATATACAAGGAGAGTGTGAGTTAATAGAAGGAATTGAAAAATGTAATTTTTTGTTAATATTAAACAATTTTAAAAGACATATTTGTACAGTTATAAACAAAACTTCATAAATTAAAATCATAAAAGTAAATATTAATATTCTATCTAACTAACTATTCCAGGGGATGATATTCACCAATACCGTAACATTTCCAATGCCATGTTTATTGAATGGAATAAATTCTCTTTTCAGAATTCACTTTTCAATTTTATCCAAACCATTTTGGAACTATTAACTTCAAATTTATTATCTATAAAATTTGTGGGTATTGTCTTGAGGAGACGGGTTTTTCGTGACCTTGATCATTTTCAATTTTGGTTTTAACTTTTTTTTTTATTTCTTTCATGATCTTTTTTATACATAACATTTATTTACAAAATAACTGAGTAATTATTAAATAATTTAGTAAAGAACTTAATTCAGAAAGAAAATTAATGCAAAGTTGTTTTAAAAGAAACGTTTGGTGTCAGCAAAGTGAAAACCAGATATTTCAAGAAACGAAATTCGTTTGGAATTCTATAGTTTTTTCATTTTTTAAGATTGCGGTTGTATGTTTTTTTTTCTTACATTAAATTCTGAATTTTCATGTGTAACCTATATATCAGCCCGTCCGATTACAATTTTTTTATATTTGCTTTAATCTGATGCCATTTATATCTATCTTGTTCTTTGTATTTTTTTATGATATCTTTTTTGCTGTGAACTTGCCATTGGAAATAAAAAAAAATATATTTGCTTTCATTGTCAAATATTATAAAGTAAAAACATTTTTCGTTTTTTTGTCAGATGAAATTCGATGTGCTTTATTCTTTCGAAAGTTTTAGTTTAATGCAGAAATTCTTCCTAATTACTCCTCCATGATACTTGACTAATCGAATTATTATTTGATTTTTTTTTTCAAATTTCCACTTATTGCGTAACTTTTTTGCAATTTTTCTCAATGAATTTTTTCTCTTGTGATCAATCTCATGAAATGAATAAAAATTTCAAAAGATTTCAACATGAGAGTATATCAAATTGTTCCATTTAATACAATATCGTTCATTAGACAGAGCATTTTTAAATTTCTTAAAAAATTTAAAATATATATATATATTTTAAGACAAAATAAATCTAACAAAATTATTTGCATGCAATTTAGATTCGTATTAAATTTGTCTGCTTTACATTAATTTTCATTCGTGATTAAGAAATATTTTTTCACCACAGATTGACACATTAAATAAAATCATATATAGTTATTTATAATTTATTTTGTTTTTATTAATTATATTCATTATTCTCATTAGAGTATTGTCCGGATTAAATCGGGGATACTTATATCATTTGAAACTTAAAATTAATTATAAATAATTTGCAACTTAAAATTAATTTGAATAAAAATTAATTTATAATTAAATTGAATAAAAAATAATTTGAAAGAAAAATTCATTTAGAAAGAGGTTTTTACAATTAAAAAAAATAATTTAAGTGTTAGTTAAGTTATTCAAATGTTTTATGTCATAAAACGTGGCAAAAAAAATACTAGAAATACTAAAATCGGTAACGACAGCAAATACATGGAATAAAGGAAATTATCATTCAAAAAATAAACGCTAAATTTATGGTTAACAACTACAACACATAGAGCAGAATAACAAGAAAGTTCTCTAATATACGTTTGCTCAACAGCAATTAAAATTTCATAAATTATGTATCATGGTCTAGTGGCAAGGAATAAGTTCTTCATTAAAGAATCGAAAACTTTGAAATTCATTTAATAGAAACATAAAAAAAATATTTTTACACTGTTATAGTTGTTAATAGCGGCAAATGTAGTAAATTTGATACTAACATTTGATAAAGGTTTGAATAAATTCTAAAAAAAAAAAAATCTTAAAATCTTAAAAGAGGACCTATATCATTTATTTAACTCAGATGGAGAAGTAATGATGTAGTGGTGTATATAATCTCTTATAGGTTAATTCAAATTTATTGATGGAACATAGATACTTAAATATATATAGACATCTTAAAAAAAAATATAAATATTTTAAATTAATTTTAGTCTACAAAGGGCCTGAAGTTTTAATAGGATAACAATCCTGAGCATATAGCCTTGAATTTTCTATTGTGGTTGCTTCACAATGGTAACGAAGTCATTAAAATACATCTTCAGTTATCATGTTTGAACCCAATAGAGATGACCCAATAGACCGTAATTTGAAAATAGAATTCGAAAACATAACATTTCTTTGAAGTAGCATAAAAATGCGTATTATAAGAAATGAAATAAAATTTATTAAAAAAATTATTTCTAAAATCTACCAAAATTCTTAAAAAGTTTTCTTTAAGCTTATGTATATCCAACCCAATATTTTGAATTGTTTAATAAGCAATAAAACATTTTGTTGAACTGAATTGTTCTTATGAGAAATCTTTTATTAATAACATTCATTTTTTCATAATATATTATTGTATTTTAAGCATTTATGATAAAAAATTTATTCTAAAAAATTTAAAAATTAACAAAAAAAAAAAAAGTATTTATTCTAGAAAACATTTATTAAATAATATTTATTATTTATCAAATTCTAAAAAAGTGTTTATTCTAAAATATTTAAAAAATTTAAATATATTCAAGTTAAATTTCAAGGCAAAAAAATTTCAAAATTTTCTATAATAACTTTTATTTTATAATCTGTCTATTTAGCACGTATATCAGATCAGAACATTTTTGTAGGACGCAGTATATAAAAGCATGGAATTACAGGGAAATAAATAAACAAAAATCTAGACAATCTAATGTAATCAGTAATCATTTGATTTTTGATATAAATGGCTATACATCTATCTATAGTAAGAAAAATTACTAATTAAAAAATATTAATTGTATAGATATTTATGTGAAGTTTCAAGTGAATTATTTTAATTAAAAAACTAACATTTCTTGTATCCATTTCTAATTGATCACCCAGTATTATCAAAAGATTGACGACAGAAATAACAAATGCATGATTAATTTATTCCGTTACGGCGAAGTTAAAAGTTACTAAAAATAAAAAAAATTTAGAATGAAAAAAAAAAAATTTTTTAAGCCTATATAATAAAACATTTGAAGCAAAGAAAAATAAAAAATAAACATTCACAAAAACTTACCGTTTTAATTTCAGGAATTGTTTTAAACATACTTTAATCCTGCTACACAAATTTTTACAAATAATTAATTACTAACAAAAATCAAAGAATTAAGAAATACATAAAATTCGAATTACGAAACACAAAGATGAATAAGAATACATAATGTGGTATGACGTCATTTCCCATTTGCAATTCGTTACAGGCGATAAATAATAGCAAAGCGATGTAATTAAAAATAAAAACATTTTCGAAATTTTTAGCAGTATACCATAAAAAAAAATAATAAATTCAAAGGAAAAAATAGAATTAAATTTTTAAAATTTTAAAAATGCACACACATTTCTTGCTTTATATATAGAAAGATAATGAATAAAAAGTAAACAAAAAATTTGATGTGAGACGTTGCATTAGTTAAATAAGGACTTTAGTCAATTTTAATAGCAACTAAGCGAATAAATGATTAGTTAAACGTTTGCTGCTTTTTAAATTTGCTTTCCTATCAATATATGTTAAATAAATTCCATTTAATATATATTCATTACGTTAAAGCAAAGTTAAAAGTGAATAAAAATAAAAAGAAATTTAGAATGAAAAACATTAATTTTAAGCCTGTATGATAAAACATTTAAAGCGAAGAAAAATATATAGAAAAAGACATTAAAAAAAAACTTACCATTTTAATTTCAAGAAGATTTTTTAAACAAATTTTTAATCTTCTCACTCAAATGCTTACAAATCATTAATTAATCTCAAAAATCAGAGAATTGGAAAATATATAAAAATCGAATTAAGAAACACAAAGATAAATAAGAACTTATAAATTCTTATGACGTCATTTCCCATTTACAATTCGGTACAGACGATAAATAACAAAATCATTTAATTAAAAATAAAATTTTAAAAAATTCGAAATTTTTCGCAGCATACCAGAAAAAAAAATAAATTAAGCAAAAAAAATTGAGTGAAATTTTTAAAATTAAAAAAAAATGCACACACATTACTTGCTTTATATATAGAATGATAACATAGTAAAAAGTAAACAAAGAATTTGACAACATTAGTTAAATAAGTGCATTAGTTGATTTTAATAGAACTCAAGCGAATAAATGATTAATTAAACATTTTCTGTTCTCTTAATTTGCTTTCCTACCTAATAATGTTTCCCTATTTAACCAACGAATTAATTGGACTAACAATACTAAATACTTAGGAGTATACCTTGATAGTAAGCTAACATATTCTAATCATATTGACCACATTAAACGTAAATATAATATTTCTATACGCATGCTTTATCCATTCATTAATAGAAAATCCCTCTTATCCTTGGATAATAAACTAATTATTTACATGTACTATTTGCGTCCCATCATCACGTATGCTAGCCCAGTTTGGGGTTCCGCTGCAAAATACCACATCAACTACATCAAAAGAATTGAAAATAAAATTTTAAGAATGATTACTGATTCTCCTTGGTATTTTAGGAATGATGACATTCGTCACTGTCTTGCCCTCCCCTCTATTCAAAAAATTCATGCTCAAGCTTGCAGAAAAATTCTATGCAAATCTTGAACACATCCCGAATGATGAAATCCGTAATCTTCCGAGATACGATTTCCATCTTCCGGAAAATGCTAAACGGCCAAGGGCTGTTCTTCACAACTTGCAAAGCTCCTAGACGAACTGGCTCAGTTGTCGTCAGGACCTCTGTGCTTTTAGTCTTCATTCCTAGCAACGAAAATCCCATCCTACTGTAGATTCCTTTTCCTTTTTAAATTTTGGATTCTTTAATTGTTCTGTTTATTTTATTTTTCTCCTTGTTATTAGCTATTTTATTAATTTTTTCTTTGCATATATTTTTAATATATATTTTAACATGGGACATTGCTCTTAAATCACTTCACCTCCTTTTAACTATCAATGTTTTTTCCTTCATCAAAGTTTCTCAGATGCAGATAGGAGTTTTAGACCCCTTCGGGGCCAGGGCACTCCGAAATCCTGTAAAGACGACGAATGTTTAATCACCATTACATGTTAATCAAAATAGATTTCCGCATTGTAGTGCATTATATGGCAATCACCAGAGTTATTTTTTTTAGTGTAGTTTTAAAACGAAACATGGTTTTGGCAACACACAAAAATATGCAATGCTTATATGTATGCAACATATTTACTCCAAATGCTGCAGTCTTGATAAACATTAGACATAAAACTCTCATGTGAAGGTGAGGAAGCCTAATCATCACGGCCTAATATTCAGGCTAACGATTTATTGACATTCTTAACTCTCACCAGGTTTACAGTAAATTAAAAATCATTCATTGAAAAATCATAGTTTTAAATGATTATTTTTTTTTAATACATTTTATCTTTTATCAAAATTTTAAAAGACATCTTCCCTTTTTTTTTAAAAAAAAAAAATCTTTTTAAAATAAACGTAATATTATAGTGAGGCGGATCAATTTTATATTCCTCCTGTTGTAGATGTTAGAATGTTTAAATATAGATAAAAACAGACAGGCTATCCGTTTTCCCACTTGCAGAGTTTGATTAACATTCATCGTTGTTTGTTTGAATTCATGAATTAGTCAGTGCTTTGCCTAGTCACTTTATTATTAAAACCTCCAAAGATAAATTAAAATTTTCAGAAATAAAATATTTTTATTTCTTTTAACGTCCTTTTTTTTCGTTCCTAGAAAAGTCATCGAGGCTAAGTTTCAACTTCTTATTGTTTTCATTTTCATTTATTAATTATTATTTTGCTATTGTTGAACATTACTCGTGTTAAACTTATGTATGCCGCAAGCAGCCAACCAAAGGCCAGTGAAAGGACATTTATGGGTAACTGTTCCTCAATTGCGTATATCGTGGGTTTGGTTTGTCAATCTATGGTCTTTTTTTGCACACTTTAGGCTAATTAGACAGGTGCCTACAGTTCAATGTGGACTCCAAACCACTAACAAGCATCCATGCCACCCACAGGCCTTAGCGGCCTGATGGCCAAAGGGCTCTTTGGCCTTTGGTACCACAGGCTTCAGGTTCGTACAGCATGGGAGAAAACCCATAAAACTCTCCCCAGCAATCTGACTATCGATTAATGGAAATACAATTTTTTTATAATACAATATTGGTGTGCAATTTACATACACGACACATTTTACAAACTTTGTCACAATCGGCATTGAGTCTCAACGTTTTTGAAATCAATGACTGCAACGGATGCCTTCGGTGGTATTCAAACTTGAGATCTCCTGAACACTACCTAAGCACGTTACATCTGACCACGAGTCGGGCAATTTATTTTATTGAGACTTAAATAACTTTTTTGTGCAAGCAGATAAACCCTGACTTTTTAAAAAAAATAGCATTACAGTTATGGATCAAGAATAGAGTAAAAGTAGATTGTGGATAACATAAAATCTAGAGCCCAGAGCGAATATCTGCGGAGAAGTTTTGAGCAACGAATAGAAAACTAATTCTTTGGATGGAATTCGAAAAGTCATGTTGTTTTGTATCTCCTGAATGTGGATAGATGAAATACGAATTCGTCAGTTTTGTGTTCCGCTTCAAAAGATTTACATCATACCAAATGACTGCAAATCTCTCACACGTAAGGGGAGATAATTGGACTTGTTTCTACAAGTTCAAACTGCAACCTGCGCCATTATCATTCGAGGGTGCTTCTAATCGATATTTGCTTAATCAACAAATTCAATATTTGTAGTTTGTTCTCATATGTATGAAAAACATTATTGATTAGATACAAAGAAAAACTAAAAGCTTTAATTCTAATCGCAAAGGAATTCTATTCAATACAGAATTTTCTTTCTCCTCAGTATTTTAAAGTTTTAAAATTAAGTGAATCATAACTTTGCCTGAATTTCTCAAAACAATTATCCTGGCGGTGGAGTGGATGTATGTTAGTGGTTCGAAATCAACGTTAAACTGTAGGTCCTGGTCTAATTAGCCGAAAGTGTGCACAAAATGACCGTGGAGTAACAAACCAAACCAAACGAAACCTTTAAAACAATTTGAAAATAAATCTGTTCTGTCTTCTGTCTACTGATAGGAAAATGAGGGCCAAAAATGGAATTTTCCATATTAAATAAAAAAAAATAATAATAAAAAAAAAATTAGTAAAATTGTTTAAATAGTAATCGTGTTCTATACATATTCCAAAATAGTGATATATGTATTAAATAATAAACTTTTCCATCTTCAGGAAAAAAAAATTGGTAAAGAAAGACATTAATAATTTTGATTTTAAATAATAGCAACTTTTTAATTCATTATATATTTTAATAACACATCAAGACCTGATGGCCGAGAGACTAGCGTTCCGCAAATCAGTGCCACAGTTTTCGGGTTCAAGTCACGGCGGTACCATGGATGTTTGTAGCGGTTCAGAATCTCCTTTAAGCCGTAGGTCCCGGTACAATATGACTTTAGACTGGCAACTGGCGTACCGATTACGGAGTACCAACAGGCTGAAATACCCCTTAAACCTCCTCATCTTAATTCATAAATAAGCTTGGAATTTTAAATGGCTGCTTAATTATTGTTAGTAAAATTAAAGATAAATGTTTCTAAAAATTCAAATAAAGTAGGTACTCAAAAAAAAAAAAAAAAAAAAAGATGAAAATACTATTTATAAAAAGTAAGATAAAAAATAAAAGAATTTAAAAGTTAAGTTTTAAATTCGGTACAATTAGGGACCAGTTGTCGATGCCATAAACATATACAAAAACGTAAACAAGCAAAACAACCTTTTGTTTACGAAATCACTGATTGGGAAATCATGCTGAACGGTGGGGCCAATAGGAGCATCTGAAAGGTAAAAGATTAGTGTCCCCACAAAAAAAAAAAAAAAAAGATCGATCTCAGAACCGTAGTTCTTTTTATGCTTTTCATAATTTTTATTTGATTTTCAATTTCATACTTTTTGTTTGGTTTTCGATTTTTATAATTTTTATTTTTATTTTTATATTTTTTATATCTAATCCTTTTATTTTCCTTACAAAAAAAAAAAAGGGGTAAAAAAGCGTACAATAAAAAATAAAAACCTAACTTAGTTACTAGTCGGAAAGTCATGAATAAATTTAAAGCACATCGTAGCAATAATAAATGCGAAAAGGAACAGAGTTCTGATCTGAACCCTCAACCTCGCGGTCAAAGATCCGAATCTTTACCTCTGCGCCAGTTCGTCTTAATTAATAAGTTTTTAAGCCAAAGTAATCGTCAGATACACATTGAGATAAATTCTCAATGAGCTAGGCTCACCCCATTACCTGAACTCGCTTGCGCTTGTTCAGAGTAACAGCCATGGTGTTTCTTAAGTTTAGGAAAACAATCATAGGAGACGTCGTAAACTGCCCGCGGTCTTTTTTGAGAACTTTTCACCCCAGGGTGATATGTTGGCAGACGACGGTTTAACTCATTGCTAATCTGAGGACATTTTTCAAGAAAATTCTTTGAAATTTGGATTATATAATTAGGAATAGGTTCGACGTCTAGATCTCTATGGATGATCTTACGACGGACGAACCATGGTGCGTCAGCAATCATAGCCAGGCGTTTATTTTGGAAAACCTGGAGTCTCTTTATATTTGTGAGTGACTACTCTTTCGAGAAATTAGGCAGTGGAGTTTAATACTCGCACCAGTTGCTTTAGCAACTGTGTTCTTAATATGGGAATTGGAAGATAATTTTGGGTCTAAGAACAACCCCAGGTATCTATATTCAGTTACCCAGGGGACGGGCTAGCCAAAAAGAGTGATACTCGCTAATGGAGAAAATGAGATCTTCTGAGTAAATAGCATACAGGCAGATTTCGTGGCATTAACTTTAATTTTCCAGGTGGTTAAGCATTTTTCTAAATTATAAACAGAATATTGCAAGTCTTTAACAGCAAGCTGAGGTGATTTGTTTTGTGTGGCTATCGCCGTATCATCAGCGTAGCAAAAAAGAGAGGTTTGGCAGTCTTTACTTAGATTGAATGCAGGTCGAGTACCTGTGTGCGAAGCGCACATCTACTCAAAATCAAATTAAAAGTAGGATGTGAGAAACAGCAATTAAAAATATTATGTAAATGAAGGATGGATAATAAAAATATATAAATTGAAAGATTATAAAGAACCAAAGAAAAATCCAAATACAATAGATGAAATGATATCCGGGAGAGGGGGTTGAACGTGAGAACGTAGAGTAGGAACGAATAGCAAAACGAGAATTCCCAGAAAAAATGGGGAGAAGGAACAATAAAATAATAAAAATGAATGATATAAGACCCGTAATGACTTGTGTCTGTTCATCTATTCATTACCGATGGTAGTTTTACATTACATGAGCGTGTGAACAAATATGAATAAAGGAAAAATGTTTACGAAAACGTGGGAAATCCAAGAGTTCTAAGAAAGAAAATATATCTTTATGGTGGGTGCAGGTCTGCTGACCATTTTGTAGTCGAAAAAGGATATTTATGTTTTCCTTCGTTGTGTGCAAAAAATAGTTGTGCTTTGATTAGGTTATTATTATGGTTTCTCAAGCCAAGGAAGAAGTTTCTGGAGAGATCAGTAATGTAGTTATCTATTGTAGCAATTCTGAGATCATTATGAATAACGTCGTTTCTGATAAACCAGGGGGCCCCAGTGATTATACGAAGAATTTTGTTTTGTAGAACTTGAATTTTGTATTTATTAGTTTTACAAGCAAGTCCCCAAATAGGTGCAGCATAAGTAAGAATTGGGCGGATGACCTGCTTGTAAAGTAGAACTTTATTTTGAAGTGATAAGGCTGAATATTTACCAATTAAAGGGAGACTGAAATGAATTTTATTCCAGCATTTATTTTTGATGTACGTGATATGGCTATTGAAAATTAATTTTTTATCAATGATGAGACCTAAATATTTAACTTCATTTACCCATTCAATTGGTTCGTCAAATAGGTAAATGTTATCACTGGGGTTTGGTGTATTTCCTTTTCTGAATATTATTGCTTGACTTTTATCTGTGTTGACAGCAATTCTCCATTTTGTGAGCCAGATTTCTAGCGCTTCAAGGAGTATTTGCAAGGTTCTCGTTACAAATCTGAGAGTTGAACCCTGCACAAGTGCAGCGGAATCATCTGCGAAAAGACAGGAGCTTACATAATTCACTTGAGGGAAATCGTGGGTGTAGATGTTATCTGGGAGATGTTAGTATGGGGCTCAAAACGCTTCCCTGAGGGGAACCAGCCTTAATTTGACCGACGTGGGAGAGGTCACCATCTACTTTTACTTGGAAAGTTCTATTGCTTAAATAATTATGAATTATGTAAATTATATAGGGAGGAAATTTAAGTGTAATCAATTTATAAAGTAGACCATCGTGCCACAATCGGTCAAAAGCTTTTGCCACATCAAGGAAGACACCTCCGGTAATAAGTTTATTATTCATACTCTCAGTAATGATATTGGTAACTCTGAGAAGTTGATGGGTTGTTGAGTGTTGTGGGCGAAACCCAAATTGTTCCGGAGGAAAGACATTGTTGTCAACACAGAAAGAATAAATTCTATTGTAGAGTAATTTTTCAAACATTTTTGCAACACAACTTAGGAGGCTAATAGGGCGAAAATGCTGCGGGAATTTATGGTCTTTACCTGGTTTCGGAATCATTTTTATTATTGCGTGTTTCCAGCATGATGGGAAATGATGGTAAATCAGGCATTTATTGAAAATTTTAGTGATATTAGTGATGGCTTTAGTGGGGAGGCACTGGAGAGCTTTATTTGGAATATTGTCTGGCCCATTTGATTTTCGGATGTTTAATTTGCAGATGACAGATTTGACATCGCTCGGACTAAAGAGTGGAGGTATAGGAACAGAGGTAGTGTTATCAAAAAATTGAGCAATACTGTCTTCAACCATTTCGATGTGAGAATTGTCATAAGGTTCACCGTTTTCTTGAAAAGAATTTTCTAGGTGATCGGCGAAAACGATGGCCTTTTCAGCAGGGGGGAAAACAATGCCATTGTTTCCCAGTAGAGGAGGAGTTTTTTGTATTTTTTTAGTAAAATATTTATTCATGTAATAGAGCGAATTATCTTCAGGATTGAGGCCAATTAAGAACTCTCGCCACCTTTTATTTTTTAAGATTCTGATTTCTTTTTTGATTCTGTTTTGAAGAATATTTAGACTATTATTATATGGAGGGTATCTGGTTTCTTGCCATAATTTTCTAATGCTGTTTTTAATTGCGATGAGCCTCCTTATCTCTACTGGTAATTTATGATGCTCGGTTTTAATTTCACGAGAAGAACTTGAAAAGTTTATTGACGAGATAACAAATGAATTGAATTGATCAAGTGCCGAGTCAATGTCGTTACTATTATTAATAATGGGATTACCTTTGATTATTGAGTCTAAGTTGTCGTGAAATTTGGACCAGTTGGTAGTTGTGAGACAACGTAATTGGGGTGGAAGAAAATAATTGCTATTGAAGTGAAATAAAACTGGATTATGATCGCTGGAGAGGTCATTTATAGAAGTAGCATTGACAGTGTTGAAATTTTTTGTTATTGCAATATCTAAAGTGCTATTGATTGAGTGAGAGTGAGAAAAATAAGTAGGATGAGGTGGAGCTATTAAGTTTAAGCTATTCAGATTTGACCAATTATATAAAATAACTCCGTTGGAATTACCTCTGCCAGCGTTCCAAAGAGTATGTTTTGCATTAAAATCGCCAAGAAGTATGATTTTATTGTTGGAATTTAAAATATTATCCAATTCCGAAGTCGAAAGACTACCAACTGGGGGTCGATAAATGCTTGAAATGGTGATGCTATGATTATGATGAGGGTTTGGCAGTCTCTCGGTATATCATTGATATATATATTGAAGAGGGCGGGCGCTAAGAGCGACCCTTGAGGAACTCCCCCTTCTATTGGTCTGGTTGAGGAAGTAATTCCACCTATTCTGACTAAAAAATCTCGGGTTTGACTTTAGAGCATTGGGCATGGGGCTGACAACTCTATCCCGTAAAAAGTCAGCGTTACAGAGCCAAGTCAGATTTCTACCTATGGGTGCTCCATCACAACAAAAGCTCCCACCCCTTTCCCTCCTTCCATGAGATCACATGGCTTCTTAGATTTGGTTTAGATGTTGCTGTCTACCAAGCTGGTTAAGAAAGAAATACAATAATACATAAAAAAATTGATGAACGAAATAATCAGAAAATTTTGAACTAATAAAATATTAAAGTGAAAACATCATTTTACAGTCACTACAATATTATAAATTCAGTTACTTTTTTCATTGCTATTGATAAAATAATGCAGGCAAATAGAAAATGTAAAACATTGAATGTTTTTCTGAATTTTATCATGATAATAAAAATTTAAATCGTAAAAAAAAAACCTGTGTAATTCAATATTTTCTATTTTATTTCACACTATCACATATGGTCTGGTTTTTTACAGTTTCAGATAATAAACGTAATGTATGTTACTCTTAATTTATTGTAAAAGATATCAAAGAAGTTTGCAATATTAAAATTAAAAAAATTTTCAAAGGTAAAAAGCTTAACATATTATATATAATTACCTTGTTTGCAAAAATACCACTCTAATATACATCTAAAATTTCGTCACAAAAAGCAAATTTAATAATTACAATTATAAAATAAAAATTATACCCTCTTGAAATAATAAATTTTATAAATAAATAAGTAAAAACTATTAAATCTGAAAAAATGGGAAAATCAAATAGTTTTTTTTTTCTTTCTATATCCCACTTTGTAGACAGTAACATCTAGACCAAATCCAATAACCCATGTGGTTTCATGGAAGGAGGGAAAGGGGGGCATATATGATGGAGCACACGCAGGTAGAAGTCTGAATTGGCTCTGTGATGCTGAAGAAGGAGGGCAGCACCTTCTGAGAGGACTTTTAGAGGGAATTACCCAGAATTTCGGTATCGTATGGGAGAAAAACCCAGAAAACTCCTACCAGGTAGTCTGACTAACTGGGGCCTGAATGGCCGATCTAGCGCTCTGGCGCTCAGTGCCACAGGTTTCGGGTTCGAGTCCCGATGGTGACAGGGATGTTAGTAGTGATTTGGATTCCACTTTAAGCCATAGATCCCGGTCTCATATGACTGTAAAGCGTTACGGAGCCCAATCAAACTTCTCACACACATCATTCACAAGCTATATACGGGCAACTCAGCTCTAGGCACAGTGATGTGGTATGGTGTGGTGTAGTAGTAGTCTGGTTAACAAGGCAAGATACTAACATCACAAATGTCATCGAGCCTCCTTGTTTCTTGAAACAGTGTCTACAACTCATCCGGCAGCGACTTGAACGTCCGCCCTAATGCTCACCAGCGGCACGCGTTGCCACTGATTTACGAATCGAACAAAATCAAATAGTAAGGGAATTCATGACAGCAAATCGGCTTTACAATCATTTTTTTATGTTTTAAAAAGTCTTATAAAAAATAAATAAATGATTTGATAAAAATATGAATAACATACTAATTTTTAAATAATATTTTTAATTAATAATAAATGAAGCTTTATATTCATATTTATAAAATTAGCAGGTGCAATAAAAAAATGATATTGTTAATGATATTTATTTAACCATGACAGCATATATTTTTTTTTTTATGTAGCACAAGTAAAATTGCTATTTTTATTATCTATGACGTTAATGCAATTATTCTTGAATGACGTTTTGATATCCGTAAATAGAAGAATTTTTTTCAGATATAAATGATATGGTAGAAACTCAAATGAGTTTTGATAGTATTTGAGTTACGACTAGTAATAAAAATTCTTTTTAAACATATACAGGGGAAAAAATGATTCAAACGACATTTACGACATTTTTTGTACTATCGCAGTTGAATTTGATACAGCATCCATCAAAATGTATGTTATATTAACTTTTTTTATAGGCAAAATCTATTTATATAGCTTCTGGCTATAATAGTATAAGGAACTAAGGCCAAGTGCTTGTGACTAACACATTTTGATTATTTTATTCTGCAATATTTATAAATACAAAGGCGAAATATTACTTTTATAGATTTTAATGGTATATTGCAACAATATATAGTTTATTTTCATGTGCGCATCAGAAATCCAAATACATCAGAATCACATAGCTTTAAGAAAATCAAATCCATCAATATTATATCTGAATCTCTCAAAGCAGAATTAAATAATATCGGAAATTCACACTATTTTGCTAAGTTTCAAGGTTCAATGTTATTTTCAAAGTTTATGCTTTGCTTAATTTTGTAACCATGCTTCCTCCTACGCACTGCTAGAGCGCCCCCTGTGGCGTTCTGGAGAAATGGTCCTTTAATAGTCCTCAAGACTCTCACATGAGAGGAAGTACTGCGCAACCTGCTCTGCCGCTGAGAAACGTTCAGTTTATAATATCTTATACTGAAAGGAAATAATATATTTAGCGCACCCAGACGCATTAGTTGACCTACAGACTCTCACCCGAAGAGCAAGTATATTTCTTACACCCTGCACGTAGCCGAGTTACGGGTTTTCGGTTTAGAAGTGGAGTACTCCCACTAAACTATAATTATATGTCTTTAAAGGTGTTACATATTGTATGTCTCTAATTGTATGTGAGCGCAACCGGCACTGCCCCTGAGAACCATTTAGTTTACAGTCTCTCATCCAGAGAGGAAATATATTTAGAGAAACCTTATGTATTTGCTGGACAGGTATGTTGTTGGTAGTATTTGTTTGCCTTCAGACTCTCACCCGGAGATGAAATATATTTCGCGCATCCAGCTCGTACCTGATAATCTTTATTTTCGGTTTATTCGTGGAATCCTTCCACGAATCTATAGTTATATGCCTGTGTGTGGTATTGTATGGGGTAGCTGTGTGTTCTCAAACTTGTGTCTCAAGTCTCTACCCAACCACACCCAGTTACAATCCAGAGCTGAACAACCACAACACTACAATTTAAATTTATTTTCTATCAAATGATCATTTTTCCTAATCTCTTAACGCAGTGGTTCTTAAATTGTAATTACCGGCCCCTAAGGAGGGGTGATTATTTGTGTATAAACCGAAATTTAATCACCTTAAATAAATGGGAAAATTAGAAAATAATTATATGCAATAAATTATGTATGAACACAAACTTTTTATTATAATGAAATTCAAAATTAATCTCTATTTATTAAGGAATTATCCTTAAATTAAAAATTTTTCACGGTCCTGATTTCTTTTATAAAAACGTATTCATTTATGGGGATGTCTTCTCTTTAATATGTTGCCATCAAATCCAAGTAAAAACAAAATATTTATTAATAATAATTTCTAGTCGGATATAATGGAAAAAAGAAAGTTTAAAGGTAGCTCCTTTATATCATAGATGACACGTGACATTTATTTATTTTCTTTATTTTGCGCCGTGATACAAAAGATTGATGATGATAAATGATTAACATCTTTGTGGTGATAAAAATATTTATCTTCGCTGTGCATGCATTCATTCATTAATTTCAACTGTTTACATTTTATGCACTCTAATTAATTTTTAATATTTTAAAGCTGTATTGAAGATTCAGTGTTATTTATATATACACTTTTAATGCAAAATGAAGCTAGGCCCATAACATATGTCCTTTTTATTTTTTTAAATTTACGACAAATAATTTTTCTGTAAAAAAAAAAAATGTCACTTGGTAAAAGATAAAGACATGAAGCATGATTCCATTCTAATTTAATAAAAAGTACATTTAAATATAAAAAAAATTGTTTGTAATGTTTTTTTATTTATTTATTGTCAATAACTGTATAATCTTTCGTAATAAAGCATTAGTTTTGAATGCAAGGTTCCATTTTTCGTTCTCTCGTGTAACAGTTTTATTACTGTTGATTATCAAGATGTCATCTGTCTGTACAAGTTTGTCACAGATATTTAATATGTTTCATTAAACTGTCAAAAACATGCTTCCTTTTAAAATTGCGATCAATAATATTTTCCCAATCATTAGCAGATAAAGCCTTAACATGGTAAAGCCAATTTGGGATCAACATAGATCTATGGGGTCTGATGGCCGAGTGCCTGGCATTCGGTTCTACAGGTTTTGGGTTCGAACCCCGGATATGTGCATGGATCTTTGTAGTGGTTCGGAATCCACTTTAAACCATAGATCTTGATCTAATATGACTGTAGAGCATTGGGCGTATGGCTGACAACCCTACCCAGCAAAATGGTAACATCTCCTGTCTTGAAACCTGCTAATCGGCAGTCGGCCTCGGCCCACCATAGGGCTGTTGCGCCGATGATGATATATTTATGAAAAAATATTTTCAGTCATCAATACTAAAAAATTGATAAATGAAAACCGTTTGACTAATTATTGTTTAGCCTGAGTTATTATTGTGAAATTGAATCAAATACATATTTTACTAAAATGAAATTTCCAGATCAATTTTTTTAATTATATTATATTATCTTATCTTCTTCATTGGAGCAACAGCCGCGTGGTGGACTAAAACTGTCTGCCTACTAGTAGATTTCGAGACGAGAGATGCTATCTTTTTACGGGATGGGGTTGTCAGCACTACACCCTACAGTCATATTAGATCAGACCTACTATTTAAAATGGATTCCCAACCACTACAAATATCCATGGAACAACCGAGACTCGAATCCTGTGGTACCGAGCGCTAGTCACCAGCCATCAGGCCCGCTAACTTCTCTGCATTATATAATATAGGATGCCTATAAATAATATAATTTTAATTGCCTATAAATTTTAATTTTTTTTTTTTTTGAGAAATGGGTTCTAAATTCAGTGTCTTTGTAGTTTGGGCTTGATGGCCGAGTGGTTAGCGCTCTGGCGCTCGGTACCACAGGTAACGGATTCGAATTCTGGCGGTGGCATGGATGTTTTCAGTGGTTCAGAATCTACTTTAAGCCATAGGTCCGGGTCTCATATGACCGTAGAGCGTCACAGAGCCCAATCAGAGTTCTTCTCACCCACATCATTCCCAAACTGTAAAGGGGCAACTTGTCTCTAAGCACAGTAATGTGTTGTGGCGTAGTAGTAGTAGTGTAGTAGTAGTAGTATCTTTGTAGGTGGTTTGAAGGAATGCTTTCAATAGAAGAATAACTGGGTATGGTTTGCATTCATCCACAGGGATTAACTTATGAACAGTTGTAGCCGTTCTTCACCAGTAAGTTCAAAAAGTCAATCCCTACGATAGTAGCCATTAAAAATCAAATCCATGCAAGATAAAAATAAAGAAAATTAAGGCAGATCTCGGGTGATATGATGTGCAAAGAGTAAAAAAAGATCATAGTCACACGAGTCACCCACGTGAAGATAAGATCGGAAGGTCGGTATTCGACTTTCTACTTCGTTATTATCTGAAACTCTTTGTTATAAATTAAACAAACGTTTCTGTCGCATTCAAACCGTACATAAGCTTGAAGCTGAAACCTAGTTACACGAAAAATTACGTGTAGAATGAAAACTTAATGCAAGCTTCAGTGATGAAACTATATTCTACGTTTATGAACCGTATTAGCAGAAGGCATAGTTGTAGAATGTGGGTAGAAAAATTATTACAAGTGCTAAAGGAATTTTAACAAGACTCGCCCAAAGGGAATATATGTATTTAAGAAACAAAATCATGTCTCTACTGACGTTTAGTTATTTTAGGAAAGACGATTGAAATGAAAGACTTTTTTTAGCTTGAAGTTTCATCAATTATATGTTATACCAATTGCATGCTGGCAGCAATTAAAGCAATTAATTTCAGTTTCAGTTGCTAAAATTAAACTAGCAACATTGAAAAATGCATTCCTGTATACAGTGGAACTGTAGTATCTGTATAGAGACATTTGAGGAAGGAGGCTTGTTAAATTGCATCAATGCTGTATTCTGTGTGTCTTTGCAACCCTATTAAATGTTGAATAAAGTCCTTTTAAGCAAAATATATAAAGGCATTATAAGTAATTTGCATCTATCTATCTATCTCGATTCATTTTCTTTACTAAGCAACTCATAAAAGTAACCTTTCAATATGTGTAAAGAAACTGTAAACAAAAAATATCCTATTTTTAAGTGTAAACAAAAAAATATCCTGTTTCGAATTGTAAACAAAATATATCCTATTTTGAATAACAAAAAAATATTCGGTTTTGAATTGTAAACAAAAAATATCCTATTTTGAATTGTAAACAAAAAATATCCTGTTTTGAATTGTAAACAAAAAATATTTTGTTTTGAATTACAAACAAGGATATCCTGTTTTGAATTGTAAACAAAGGATATCCTGTTTTGAATTGTAAACAAAGGACATCTTGTTTTGAATTGTAAGCAAAAAATATCCTGTTTTGAATTGCAAACAAAAAATATCCTGTTTTAAATTGTAAATAAAAAATATCATACATTGAATTGTAAAGAAAAAATATATTTTGGGCTGTAAGGAAAAAATTCAAAATATGATATATGATATATTTACAATTCAAAATATCATATTTTGAAATGTAAAAAAATATCATGCGGTAGTTATTGAACTCTAACAATACTTGTTTTCATGAATATTAGTATATTTCTGTAAACTTAAACACAAATACTGTATACTTACGATTCTTTGAAGTCCTAATCATAGCCAAATGACAACATACACAAGCTAATGAAAAACCTTCAACTCAACGAAAGGTCGGCTCTCTCTCTGATGACATAAGCTACAGTTATTGATTTAAAAAAAAATCTGATTTGGTGAAGATTTTTTTAAATTCTCTCAATAAAGATTCGGCTTTGGTTTGGTTTGTCGCTCTGTAATAATTTTTTGCACACTTTGGGCTAATTGGACCGGGACCTACAGCTTACAATGGATTTTGAACTACTGACAAACATCCATGCCAGAATTGGAACCTGAAGTTTAAGGTACCAAAGGACAGAGCGCTAACCACTAAGCCATCAGTCAAACTGCCTGATTTTCCGAGTTTCTCCAAAACGACAAGTAAGTATGGGGCATTTAAAACTCTCTCAAAAAGAGCGACCTGATGGCCAATTGGCTAGCGTTCTGGCCGCTGGTACCACAAGTTTCAGGTTCCAATCCTGGTAGTCGCGAAGATATTTGTTAGTGGTTCGGTATTCCTGTTAAACTATAGGTACTGGTCAAAGTGTGAGGGAAAAAAAAGAAATTACCGTGAAAAAAATAAAGTATGCAAAAAAATTGCCGTAGAGCAACAAACCAAACTCTCAGGAAGTATCATTATTTCCTATTTCCCTCTTGTAGCAAGTTTTCCACAGTGCAGCCTTTACAATACCGAATCTGCTTATAAATTTGCGATATAAATAATGAACTTGAAAAAAAATTCTTGAAATTTTGTTTACGTCAGCTCCTTTAATCTGCTGGTATATTTAATACTGCATAAAATAATATTAATCTTTCTGAAAAATAAAGACACGGTAGGGTTCCTGTTCGTATTCATAATAAAAACAATTCTGAATTTATAAAGACACTGATAGGATCAGATAGATGAGGTGATAAACAAATGTTTCAATATTGTTGAATGATAGAACGCAAAGCTAACAAGCAGCTAAACTTAGATGTTGATAAGTTAATAGAGTATGTTGCAGTCTCTGCTTTCAGAAGCAAGAAGTGAATGTGACAACTTATGTAAAAGCTATGATTAGCATTCAGGTTGCCTGGTCAAAGTTTTTGGGTTTTCTCAGATACGATAAGCAAATAAGGGCAATTACACCAAAAACGTCCATTCAAGAAACATTTTCCTATGATTGGACTATCGATTGATTCATGGAGTAAATTAGTAGAACACGACTCGTCGATACATGAACATGCATATATAAATGTAAACAGGAAAAGAGAAATAATTGGATGCATTATGTGACCTTTTATTTTATGGATAGTGAGATCTTAGTGATTAATGATATAAAAGTTTTTTTTTAAAGTAAAACTTCTATGAAGATACTATCTGCTCCTTTCTTCACTTACAATAGTACTCAGAACTTTTACAATAAAAAGCCACAGTTCCATACTAACACTCATTCAGATAAAATTATCAATGCAGTGCAATTTTTTTTAAACAATACATTCTATACTTTTAAAAGTCCATTAAATTATAAACTATTTCACAGTATCAATCAATCATTTACATGGATTCATCAATGAATACTATAATAAATAAATAAAGATAGATTTATTTTAATAACTATCAAAAGAAAAAACAACTTATCTATTACGTTAAAGAAGTTTACTATAATCATTATTGATAGTTTACTTCAACGCATACTCTTTTCTGCTGTGTAAGATTTATTACCTAAACAAATTGACAGTAATTGCCCCTTTGACCATGGCTCCTAAATGAGTTCTTCGGTCATTGCAGTTGATTTTATTGTTTTATATACACTCCCTTGTTGTTTGAATTATATTTTTCTGGTTTTTGCTCCATCGTTCTACGATCTTTACTAATCATAAATTTCATGTTACATTTTCATCGCCAATCTTTTTCGTTTTTCTTTTTTTCCTTTTCCTATTTCATATGATTACTATTATAATATATTCATCGTGACTTTTCTTTTCTACTTCCATCATATACTACCATTGAGTAGATGAATGCTTCGTGTTCAGGCACTCGACCTCTTTATTCAACTTAGTAGTAACTATAGTCATTTAGAGCCATTATTAAAAAATGTGAAGGATTCTTTGATTTACATATTACTCTTCATACATTCACAATAACTTTTTAATCTCTTTATTTATGATGTACATTATCACGTGCATATTATAGTAATAATTAAATATAAATAAAATTCACTCATTTTAATTAGCTGATAAATTAAACATCGTCAAAAAAATTGTTTGAGGAACACATTCATTTTCATTGTTATACTAAACATACATGACCAAGCTTTGGCTGGTTGCAGAAAATAAAACGTTTTTAGTTTCAGTAAAATTTACTAAGAAAATTTTCTGTGCAGAATTAAAGGTTTCAGTTTTTAAATAACTAGCGTTAAATAATATAAATTGCCTAAATAAAGCAATCGTTCTTATTCACAAAAACTTTTTTTTTTTTTTTACCTTTAATCTATTATAATTCATTTTTTAAGAATATAATAGTGCTAGTTTGGAAGAACAAAAAATTGAAAATAATGCTGTAAATTCTCTACCTTATTTACACACTAATGGCGCCAGTCAGATTTTTAAGAGTGACGCCATCTGTTGGCTGAAAATTCTGATGGTATTAAAAAAATTAAAGTTTTATTTAATTAAAAAATAATTTAAAAGGAATTTGTCGAAATTTTTGGTTTTTTATTTTTGAAACGAAATAATAAATTCAAGAAGAAAAATAAATAAATAAAGACTGAATTTAGCAACTGAAGTAAAAAAAATTCTAGCACAATAAGTGTTAAGAGTTTTTATGTTTATATTAGTGAGTTTCTTTTAAAATCAGGAATGTATTGTAAAAGGATTAAATGATATTTAATGTAAATAATATTTATTGACTTTCCGGCAATGTTTTTTTAATAATTTAATTTTTTATACCGTAAATAAACGATTTATTTAATTTATTTTATGAGTTTTTCCTGTTGGAAATTTTTTTTTTAAGTAGCAAATTTAGTTAATAATTTACATCATGAATGTTTATTTCGAAAGCAAAATCTTTCCTTATATGTCGTGCTAAAATTAAATAATATTTGTTATAACATAAAATTATACACATTTACATAGTTCATTTAAAAAAAAAAAATTTCCAAATGAGTAACATTGTCACCTCTATGAAGAAGCATTTTTCCTTAACTCTTATAAAAAATCCATAAATAATTCACTTAAAACATTATATTATGTTCTTGTATGATTAAATATTTATTCAGCACAGTAAATAAAACTGACTACAATGTCATAGCAAAAGAGGTACTTTGCACATCAGTCGATATAATATCCACAAAAGGTAAAATTTACGCAGCTTGACAATCACTGTAAGTCCTCGAACGGCATTTTTAAAAAATTAAATCAGAAAAAAGCAATTTAAATAAGTATATGTACTAAATAAATTTATTTTACAACAAATTTTTTATCAAAAGTTTATTCATCGTAAAACTTCGATATTTTCTTTTTATATGATTTATTTACAAACAGTTTAAGTTTTTATTTTGATTCTAAAATAAATTCAGAGATAGATTTTAAAATAACCTTTACTCTCTATATCAATGTAGTAAACAATTATGTTCTTACGGTTGCTTCAATTCCCTTTCATTTCTTTTAAACATATTATTAGCATTTTTGTTTCTAAAGTCAAATTAATTGAGTTAATCTATTTCTGACGGCGTCTCAATCTTGACATCTTGAGGACAAACTTTTAATCGATTATTTCTCACAGTGCTGCAAGCTAAAAAAACAACTAAACTTGTTACTATAGAGCCTCGTAATTCAATTTATCTGTTCGCCTCTTAAAGTGAAAGTCAAATAATAGCTCTCTTTATTGCTGCGACAATTTATTTCTGTATTATTTCATTTATTTGTAAATTTTAATTTATATTCGCTACACTTTGCGTTAAATCGCAGAATAGGGATCGTTGGGATTTGGCATCAAAAATATCTTCGTCAAAGTGCGCCAAGTAACGGGTTGCGACTGTAAGTAAAGTGAATTGTAAACAATACAAGAAACCCGGATTACCACATTTGGCGACTTATTACTCAGTTGGTGCCACAAAAAAGTAGCCAAATCCCAACTGCCCCTATTTTGTGATTTGACCAATTGTTGTGATGTGGAAAGTTATATTATAATTGTGTTGTTATTCCTTCGTACAATCATTCTCCACATATGATGTAACTCAATTACCATATTTGATGACACGTGATTTGAACACGTCTTTCAACGGACATGGTCAATGAACTTTTGAAACTGCATTTCGACCATTCAAACAAATGCAAGTTAAGTTTAATTGTATTTATAACATTTTTGTCATATACTATCCTGATTGATGTTTCGTTATGACTGATAAAGAATTGAAAACTGATTCTGAACCTGAGCGGAATAGCAGTTACACAGCCAGCATTCTGTAAAAAATAAGTTGAAGTTATGGAACATTGGTTATTATTTTTTATTCAATTATAGCTTATTCAGCTGGAAGCCCAATTTTTGAACAGCGTTATTATTCATAATTTAAAATATATAACTCTGTCATTGACGAAAATATTTTAAATTTCATTGTCGACATTCTATCCAATCTGCCAAGCGATAATAAATACGATGTTCTAAGGAATGCTTGATTAATTGGCACGGAAGAATTTAGAATGAAAAACTGCTAACTGGACATCGATCTTGTATGCAAACATCCATCTGATTTATTGCAACTTATGAAAGATTTGGGTGGTAGTCAGATGCGATCAAATCGCTGTGGCTTCAATGTCTGACTCAACAAGCGCAAATCATTTTAACTATCACTAAAGATCCGTTTACCAATGATGCAGAATTGGAAGATAAAATTCTTAGTGTCTGCAATTCAACAATTTGTCTATCTTTCTGATGTAGTTATTATCGTCATGAATTCATCAATCTTTCAAAGTAGGAAAATTGAAGAGTTAGAAGCAATTATTGTGTAATTAATCAAAAAAATCGACGAATTTGCTTTTCACAATAGATTACGCTGTAGATCAAATAATTTTAGATGCCATAGCAACAAGACCAGATCTAGTTCAGCTAATCACAAGTTCTGTTGGTACCACTGTTATTATTATTACTACTACACCACACCACATCACTTTGCCTGGAGCTGAGTTGCCCTTTTACAGTTTGGGAATTATGCGGATGAGAAGAAATCAGATTGGTCTTTGAGCTGCTCTACGGTCATATTAGACCAGGACCTATGGCTTAAAGTGGGTTCCGAACCACTACAAACCCCCATGGCACCACCGGGATTCGAACCCGAAACCTGTGATATCGAGCGCCAGAACGCTAGCCACTCAGACATCACGAAACTGTTGGTACAACTGTAAGTTTGGATACCCTTTTTAGCTTTTTCGCCAATCTTTTTTTTTTATTCTCATCCTCGGAAAATAAAGTGGCCATTCATTTAAGCAGGCCAATTTCGCTTTATGTAAAAGTTAAAGTAATGAAAGGTCCATTGTATTTAATTCCAACCGTCTTGATTTCGACTTCTGTACGCTTTTCGAAGAATTCAAAAGTATCAGAAAAGTTTGGATCAAAGAAAAGCGAAATCAAACAACATGTCATTAGTGACAAAAGAGGCACTAGTCGTTTCCAAAATTCATAGATTACCAGTCGGTCAGTTTGTAATTTTCGGAATTCCTTGGAACCGCAGGGGCCTAACTCCTGTCTGCAAAGTAGGAAGCATGGTAGGTAAAAGTTCATGAAATAAAAGTTAAAGCAGCAAGTGACCAAGGTCTGTCCCAGTTCAAAGTAAGTTTAAAAGAGCAACGGGAAAATATATATATATTTTTAATAATATAATTATATAAAAAGAGAGCTATTAAAATAAAGTAAAAATAAAAAGCAAAAATCAATCAAGAATACACCACAGAAGGGAGTTACAGCTGCTAGAAATGATGACTAAAGGAACAGGTCAGGGTGCTCCTGACGACTGAGCCAGTTCGTCTAGGGTAGTTGTAAGTTATGTAAGACTGCCCTTGGGCGTTTAGTATTCTCCGGAGAAGAGAAATCGTATCTCGGAAGATTACGAATTTCCTTGTTCGGGATATAGTCAAGATTTGCATAAAAAATTTCCGCAAGCTTGAGCATAAAATTTTGAATAGAAGGGAGGGCAAGACAATGACGAATGTCATCATTTCTAAAGTACCAAGGAGAATTTGTGATCACGCGCAAAAGTTTATTTTCTAGAATTTTAATATAATTAATGTGGTACCTTGCAGCAGAACCCCAAACCGAATCATAGATTAACACCTAATAAATTCAAAATCTGAATTTGAATATATGCTAGAACTTGCCATTGGTCGCCCATCAAGAAGCTCAAGCCCCAATCTCTGCATCTCGTGAAGATGATACTTGGAAACCTTGTAGAGATTTTCGATCTCTTAATACCATTGCACAAACTGATCGGTATCCTATCTCAACTTCATAGTTTCATTCATCAGTTAGAAGGATGTACCATTTCATCCAACCTTAGACCTTAATCTGGCATATCATCAGATTCTTATGGAAGAGTCAGATATTCAAAAGACTATAATCTATATTTCGTTCGGGTTGTACGAATCCCCATTCATGACATTTGGATTCAGGAATGCTGCGCAGACTATCCAACGTTTCATCCATTCACTAGTTTGGTTTGTTGCTCTACGGTCATTTTGTGCACACTTTAGGCTAATTAGATTGGGACCTACAGTTTAACGTGGATTCCGAACCACTCACAAACATCCATGCCACCGCCAAGATTCGAACCGGAAGTTTGTAGTACCAAAGGCCAGAGCGCTAGCCAATTGGCCATCAAGCAGCCATCCATTCAATAGGAGTGAACATGGCATCTACTTTCCATACATTGGTGATATTCTCGTAGCACCACACAAAGAGCCGAACGTTTGAAACGTCTCCAAATTATTTTTCAAAGATTCCATGAATATGATCTGATACTTAAACTCAGCAAATGCATTTTTGTCCAGCCTAGTCAATTTTTTTAGTCACACTGTATTAATCAAAGGTATCAAATCAACTGAAGAAACAGTGAAAACAATTTTAAATTTAAAAAAAAAAAAAAAAAAAAAAAAAACTATGAAACAGATACGCAGATAATATATGGGTATTGTGAATTTTTCCAGACATTTTATCATAAATGCTGCCCCATATCAAGCACTCCTATGGACTGAAAAATCTTCTAATGCATTTGAACTGTGTAAAGGAAAATTAAGCACATAAACTACTCATGCTCATCACCAGCAGCACAGGTTTCGAATTCGAGTCCCGGCGGTGCCATGGGTGTTTGTAGTGGTTCGGAATCCACTTTAAACTGTAGGTCCCGGTCTGTTTAGCCTAAAGTGTGCACAATATGACCGTAGAGCGACAAACCAAACATCACCAACAGCAAAATTTGCTTTACTGGCAGATGCATCGGATCGAACATTAGATTCGTCGTTCAACAGCATACAAATGGACGCTGGTAGTTCTTTGGATTCTTGTCAGTGGGTCTAGCACTAACACAACAAAATTATTCCATTTACGATCGAAAACTCTTGGTTGTTTATGCTTTCATCAAAAATTTCCGATAGTTTGATAGTTGTGATTTTATATTATTCACTAACCATAAATCACTCGCATTTGCTTTTCATCAAACGATGAAAAAAGCACCCTCTAACCAACAAAGACATCTGGAATACTTCTCAAAGTTATATATATCAAACATATAAATGGAAAATATAATATTATCTCTGATGCGTTGTCGAGGAAAGGATGAATTACAGGCATGCCCATTCAAATAGTTGTATTGAGCATTGGTATCATACACTGAAGATTGTCATTATGTACCATGAATAACAAGGTTTGGACTAATCATTTCTTCTAATCATTCTACTTGGATAGAGCACACCAATTACCATTCTACACTAGCTGAACTCTTTTATAGTGAAAACATCTGGTTATTATTTTGACTTCTAAATCTAAATTCTAACTGACTTCTAAATCTAATTCTAAATTTCTTCCCCAATCTGAATTTGTTGAAATTTTACAGGAAAAATCCCAAAAGCTTAAAACTTTTTGCAATGGCAAATGATTCAAAGCAAAAACTATCCATTTTTAAGGACGAAAAAAACTTGCTCATTTATCTTTATTAGGACAGACAGCATTCATTGGATCAAGTTTAAAAAAAGAACTTACAAAATTTTTACCATCAAAATAATGGACAAAGAACTCAACATTTAATTGATTGAGTAAAGCCCTACTTTTTGGATAACTATCAACATGAATACATCAATTGATCACTCCAGAATGGACTTTAAATCTATGACAAACCTAACTGAAAATCAATAAATTTTGTCAACTGGATTGGCGCAATTATCTTCGGATATTAAATCCATTTAATGTTAAATTCGCCAAGAAAGTTAAATTTGCTCAGTGCCTTTTTAAGAAATCTACCAGAACTGGATATGTAGTAGTAGTTTGACTCTGTTCATCATACGAGAAGAATTTTTATTGTTTGCTGCTTCATTCGGCGGGGGAGGTATGTGGTGCTTCAATCCTGACATCTAGAGTACAAGCCTTCAATTGATTATTTTCTGCACCACATTGTGAACATTAACTTGTAACTGGCTTTTTATTTCTATTTAAATGATAAATACTAATAATACTTCTTTTACAATAATTTACTTCTGTATCATTAAAACATGATAAAATATATAAATTCCTATTTTAAAATCCAAACATTTAACAAGATCACCCAGAAGAATTATTTTTGTTCTTATGTCATCTATTCATTAAAATTTCAACAAAAATTCTGAAAAATTCAGCTATATTTTTCATAATTATTGCTTCGTACAGATTTATAATTATAACGAGTCAGCTAATAAACCCATCATTTTTGTTGAAACAAATGTGCTTATTATATGCAAAGACTCAAGTTTTTATATATTTTTTAAATTCTTCATGTTTTTTGTCTCTCTTTATAGAGCAAGCATTACAGTTATTTTTCAAGTTCATTTGGTACATATTAGACTGACCTATTGCCAACTATAAAAGAATTGTAAATTTAATTTTAGCCTCCTTTCTTAAAAAATAGAAAAAGTGCATCTTATATATCCTCAAACACAATTTAGTATTTACAACTATGAATTTCTCGAAAGAGGAGAACTTCAAGCTAACATTCATATATTTAAATATATATAAAAATCCTATTATAATTATGATTATTACATTACCAGTCATTTTTCTACTTATAAGATAAATTACTAAATGATTATGTATTCTCACTTTTTAAAATATTTTAAAATAATAAAATATAAACAACTTAAATTTTTAAAAAATACTTTAAACATTTTAAATTTAAGGATTATTTCCTTTTACAATTAAAATATATTTTTAACACTTTTTGTGATTGTAATTAAAAATTTGTAATTTATAAACTTTAATATATATATTAGATTTGTAAACTATATATTCATTTCTCAAAAAAAAGTAAATATTGATAACAGGCATAAAAAAAAATACTATATCAAATAAAGTTTGCCAACAAAAGAATTAAAATTCTCTTTACTAAAAAAATATAACAATCAATGTTCTATAAAGTATGCTTTGCTTTTAATAATATAATTAATTGAAGGATACTTTAATACATAAGTTTATTAATAAAAATAAACTTCAAAAATATACAGTTAAATGCAGTGCTGCACTGAAACATGTGCGAGAGTCACAGTGATACTACTATCGTAATGATATTAATTTAAAAGCACAATATTTTGAATCTCTAGCAAAATAATTGCAGTTTTTTTTTAAATTTATTTTAAATGCAAAATTTATTACCTGTTAGAGAAAATATGGTTAAAAACAAGCTGATCTAAAGATTATATAAATATTTTCTTCATATTCATTTGAATTAATTTAACAATATTCCTTTATTTTAAATTCTGTCATGTCAGCAGCATTGATGTACATGATAAAAAATACCTATCAACATTAAGTTGTAGTGTAGTTCAAGCAAGTTGCAATAAATTTATACTTAGAAAAAAAATGTGATAAAAATGTGATGAAACAATTTGAATTAACAATATTTCACATAAAAACAGTAATTTAATTTCGTAAAAATATGATTTATGCATTATTAATAACTCAACAAAACCATATCCATTGTTCTGTTAAATGATCATACAAGTAATTTTCAAAAACATCAAAAACTTGCAAAATAATTTCTGATACAGAGAAATAAAAATATGATGTGTTAGCATTTGTAAAATAATTTTAAAGACACAATAATGCTAAAATAAATTTTATTCTTGAATATATTTTTTATAAAATTATTTTATTTCACAAGTCAAAAAGACAACCATGATTTAATTTAGTATACAAAATTTAGCATATAAAATACTGAATCATTTCATAGAAATCTAGATCAATAAAATGTAGAAAAATATATATTCTTGTAAAGCATTTATATGTATCAACTACTATCTAATATAAACTATTTAAAATAGAAACTTTCTGTGTATAACATTTAATAAAATATTAAAAAATTAAATAACAGTTAATTTCTTCAGCATAATTAAAGTTTATAAATTCAAAAAAGTTATCACAATGGAAACTACTCATAGATTATTGACGAATAAGTACAACCACCTCATATAAACCATTAAAAATTCATTGGAATGTAAAGTTCT
This sequence comes from Caerostris darwini, assembly GCA_021605075.1. Taxonomy (NCBI): domain Eukaryota; kingdom Metazoa; phylum Arthropoda; class Arachnida; order Araneae; family Araneidae; genus Caerostris; species Caerostris darwini. The sequence continues at coordinate 56,637 of BPLQ01011927.1, read as the reverse complement.
TGGCTAAGCACTTTATTTTAACTAAGATTACGCATCTGGATTTCCTTCAACTATAGCTTTAAATGAGAAAGGAACAAAAGCATATCCTTGACCATCATAAAACTTGCTTTGAAATTCAACCCTGCAATAAAGATAAACATAATTTTCATTCAATGCAAATTAAAATATTAATGTATATTAAATAAGAAAAGTGTCAAACATCTATGAAAATATTTTATGCTCTAAAACTGATATCACATTGCAGAAATGTATAAAAAAAAGAAACAGAAAAGTTATAAATATAATACATACACAGTCCATTAATGTGACCACCTGCCAAAAGCCAGAATAACCACCTTTGGCAGAGCGGACTGATTGCAATGCGATCTAGGTAATTAACGATTGAAACGCTTTCCGATGCCCTATGACATCCTTTATATACACTCTACTGCAATGTGCTGCCACCTGCCTTTTGTGATTGGTTATTTCACGTTGATGTCGAAAGTAGGTGGTGGTCACATTAATGTGAGTGAACTGTGTAGCTGTATTATTAGAATACAATAACTGCATTAATTGGCTTATAAAAACCTGATAATACATAGAAAATGTTATTTAAAGAGTACCACTGAAGTGTGCTAATACTACTTATAAGGGAAGAGTAACACTTTCTAGTCAACTTTTAGGATCATTGTATGAACATCATAATACCAAGTAAATGAGAGATTATGCAGAATATACAGCAATAGTTTAGGATTCATATGTTAATAAAAGTAATGATTATAATGTATGCCATTAATGGCTATTACGTGTTGCTTTGCTTGTTAACTGAATACTTAAAGAGTTGCTAAGTAACCCTGAACCTTACAATATCTCTTACTAATTAAACTAAAAAGCTATTACTCTAAAAAATGCAGCTTAAAAAGTCTTTTATTTATTTTTTATCTAATGATTAAAAAAGTTAAAAATCATTACTTATTGAACAAAACAAAAAATTGCATTTCATTTAAGAAAAAAATCTTTCTGATAACTCATATCTTGGACAGTGAAGAATTATTATTCCCATTATGGAAAATAAATAATAAAATGATCTATAAGATAATAAATATTGAACAATTTTTTAATCACTTGAAAAATGTTTTTTTACTAATAAAATATTAGAAACATAAAAAACTGGGGGTCATTGTGTACTACATGTTTCAACCTAAGTTGAAATAAAACATTTATGATATGTTTATTTCTTCAGAAAATCTAATAAATAATATTCCTAAGTGAGAAGTGATAATTATATTTTAATACTACAAATAATTCATCAACTCTTTTTTGAAGATTTATTATTGCAACAAACTTATATTTTTCATAATTACTTAATACTATTTGCATTGTAAAATAATTTATAATATATTATTCATAACATTTAAGATAAACATTGTAATAAACATCATTTTATGCATTTGAAATGTTATCTATTGTAAACTATTTAACTTTTAAAATATTAGCCCTTACGTCTTTTCTTTTCTTTATTAATAATAGGACTAGGACAGGGATGGGCAAACAACGACCCACGCGCCAACTCCGGCCCGCAGATTGAATTTTATTTTGCCGGTCAGATGTAATTTAAAAGAAATATATATTTATATATTATATATCCATCTTTTTTTCTAGTTTGATTAAATATTATTTTTTTTCTTCCTTTTTTTTCAAAGGAATGATGATCTTTTTACTTTCTCTATTTTTGTTCTGCAAGACATAAATCGACGGAAATAGAAACAGCTTTCATAGCTTTATAGACAGCTTTCAACCGGTAAAATGTTAAAAAAGTGGAAGTTCTTTAGTTATAGCTGTAGATAGGCGGCAACAAGCATTATCTCTTTCTCAGGGAGCAGACATATGGGAATCCAATATAGGTGAATTAGACCTCACATGTGGCAGACTGCGCATTTTAAGCTCCAGCCAGCCGCTTTTTCTTTTGGCGTGAGTTCTAATATTGATTGCGTATGGAAAGATTGCGGACATATAGCATCATTGTGAATAGTGGTGAAATTATTAAAAGTATAGCGTAGCTAGTGCTTGATTGGGTTAATCATAAAATATTTCAAAAATAAAGTGTATATATTATTGGTTAATAATATAAATATTATCATAATAACTTGTTATTAATATTATAAATATGTTTAAAATTTTAGAAAAATTTATCTTGGCCCGCCAAACTTTTTTTGCTACGATTTTCGGCCTGCAACCAAAAAAGTTTGCCCATCCCCGGACTAGGATAAACTTAAGAATCTATATACGACTATATTTTCAAAATGAAGTACTGAATTCAGTAACAAAATTATGTTTACTTATTACTACTTATTTTCATTAGCAAAATTAATTGAAAACGAATGATAAGCAATTTTTAATCCAAATTGCTAGAATATGTAGTATGTATACTAGCAACACAATATATGAGCACACTTACCAATGCAAACGCAAGGCATGCAAAAATGCTGATAATCCTTCCATAACAAGAAGAATTCCTATTGTAAGTACAGCCCAAAACGCAAAAACAATGTATACACTTAAACAAGCCAAGTATCCAGGAAATAAACTAAAAGCATTCTTCATAACCATAGTCCATAATACTTCAGACAGTTCTAAAATTGAAAAGAGAAAAAGCATTAAAATCTAGAACCAATAACAATTTTCCAATTAGAAAATTATTTTAACTATGCAAATTTTAAAGAATTGGTTTTTAAAACATTTTAAATCAAAAAAGCAATGGGAGAAAAAGTTTAAAAATCAACATAATATATCAGTTTAAAATTATAAAAATATTTATCATATTTAGCAATGTATTTTTAATACTAATTAAATTCCATTATATTATTTAATTTCTATTCTATCATGATTTTATTAATAAGAGGAAATTTCAAATGGGAAATCAAAATGTTCAATAGTCATTAAAAGTTATTAAATAGGAAACTGTAAAGGAAATATTTCACCATTTATAAATAATATTGCTGTTATTTTAAATAATTTATAATATTTATATATAAAAAAATAAACACTAAACTTATATAATAGAATATATAAAACAAAAATTATTAAAAAACATAATTAAATAAACATCAAATTGAATTTTTGAGAAAATTTCCAAAATCAATATACAAAAGTGGTTATATTAAATGGCATCAATCCTAAGCATCATCATACCACTGGATGACATGAAGTGCAAAGTATCAATCTGGATTAAATTGTAATTTAACAATAAAAATATGGTTTTTGCTTAATTAAGAAATAACTATTTTTCTAATAGTTAATTCATTTATGTAATTTAATGATAACATTCTTAAAATATGATTATTGAACATTCTTAATCACAACAATAGTTTTTTAGATTTTAAAAAAAAATTTCATGTATAAGAATGGTAAAATTAATTTTTATGTCTTTATTGAATCTTTAGGTTTAATAAATCAAATTTCTAAATTATACATCTAAAGTTTCAAATTAAATTAAACAGCAAAATATTATATAAATTTGAATAAATAATATGGTGCTTTAAATTTGTTTAATAAGTCACTTAATTTTGTAGCAGAAAAAAAAATTCACTTTCTTTTATAATATATATTTCACTTATCAAATCCTAAGACTATACAATAATTATATTCTGCTATTAAGTCAATAGAGAACACTTGGATGCTAGATAAATCAATGAAATGTTTTATACTAACGTGCATGAGCTAAACTCAAAGCCCACAACCGAAGATATGAAGCAGTATGTGATACAGAACCTAAACAGTATTCTATGGTATGAATAGCTTGATGAATAAATAAATCCCCAAATCCATGTTCTTCTTCTTGCCCTTCAACATGAGTAACTTGATATCTCTATAAAAAAATTATATTAAGAAAAGAAAAATATAATCCAAATAAAAATTAAATTTCAGACATTTTGAAATGAACATTAATAACTTACATGTCTTCCCATATGTTGATATATTGGCTTAATTAGCAACATCCAAGGAACACAAACAAGAGCTAATCCTACAAGAAATATTTGCACATATTGCTGAAAGAAGAAATGCATATTAATAAAATACTATGTAAAGATTTATTCACTATAATTAATTAAAATTATCAAACAAATTAATTGAATAAATGTAACTTCAAGTGCAATTAATAAATATGACTGGCATAAATAGTAAAATAAGAATATCAACAAAAGATACATTGTAATTAAACAGAATAGAACATTTTGCCAAACACATTACCGAACAAAATTTACATTTAATTTTTAACATTGATGACATAATTATTATTACAATTTGTTTTTAAAAAGTATTCATCAACGCAGAGTTGAGTTATTAGGAGCTACAATGAAAATGGAAGAACAATGCTATTAATTTTGGTACATAATAGAAAATTGTATTATATTCTATTATATACTATTCCATATACTACAAGAATAATTAAAACTCTACTAAGTAAATTTGAAGTTGAAAATTAATGAATATTTTTTTCTCTAAAATACTATAATTAAAATTGATTTTGACAAAAAAAGAGAAATAAAAAATGCATATATATATACTAAATTTATCAATAAAAGTATTCAATGGGATGAAGAAAAACTAACCTGGCTATCATACATGACCCTTAAATTGCATGGTTTTTCAGGGTAAGTCATCATAAACATATTAATTAATGAAATCAAGAGACTTGGAGCACAACCAGACCGTGTTGCATCATACATTATCCATTTATACACAATTAGCACCACTAAATATCCAAAAATCGATAGCAAAAATAGAACTTGTGGAATGAACTCGCATATAATATTTATATAACGTCGAAAATGGCTATAAAAATAAAAAAATTAATAAATCTGAATGCACATTTTAAAAATGAATTTAAAACTAACACTAAATTATAATAATTTTAATTAAAAATTTATTTATATATTTTTATTAAAAATTGTAGCTTTTATTACTTGAAGTCAATATTCATCATTTATTAAAATTTAAAATGGCTTTTTAATTGAGGAATAACAAAGTTAATTATTATGAATAAAAAAACTTACATGTGATTCCATATACTTAGCATGACCCCAAAGAACATCTGAGAAACACCCAAAATTACTGATAATTTCATCTTGTAGGAATTAAGAAACAAAATTTTGTTTGCAGCAGATTGCCAAATCTACAGGAAAAAAAATATATTATATTCAATCTTTTCAATATGTTATACATATCAAATAATATGCCTCTGTTCAACACATAACTTACATAAATTTAAATTATTATTTCATTTCTTGCTAAAAATCAGGAATTATAAGGAATTATTCTCAATACTTTAGTATTTAATGAAGTTTAAACCTGTAGCGACACCTATTGATGTAAAATGGAATACAAATTGAACGACTTCTACTTTCACTGTTAAAAAGGGAATTTTCCCGCTAGAATAAAAATAGAATGTAGTAAGCGTTCGAAGTAGAATAAACATGTCGTAATTGTGAAAATTGATTAGTCTTTTATTTTGCCGTCTGGATTTTAATAACACTACGCAACCTTTACAATACCGCCACATACTTGGTGACCCGTGAATTGTTTGCAAACAGTGAATTATTTACAAAATGACTGAATCAAATGAATCGGCGAAAAAAGATGAAGTAGCGCGGGTAAGTGTCAAAATACCTCCTTTTTGGGCAGAAAAACCAGAAATATGGTTCTTTCAAGTTGAAGCACAGTTTTCAATTTGTGGAATAACAGCCGAGGATACAAAATTTAACTACTTAGTTTCGCAATTAGAACCGAAATTTGTTGAAAGTTTGTGGGACATTATAAATGATGATAATAGAACAAAATATACCGCTGCTAAAGAACGTTTGCTGAATACTTTTAAAGAAAGTGAAAATAAGCGTCTTCAGAGACTACTTACAGGACTTGATTTGGGAGATCTTAAACCCAGTCAACTTTTACAAAAAATGAGAAACCTGGCTACTGACGGAATAACTGATAAGGTGCTAACAACATTATTTCTACAAAAAATGCCTGATTCCCTGCGGAATATTTTACTAGTTAGTGATGAAGGAATTGAGAAACTCTCATTACTGGCAGATCGTAATTATATAAATAATGCCGCAAAAACTCAAGCCCCTCTACATGAACTTTTGAAAGGATCAACAAAAAAAGATCGACGCAAAATACCATGGACCGATGAAACTAGACAAAGTTTTGAAAAATGCAAACAAGATGTTGCACAAATAGCGTTAATGGCATATCCCAACTCGGATTACCCTCTGGTACTTCTCACAGATGCATCTGATTGGGCTATTGGATCAGTTATTCAACAAAAAGAATCAAATGGATGGAAGCCAATTGCATTTTTTCTAAAAACTTAATGATGCTCAGAAAAATTACAGCGTTTATGACCGTGAACTTTTGGGTATATATTTATCCATTAAACATTTTAAGCATTTACTTGAAGGTCGAGATTTCGATATTTATACTGATCATAAACCGTTAATATTTGCTTTTAAGCAAAACAATGATAAAGCCTCCCCAGACAACTAAGACACCTACAATATATCTCACAATTCTCTACTAACATATACCATATCAGTGGTCGAAACAATGTGGTAGCAGACAGACTGTCTAGAATTGAGGACATCGATTCACCTATTGTTGATTATGACTTGATAGCAGATGCACAAATTAATGATGATGAACTGCAACAATTGAAATTACATTCCAAATCATTACATTTCAAAGAACACCAATTGCCATCAGGAAAGCTTTTGTATTGTGATACCTCTACTTCCAGTATCAGACCCTTCATACCAAAAAATTTTCGAATGACAATATTTAATACAATTCACAGTTTATCTCATTCTGGAATTCGAACTACTGTAAAAGAAATAACTAAAAGATTCATTTGGCCAAATATGAAAAAAGATGTTAAACAGTGGACTCAAACTTGCATCAACTGTCAGAAAAATAAAATAACTAAACATACAAAATCAGAATATTCACAATTTCAAGCACCAGATGAGAGATTTAGTGTCGTTCATATAGATTTAATTGGACCTTATTCACCTTCTAATGGATACACATACTGCTTGACGTGTATTGATCGGTTTACCTCTTGGATGGAAGTGGTACCGTTATCAAATATCACTGCAGAAAGTATAGCAAAAGCTTTTATGAGCATTGGATTACCGATTTGGTGTACCTACTTGTGTTATTACTGACAGAGGCACTCAATTTATTTCAGAACTATTTCGAAGTTTGGCTGCGCTCTGTGGTGTTAAAGTAAACCATACGTCTTCTTACCATCCTCAGAGTAATGGAAAAGTTGAACGTCTTCACCGTACCTTGAAAACAGCTATTAGATGTCATAACAATGTTCGTTGGACAGACACATTACCAACGGTTCTTATGGGTTTGCGAGCTGCTCTACATGAGGACTCTAAGTATACAATAGCTGAAATGGTTTATGGAAAAACTATTAAACTACCAGGCGAATTCTTTGAAGAATCCAGATTGCCAATATCTGATGATAATTTCGTAAGTAATCTCAGAAAACAGATGGCTGATTTAAAACCATACCAATCCAAAAACAAATGTAAACAAAAGATATTCATTCCAAAAGATTTGTACACATGCTCACATGTATTTCTGCGAATTGACAGAGTTAAAAAACCATTAGAACCCCCATATGAAGGACCCTACTTGGTATTGCAAAGATCCCCGAAAAAACTTTCTTCTATCAATTAAAAATAAACAAGTTAATATTTCAGTGGATAGATTAAAACCGGCATATGTGTTACAACCTAATGAACTTCTGAATCCAACGTCATCAAATGATCATACATCTGTGCCGAGTGAGCAAACATTTATACCAAGTCAGCAAGTTGCACAACCAAATACAACAACACGTTGTGGAAGACAAGTAAAACTTCCTGTTCGTTTCAATGACATTATTGACTTTTCTTCAAAATTATAATTCATCCATGTCCATTTTCCTAATTAACTTGATTTATTGTATGTAAATGTTTATATTTAATTGTATTTGTAATTATTTTGTACAATTTAAATTTGTTCCAATGTGTATTTGTTCGCTATTATTTGTATAGATATATTAATACTTCTACCATTTTCAAAGTAACGTAACTTTGTTACTGGTAGGGGAGTGATGTAGCGACACCTATTGATGTAAAATGGAATACAAATTGAACGACTTCTACTTTCACTGTTAAAAAGGGAATTTTCCCGCTAGAATAAAAATAGAATGTAGTAAGCGTTCGAAGTAGAATAAACATGTCGTAATTGTGAAAATTGATTATCATTTATTTTGCCGTCTGGATTTTAATAACACTACGCAACCTTTACAATACCGCCACAAACCCATTAATTCTATGTAAACAATATAAAATGGAAAATTATAAAAAAAAGAACTTTCTTTTGTCTTTTTATAAATATTTTAATTTTTCATCAATTATTCATTAATTAAAAAAATCCTTTTTAAAAAAATCAATATATTTAAGAATTTGAAATTTAATAAAATTCTTTATTATTTTCAAATTTTTAACTCTTAACCCTTTGGCTGCTCATCCTGCGATTTCCATGGGAAATTCAAACGTAGTAAAATCTACTAATTCAGCGGGCATGTGTTTTCTTCCTTTATTGAGGAGTGCATTCCGTTTTCCCCCTGTTTAACCACTGAAATACATTATATAGAGTATTAGACGTTTAATTTACGTTTTGGCTAACAGATATCGTTAGTTGTTCACTAAATTGCAGCATTTGAAGGATTATATATAGATTTAAAATATAAAAAAACTTTTGAAGCAATTTCTGTCCACAAATTGAGCAGTCAGTGGGTTAATCCACATGCATTTTCCATAAATATGTAATAAAGTAAAAAAAAAAGTTTTAAAAAAATGTTATAACAATTATAACTTACAGGATCCAAACCAAATGGATAAGGAGAAGATGTATTATAAGCCTCTATGGGATATAGAGTAATAAACTTTGGATCTTCTGTATAACTGTAAAACATAAATATAATATATTTTTAAAAGAATGAAAGTTAAAAGTTCTAAATTTTTATATTATAGAATAACACTAAATATATATATTTTTTGTTTTATATTTATATATATATTATAGATTAATACACTAAATTTTTATATTATAGTAACTAATCATGAGTTACATTTAATTATAGTAAACCTTTCAATTTTCAAAATCTTACATCAAAAGCTTTTTGTTTTAAACAAACAAATTACAATAATAAATAAATGACATGAATATAAAGAAAATTGAATAAATGATCAATCATGCCATTTAAACCTGTCAAAGGGGATTTTCAGAAATACAGAATTAATAATTAAAAATTAAAACAAACTAAGAGTATAAAATTACATTTTAAAAATGCATAATTCGAACTAGTTAAAGAATATAATTCTAATTTCTAATAGAAATATTTATTAGAAAACCAACATCCAATTAATTAAGAATAATCATTTATCTTTTTAATAAGTGCAATTAATTAAGTATGATCTGAAAGAACATTACTAAACCTTTCAATTGATTATAATGCAATTAAATATTTTAGAAATATAATGCATATTTAAATTACATCTAGATATTTTCAAGTACCATAGAAAAACAGTATAATGAGTACTTGAAAATTATACTGGTGTGCAAAACTTAGACAATTGTTCCCCCCCCCCTTTTTACCTTAACTCTACAAGAAATTAAATGGGAGACATGAAATTCAAAATCTAGAGACAGTATTTGCATTTAGATGAAGAATGTCTATTAATACAATATAAATAGAGGACATACAATATGGGAAACTAAAAATAAAGAAAGTGATTCATTAAAAAAAAAAGCATAGATACAAATGCTTGTCTGGTTAAGAAAAAGAACAACTAACAGATGTACTTTAACAGAAACATGACTGCCCCTGCAATGTTTGTTTGGCATCATCACTGCATACTCAACATTAGATTATTCAACAGATGCAAGATTCTTAAATAAATACTTGTTGCATCTACCAATTACATATAATTGTGCCAAAAGACAAAGTATCCTACACATATTCCACAGGATATAAATCATGGAAGTATACAAGTCAATTTATTTTCGATTATGTCATTAATAGCATTTTTCCTACATCCTTTTATTGTGGTCTTGCCTGGGCATTTTCTTGTGCCCTCACATTGCCTTTGATGTTGTATTTCTGATATTTGTGAAATAATTTTCTGCTAAATTGGATACTCATTGTACTGATCACAACAAGCCTCATTTTTAAAATTTTAAAGCTGACTGCTTAATCATATTGTTACTAAAGTCTGGCACACCAGTGTATATAGTTCCTATAAACAAATTTGTGTATGTGTGCATATGTTAATGTTTGAACTACTATATCAATATAAACTGTATTTTCTATATAATTTCTACAAAATTCTGTACGCCTATCTTCCCTACACTATCAATTTCGATGTTGTTTTAAAATTTAAAGTAACAATTTATATTTCAAATAATGAATTTGAGTTTGTGAGTAATAATATCCCAAATTTGAAAACATAATAATTAATTATGTAGATATATATTTTGAATTATCATTAAAGTTAATTTTTCAAATAAAATTTAAATGAAGTTAACATGCTGTTAAAAATATACTTGACTTTGCATTATATCTTACTTTCGATCAGGTATTTTCCATCGACTTCCAAAAATATTAATCGATTTAGCAAAGGCATCATTGTATATAAAACCGGTATAAACAGAAAAGAGACCCATCAAAAATATAATATAACGGCCACCAAACATAGTATTCCATATCTAAAAAGAGAATTTTTACATTAAATGTATAAAAAAATTATTATAAAAAGAGATAAATATTTTAAAAAATTTATTATGTAACTTTGGTATACATATACAAAAATTGCCTCAAAGTGCTATATATCAATACATATTAAATTTGTTTATAACTTACCTCATTATCAGTTTTCTTAGCCATAAATTGTTTTTCTTTCAAAATCATCCACAAAGCAAACAAAGCCATAATTAATCCATGTCCACAATCTCCAAACATAACAGCAAAGATAAATGGAAAAGTAATAATAGTGTAGGGTGCTGGGAAGAAAAAAAAACAACTTTCAGTTTTATTATAATCCTAAACTTATTCATATAAAGTTTTTATTCAAAATTTCCTTTATATAAACATTTGATAATTTAATTGCTTATTTATGTAAAATAATATTTTAAAACAATGCAGAGAGGGTTACAAATTCTGACTAAAATACATATTATTCATTTTTTACAATGAATGTTTTTAGTTCAACCAAAATTTATATTTAAAATAAATGGATACTTTTCTTTAAATTCACATATATAAAAATTTAAGTTATATAAGAAGCATTTATTTCAAAAATAAATTAAAAAAGTAGACTATAAAACAAAGTATCATAATTAGAAGAAATAGATAAATGAAAATAAACATGATATAGCATTAAAAAATTAGCATTGAACATAGTTACTAAGTAATTCTTGTAAAAAAAGCTTTTAATAAAACTAACTTTAATATATAACTTTCATTTTTTTTATTCATTTATTTAAATAAATATTCAAGACTGACAATTGTGTTGAAATTATATGTTTATTCATAAACAAACAAAAAAAAAAATCTATAAAATGTTCTATAAAAATATATTTCACTTAATATTTCTTCTAATAATCCAGCTGACAGTTTTTCAGCAAACTATGAAATCAGTTACCTGGATTTACTTCAGTATAAGTAGCAACACCATAGGCATCAACAATGGCCTGAAAGCCAGATGTAAATTTATTTAGAATGTTGTAAGTTGGAGGAGCTTCTTTTGTTTCCATACGATTAACTATAGAAGGAACACTACTACCACTTTCTTCCTAAAGAATATACATAATAAAAACATTCAAAGAAAATCAAAGTGAAAGAATTAAAATTCAAGTAGTAAAATTTAAGAATAGTAGTCAATTAGTAAAAATTAAGTATAAAAAAATTTTCAAAGTAGTAAAAATGTTTAAAAATGTAAACTATCATCTGGAAATTTACATTAATTATTCATACACTTTCTATTTATAATGCAAATTGTAAAACATGATAAAAGTAATAAATTACGAACTCTCGTCTAACCTTGCTTTTTTCCCTATGTATCATTTTATAAGTATTTTAAAAAGTGTATTATTTTGGAATCATATGGCATTCTAACAAAACTGAATGGATTATTTATTTCAAGCTTAATTAAAAGCAATTTATTTTTCTTATAAATATAATAAAGCATTACATTTATTAAAAATTTTTAGAAAAAACAAAAAATTTTTCTATAGCTGCGAAAGTAAATGATTTGATTACATCTGCAAAAACGTAAATGTGTTTGAAATTATTTACCAAAACAATTTCTACTGCAACTTAGTTTTTATATTTTTTCAGCTTTTAGTTTTCTTATTAATCTAATGGATACATTTAGAAGAAACTCTTCTTTTACAAAAATTTGTAAAATTTAAAGCAAAAAATAATGTTTGCCCCCTTTTGAAGTTTAACCAAAAAGGATCTTCTGCAGGAAAATACAGTTTTTAAGACAATGCAAATTTTTGCTAAAAAAAAAAACGTATTGAATAAAAACTTTTAAAACTATTAAACTATTAATATTAGTTAACTATTTACTGTGAAATTTATTGCCTGTCCAGTTTTAATCTTATTGCATTTATTATAAAATTTTGCAGTATATTGCATGGTTCCCTAACTCTCCTTTTCATTGAAAAACATAACCCTGAAGTCAGGATTGGAAAAAATACTGCCATGGCATATAATTTACTTATGCTATCCATTGATGAAATCTTTCTCTCTCAATGTTTATTATTTACAAAGCTTCTTCTTAGCGTTACTTTTGACTATGGTATAAGTAATTTCCTTATCACTTTACACCTACAACTCAATATGCCAAATGTATACAAATTTCAACATCAAAATAATAAAAAACTTTGAAGTATATGAATATTCGTTCCTATTGCATTTTACTAAATGGCACTTCTTTCAAAGCAGGTGGTCGCCTTTGTAAAAAATGAAACTTTTTATTGAATCAATTTCTAAATAAGTTTCAATCAATAAGCACCATCAAGGAAGAAGATTCTATCATCATTGTTTGCCAGTACAAAGGATAGTAGCCAATTTAGTATTCATAATTAGTTTTTGCACTAATGCTGAATTAGAACCATAATAAAGCAAGATTATTAAAAAATTTACTGACATTTCACATTCTGACATTCCAAATTTTGCTTTTGTCAAATACTTTAAATTAATAGAAAAAATTATTATAACACAAATTTACATTATATACAAATAACAAGAACTAAAACATTTTTGAGAATTAAAAAAAATAGATGAATAAGATAACTAAAATATACAAATATGTGTGTATTTATATATATATATATATATATTGTTTTCAGCCTGCAGAGAGAAGAAAAAAAAAATTAGACTCAGGTAATTACCGAAGCATCTCGTAATGCCTGTTGAACTTCAGGCATCCGTTTTATTGAGCACCAACATTCTGCAATAAGGCATTCTTTGGTTACATCTTGATTAAATAAGTTCATTGTGTGGTATATTGCCTTGACTTTACGAACTTTGATTAGCCAGACTCTAATGCTCTTTGCAGCATTAACAAGAAGACGATGACGGTGATCTTGAGTTTGGTTTAAGACCTTCAAAGAATTTAAAAAGAGAAAATTTATATTTAATAAATCAAAGACATATTCCAAAAAGGAAATATTTATAATTTGTTATAATAATAAATTCAAAAGCCATTTAAATTACATGGTTTAATTATATTGTTAAGATTTGTTGCTCTTATGAAAAAAAATGAAGCAAAATTTTTATTTATTATTATTTCTTGCCATTTACATCTCAGTTTGGCAATATGTTAAAACTGTAATAAGCATTGTTAATTGAGCATTAATATTATTGATTTCGATGAAAAATTCATTCAAGTAATTCTTAAATATTTTACCTTAACAAATGCAAATTCTATCACATACACGAGAAGATTGTTTTATGTGATATAATAAAAATTATCTTGACATATTAAAAAATTAATTTTAGTGATATATCCATAATAGATTGACCGTATATTAAAGAGTTTAAACTATGAAATTAAATTTATTACTTACAGTTAATCAAATTTTGCATTATAAATCCTAGAATAAATTAAGAACTAATGACTTTTACAAAAAAATTTCTAACACAATGTAATAGGAAAGAAAAATGTATTTTCTTCTTTAAATGCTTGGTTTTAAATTTTGAATACATAGCCACTAAAACAGAAAAGTCACTTGAAATGTTTTTTTTTAATTAATGAAATGGGGGAAAAAATAATAATGGCTAACATTGGAAATTTACAAAATTTCTCATTAGACACAAATATTACTTATTTCTTTTAGCATGTAAAAATTAGGTCGATCAGTTATTTCACATATTAAAATAATAATTGTCAGTTTATATATCACTGTCTGAAAGAAAGTGTAATTACCACCAAAGCAAATCAGACTTTAGCATAAACTTTTAAAAGGATGAAGAGAATTTTTTTTAAACCAGTGGTAATAAAAGCAACCTCATTAAAAAAATTTTAATTAATTTAAAGTAGCTTTATTTTAATTGTAGAAACTTTTGTATGCCTGTATAGGATCATATGTCCATACAAATTTAAAGAAATTTTAAAAAATTACTAAAAAATACTTTCAAGTACAGAGATATGCCATATAAAATAAGTGTTAAAATTTACTTCAATAAAAATATAAAAAATGAATTTCAAAAAGTATTGAGAAAATTTAACAAATACAAAACTATTCTGTGTGTACTTTACAATTTAAATCCAACTTCAATGTTAATTAATTACAATGATTGATATACACATTTTCAACTATATTTAGAAGTATGATGAAATTACAAAATAAAATTAATGATTTAAATTTTAGAAAATACATATATTCTAGAAATTTCCTGCTGAAAATACATATCAAATATAACTATATAGAATAGTACTATACATTACAAATACAGAAACATAACATTAAAATTGTTTTCACCTGGTTCAGATCTTCTAAACGAGTTTTAACGCCAGTTAACATGTTTTCTCGCTCTTCATAACTTTCAGGACATGGGTACAATGTAGCATGAAATCTAAAATTTTATAAAAAAATTAAGTTCATAGCTAAAGCAAGTAAATTTTTTTAAATAATTTTGAATAGTTAAATAACTTACCCATCACAAATTTTCTTAACACGACCTTTCAACTGATCACCTTGGAAAAACAGCATAAATACCACTTTATTAAGTTTTGCCCCCTACAAGAATATTGAGAATTACTTTGGAAAATTACAACTATATATCATAAAAATTTTTATAGCTATTCATTAATATATCATAATTATATAAAGTATATTAATTTATAAGTTAGATTTATAAAACTTACAGTGATAGGATCTTCAATAGCCGTCTCCAACTCTGCCTGCTTTAAGAAAACTTTACCACGACAGACACGCCACAACATCATTTCAAAACCTAAAATTCTTTCCCGTAGAATCACTCCAGTGACAAATCTGATAAAAAATAAATAATCAGAGTGATTATGATTTTTAGTACATTTTAAAATTTATTTAAAGAGTTTAAAGCATGTTATTCATCTCATTTATGTATAATATTTCATCAATCAAATAACAGCACATTGTTATTTCTGATGTCTCTCATACATTTGAACTTATTTGCCTTTTAAAAATTTGGCTAAATGAATGCGAAGAGAAAAAAAAATTTTTAATTTTAGAATTGAAAATTTGTGTAATTTTTTTTTAGAAAATCACCCTCTCTCCATTTCTCCCTCCCCTTGTGCTAAAAAGTTTCAAGGTGTACCCAAAACACAAGTGCATGGATATAATTAAAAGAAATTTCAAAAAATATTTATTTTTGACTATACACAAATAAAAACTACAAAAAACACTAAAACAACCTACCCATGCTGAGTAGGAGCAGCTGAAGAAACTTCATTTGCAACTAGATTAGTATGATCCAAAGTATCAACTTGATGATGAGTTTCTTGCTAAAAACATTTTATTAGAACATGCATTAAAGAAATTTTAATAATATTTTTTTTCTTAAGTGAAAATAAAATACAAGAATTATCAATTTTAACAACTCAAACATATTAAGCAATGCGAAAGTACATTTTAAAGTTTTGCAATGACATGGAACCTTAAATCTTAAATAAAGTTTTTTTTTATCATTAAAACCATTATAATAACATCACATTCACATTCTATAATCTATAGTAACTAAGTTATTAATATTTATAAGAATAAAAGTTGTTCCATTTTCCAAAATACACTTTTATAAGCTATAATATAAACATTTACAATAAAATTAATTATAATAGATTTCATGGTGCTAAAATTAGCATTACATAAATGAATTTTAAAATACTTACATCAGCAAAAAATGTATGAGCTTGAGTTAAAACATTTTTTAGTTCAGTTAATTCAAAATAAGTTTTCTTCAAGGCATCAGAGTTAGAATTTACTTCTCTCAATTCAGTATCTAGTTTTTCAAATGTTGACTAAAAAAATAAATAAACCTTATTAAATCAAATATAATGTTATGTTAAATCATACAAATGTACAAAAATATTTATGTGGTAGAAATTGTTTTTAATTGCATAGATTATAGAATGATTCATAATTAAGAGATGAATCGTAACCTTTGGATCATATGATTTTTATTCAAAAGAATCCTTAATATGATATTAAAATAATCTTATTATAATTACTAATTTGATCTTATTCAATAATTTGTTTAATTGATGCAAATATGACATTCAATAGTTGTAACATTTTATTTTACCAATTTCTACAGCATCAATATGTTCATGATATTAAGAGTGATAGCATTAGTGATATTAATTTTATTAATAACATTTTAATACTCTTTCTAACTTTTAATGAATAATAAAAGGTTAACAAAAAGATAAGTTAACCATCTTTTTAAACTAAAAATCATCATTTTTATAAGAAAGCAAGAAAATTTTTAATATAAAATAACACAAGATAAATTCTTATACAATTAAATAGGCAACTGAATATAAAATCAATTTCTATAAATACCTCTAAATCAATTAACTCTTTAGGCTGTGGTGCAATAGGGTTTTGTTCAACCTCTTGCATTGGAATTTCATCTTTAAGGATTTCACTTTCCACATAAGCTAATAATAATAATAATAAAATTATGAAAATTCAAAATATTACAGATTTAAACACATATGCATCATTGAAATGAAAAAAATAAAATAAAATAAATGGCATAAAAAGCAATATTAAAAAAAAAAAAAAAAAAAAAGATTTAAAAATTTCACAAAAAATTTATATTTAATAATAACTAAAACACTAATTACATTCATTGATATACAAATTAGTATACCAAGAAAGAATAGTCAATAGCAACAATAATTTTATGTGTGTTTCTATTTTTGATATAAATAAATGATTACAAAATAAAATCAAAATTATCATCTATTACAGAAAAATTCATAAAGAAATACAGGGTCTAGAACATCATAAGGCTATTATACCTAGCTTGAATACATCATGCAATACAGCCAAGTACTGAAATCTATCACCTCTATGATTCTTCTCCTTTCAAATAACAGATGTTAATATTCGCTTTAACAGCAAGGTAAGGGCATCTTTGCTGATAAAGTGTTCATCTCAAGAATAAACTTCACACAGAATACCTAAGGGTGATTATAAGGTAGGGTGACCCTTTGCTGACCTAATATAATGAACAAGGCTGTTTTAATCAAAGGTTCAGGTCATTTCACAACAGTGTTATAACTTTGTGATATATCACTAATTTTATAGAAATGCAATTTTTATGCATGAATCACATATTTATACTAGTAATTGGCCTGTTTACCTTTCACATTAACAATTGAAATTTAAACAATGTATTAAAAGAATTTCAAAAGACCTCAAATGAATAGTCCTTTAGTATGGAAAAAATGTAAACTACTTAAAAGACATTGCATAAAAATATATATAATGTGGTCAAAATAGCCAATATTAATATGGTAATTTTCAAAATTTCTTTGATAATAACAGATTGCATATCATAAACTTTGGGTTGTTTTTATTTATTATCATTAACATATCATTAGAAATATTAACTTGCTTAAAGAATTATATTATGAATTTCTGTAAAATGCTTGAAAATATTATATAAATGAAAAAATGAAAGATTTAATAATTCACCACCAAATTATTTTAAAAAAAGGCTCACTTAGTTTTCTTTCCATTTCATCACATCTTCTAACTTGATTAATGAATCGTCTTTGAAAGGCACTAACAGATGCATTTGTCTGAAATATAACATGGAATTTATATATTAACTGTATTAATATTTGAATTACTTATTGCACAATAAAATATTTGGTTAATATAATAATAATAAACATGTAAAAGGTAATTATGATTATTAAAAAATTATTCTTGCTTTTTATTTACTTTTTAAAAGAATTTTATAAAGAAAACCACTCAAAAATTAAAAATAGCTATGTTGGGAACAAAATATTACAGTAGCAGGATTTCTCCTAATTTAATAAAAAAAGGGGGATAAAATAAAATATGCAAAATTTATTAAAGACTTTAAGACATTTTTGCATCAAGCATTTGTTATGGCTTCACAAATATGAGAAACAATATTATCCTATTTTTTCATTCTAATAAAAAGTTTTTATAGCTGTATGGTAGCTTCATTCAATATATATTTTTTTAAAAACCAATCTATTGCTCCGTATTCTCTTAGTACTTATCGTTTTCTCTCAATGTCAAATAACACATTAATAATATAATAAGGCCATCACAAAGCATTCAATTAAAACCATATCAAAATATAAATAATAATATTTATTATAAATTTTATTGTTAAATTCATGAATTGTAAGTATTTCCGATACCACATCTGTATATAAAAATATATTTTACTGTTTATATATTAATCTTAATTACTGCTCTTGCATAATCTAAATTTACGATTAAATATTGAAACAAAAAAAAGAAATTCAAACAATTTAAACAACTATAGTACACAAACAACTAAGAAAATTTATTATTAATTAAAAATATGTTTCAGAATAAATACCTTAGTTTTTTATTACTTACATCTCGAAACTGAACTAAACCAAGTTCGCCTAAATTTGATACAGCACTATATGCAGATTCATTTTGCAAAAATAATTGGCATAAAACCATAGGTTCGCTCCGAAATAGAGAACCCATTTTATTGCAATTTAAATAATTCTGCAGTTGTACTTAAAAAACTTCAACAACCCATTCAAATCCTCCCAGTTTTGAAGACTCAAGATCACAGGATCATATGATAAACAAAAATTTATTGCCATTCCATTGTAATACATCTACGGAATATTACAAAAGAATAGAAAACTGAAATACCTTTACAATGGTTTTTTTTTTTTTTTTTTTTTTAAAGTTTATATGTAAATAAATATTTTTTGTATACATTTGTAGATTACTATTTTTTGTATATTAATGTAGCAGTATTGCAACGTATATAATTTTAATGTAGCTACTACTAAAGATTGATGTCATCAGTAATCCATAGCATTTAAATAGCTCAACAGATTACTTAGATGTTGGATAAGAAAAATTTGCCTAAAATCAATATTGTATTCATCTAAAGCTAGAAATATACATATGTTTGATTTTTATACTTTGAACTCCTACGACTTTAATCTATAATAGTAATTGGAAAAAAAAAAAGTTATATCCTTTTCTCTTTTATAAATTAATTTCCGCAATCGAACTCCAATCAACAAGTACTTCTACTTGGTGACTTCAATTCCAAGCATCCTGCATGGAATAATTGACGCAGCAACATAAATGGTTCTATTCTCTTCGATTGGACAAATCTTAATGCATTCAATGTTATTGCTCCTAATGATCCCACATATTTCTGCCTTCACAATCCTTGCAATAGTACTCTTGACATCGCACTTCTTAAAAATTTAAACGCCGGACCTGCTTCTTCTATCAACGATCTTTCCAGTGATCATAACCCTGTGATAGTTGAAGTCTCTCATAATTCATTTACGCCCTTCCTCAATAGCATAATCACAACTACCAATTGGAATATTTTTACTAAAATTCTCTCTCAAAGCGTTCCTGGTAATCCAGTCATCTCCAATATTCAAGATATTGACAAAATAATTGATAAATTTAACTATGCTGTTACTTCTGCTATCAACCTTGCTAGCAAATCTAAAGAACTCAGTACACCACACCAAAAACTTCCGACTGAAATCACCTCTAAAATTGCGGAAAAAAACAGAATTCGAAAATTATGGCAAGATACCAGATTTCCTCCGTTCAAGCAATCCGTCAACAAGCTTCAAAAAGAAATAAAGCAAATGATTCACAAATTAAAAAATGACAGATGGAAAGAATTTTTATTAGGCCTAAATCCAGAAGATAATTCTCTCTTCAAAATTAACAAACATTTTACCAAAAAATATCCCAAAATTCCTCCACTGGTTGGATCCTCAGGTCTTATATTCTCATCTTCTGATAAAGCGAACTCTTTTGCTGAAAACCTTGAACTCTCCTTTCAAGAAAACACTGAACCTTGCGATTACTCACAAATTGAGCATGTTGAAGATACAGTAATTTCCTTTCTAGCCGATCATCAAAATTATCATAACAATATTTTTTTTTCTCCATCTGACATAATTAACTTAATCAAGAATCTCAACATTCGGAAATCTTCTGGACCTGACAACATTCCAAATAAAGCCTTAATGTGTCTCCCCTTAATGCCATTACTCATCTTGCAAAAATCTACAACAGCTGTACTAAATATCACTACTTCCCTCCTATCTGGAAAAAAAGCAAATATCATCATGTTCCCTAAACCTGGCCAAGATAAGAAATTTCCTCAAAATTATCGGCCCATCAGTCTCCTTAGCTGTGTAGGAAAACTTTACGAAAAACTCTTAGTGAAACATATTACTTCTTTTTGCGATAAAAATTCCATAATTCCAGCAGAACAATTTGGATTCCGTTAACATCACTCAACTTGGCATCAACTTCTACGTGTCACCAATATCATCACTGAAGGATATAACTATACATTTTTTACAGGAGGTGTCTTTCTAGATGTCAAAAAAGCTTTCGATCGACTGTGGCAGAATGGACTGATCTACAAAATGATCAAACTTCAATTTCCAACTTGGATCACACTTATCATTACAAATTATCTTAAAAATAGAACCTTTCAAGTTCGACTTCATAATGAATTCTCCAAAATCGGTCGTATTTGTGCTGGTACACCTCAAGGTAGCGTGCTAAGTCCTATTCTCTACAATATCTTTACCTACGACTTTCCTCAGTGCACTAACATTTCCACTTGCCTTTTTGCTGACGATTCTGCTGCTCTTGCCCAAGGTGCTTCTATTCTTTATGTCATCAATACTCTTCAGAATTTTCTGAATATACTAGAGGATTGGCTAACTAAATGGCGCATCGCAATTAATGTCTCTAAATCTCAAGCTATCATTTTCCGAAAAGGACACGCCAGACAACCATATATTAATCTCTCCCTTTTTTGATCAACAAATTGAATGGGCAACTAATATTAAATATCTTGGCTTAATTATAGACAATAAACTTACGTTTCGAGCTCATATTAAAAAATCAAAGAAAATGTTGGAAAAAATTTTATCTCACTCTACCACTCATTAATAAATTTTCTAAATTAACTTTGTCAAACAAACTTCTTCTCTACAAACAAGTTCTTAGGCCTATCCTTACCTATGCTGCCCCAATCTGCGGTCTAGCTGCACAATCTAACAAGAAATCTGTACAAATTATTCAAAACAAACTTCTTCGTATTATCACTGGTGCACCCTGGTTTGTCCGCAACTCTACAATTCATCAAGATTTAAAAATTGATTCTATTGACAACTATATTACTAAACTTTCTAGAAATTTCTTCAATACCATTGCTACTCACGAAAACCCTCTCATCAAGGCACAAACTATATTCACGCAATTGAATAGAAAATACATGTATCCTTTCTCTACTTCTAAATGGAATCAAAGCCTCAAACCACCATAATTTCCTGCTCACTTATCGCTTTTTAGATATTTTACTTCAACGCATATTTACTGATCATAAATTTCTTATTACGTTTTCATCACCGATGATTTACATTTTCCTTACTTTCTTCTTTTTTTTTCTCTAAAATCATACGATTACTATTATCTATTTATCATGACTTTTCTTTCCTACTGCTTTCACATACCATTGAGTAGATGAACGCTTCGCGGTCAGGCACTCGACATCTGTATTCAACAATGATGATTTCCGCAATTGTGTTTGACTTAAATCCACAGCAATGTAGTCGGCAAAAAAAAAAAAAAAAAAAAAAAAAAAAAAAAAAAATGTGATACTCTTTATAATTCGCCATTATCATTAGATTATCATGTAAGTGGTATCGTTGAAAACAGCTTGTAGGAAAATAACTTATAGTGCAATGAGTTGGTTAACGAAATTAATCAATGGTTAAATAACTGCTAACTCGAAAATTTTCATCACGAAAACTGAGATTTTTTAGCGTAATCGATTCAGTGTGTCATAAATAGTACACCCACCAATTTTAGAATCAAAATTCCTGAGTGAAAAAAAAAATTCCTTACTTTTAAAGTTAGAGGAAGAGACCCCTTTATAATTTTATTAAATAAATAAGTCTTTTTTAAAAAACAGGCGTTTAATTTTCTATTTTTCTTATTAACTCAAAGGGCATGAGACTACCGCTATGTTTCAACATTTTACAATGAAGGAGCTAGTGGCAGCATAAATTATGGTGGAGATCTGTTATGTTCTTAGATGAGACGGTTTCTGTCTTCGTGCTAGTGATGACCGCATGTTGGTTAGAAGGATGCCAGATGAGGGAGTCTATCTATCTATGGAGGTCAGTCTATTTATGTCCCAAATTCATTGGATCTACAACAAGAGTTATGGTTTGGATGGTAATTTCCTATGACAACACTAACAGTTTCGCCGTTATCTGACACCACTTGAAAGACAAATTTGCGCGTCAGACTGGTGATTGAACTGACTGTGTCGCCATTTTTTATCACTATTCCAGGGGACTTTTTCCAACGGAATGACATTCCTTTCTATACCACTATCATCACCCAATGTCAACAGAGTGTCAATATGGCTATACCTTGACAATTAAAAATTTCTGTCTGCAGAAAGAATCCAAAATAACGTCACTAAGTATAGTGTCTTAAAAATTCAATTCATTACATCATTACAATTGTAAAATCATTTTAAGACCACCTCATTCACTACAATACAATTGGAGAGAATGTGAAAATAGAATTAGATTATATAATATTTCTTTCAAGTCAATGGGGAGAAGGCGTGGATTCTAGTGGCACCTGAGCCCTGCAGCTATATCCCCAATTACGGACAGTAAGGAAGAATAACAATGAAATTAATAAAACATTAAGGTGGCGTAAATTGGGGAAAATACACCTGATAAAACGACTTGAAATCTTAAACGAGAATTGATACATCGGCTGGCATGACGTTGTGACAGCTGCGGGTAGAAAAATCCGATCTTTACCATTTGTTTAAAGTAAAAGGTTATCTTGCAGAAGGAATTACATAAATTTTTACTTTCACACGCAAGTGGTTCGCCAAGCAGGACATCGGGATAAATAGCTTTTAATTGCACATTAGTTTAGTTTACTACTTGATGAAGAGTCCATAAAAGATTTGAAATTAAGAATTTACAAGAGTCCATAGAGAAATATATAAGTTCATATTCAAGAGCTGAAGACAAGTCTTCAGCAGATCCTTGAGTTAAAATTTCTTTAGAAAATATTTAATTTCAAGTTTCAATAGCAGCAAGCAACAATTGGACTTGTGTAAGTAGCTTTCAGTAAAAATAGTGGCGTCATCTATTGAGTATTAGAGGAACTAAAATTAGGAGTCATTAAGTAGTATTTAATGTCATTTTTAACTAAATATTTCCATTATTTTGAGGTGTTCTTCATTATGGGGTTCTAGTTTAACATAAGTATCTTATAATTTGAAGGCGATTTCAATATTTAAATTTAAATTAAGATCTTTCTTGAAATTATAGATGATTTGAACCATGAGTGGTCGAATGTTGTTACTGGTGGTTGGATCGTTATTAACAGCAGGATTAACGTGGGTGGAGAGGGATTGATTTTAATTTTAAAAGTGTTAAGTTTTTTAATTTTAGCATTACTAATATCGGTAGTGGAAGTAGGAATATCTTTGTAATTTTAGTCAGAATATGCTTCAGAAAGAGGAGCAAAGGTATTATTTAATTGGCTGTGATATTTGTTGGAGAAGGCGAATCAATTGGTCTTCTATATTTTAGAGTAAGAATGGTGAAAGGAGTAGCTGAGGTTTCAGAAGTTAATATAGGACTTTGCTATCACTAATTAAGTCAGATTTGAGTGATAGGTTGTTATTATGTACTTGTCAAAGAATATACATTTCTTTTTCCTGGGAATAGAAATGCTATATGCTCTTCTCATGGGAAAAATGCTAGTTTCACTTTCATCAGCTATGATGATTAATTTTTTTTTAAATATAGATTTTCATAATATAAATAAAATCATCTGTTTAGAATATTCCTTTTTTTTTTTCTAGAAATAAAAATTAATTATATAATTTTGCATTTATTTTTTAATATATGATTGTGTAAAATAGGATGCAATCACATTGCGCACTTTAAATTCTAATTAAAAATTTAAAATTTTAATTTTATTTAATGCATGCAAATTGTTTAAAACGAAAGAACAATAATTTGATTTTTGACTACACAGGCATGTATTACATTGTACTTTATATTATAGTGTATGCTAAAGTATAGTATAGTATATGGGGTACAACTTTAAATTATTTTCGTCATAGGAATCCGTGATCGAACATGATTGACTTGTTTTGTCTTTCTATAGTCATCTTGTGCACACGAGAGCTGAACAGACCAGAACCTACAGTTTAAAGTCGAACATGTTTGGAGAAAGCTGTTGTACTAAAAGAGTCCGTCATTTTCCAATGATTGCAGCAAGAAAAAAACTCAATTGAAAAAGTTTTTGCCATTTCATAAATATAATTGCGGATATTGATCTTTGGCCCACTTGTTATCCTTAGACTTTTATTTCCTCTTGAATTTTCTGAAAATGAAATTTGTAAGGTATATATATTTAAATCAGTGAATAATATTTAGTGTGCTACATTATTCATTACAAATGATTTTACTTAATTATTCACAAAAGATTATATGATAGAAAAAAATTATTTTATTAATTTTAATGGCCTGTGTACGATATATTATTTAGACTGTTAGAGGTGAATAAATAACTTGATGTTTCATAATTATCTCATTTAATATCGTTAATTCCAAAAGATACACTCAAGAGCCAAAACATTATGACCACCCCTACATTTTGCAATGAACACGCCAGGATGACGTGGAAGGCACGTGATCAGGTGGAAGTGGTATTTAACTGCTGCTGGAGAGTCTGAAGAATCATTCTTTCACTTACTTCTGTGTGTGATGGGAAAGGCTGCGGATCTAAGCGACTTTGATAGAGGGCAGATTGTAATGGCTCGAAGGCTCGGAACAAGTATTTCCGAAACTGCACGACTCGTGGGTTGTTCGCGATCTACAGTTGTTAGTACTTATGCAAAGTGGATGAATGACGGTGAAACCAGCAGTAGACGACATGGTGTTGGACGTCCACACGCTATCAAAGAAAAAGGTCATCGGAGAAAAACCGGAGCCAGACAGTGGCTCAGCTGACAGCCCAATGCAATGCAGGACCAAGTAGAATAGTATCGGAGCACACTGTTCAGGGGACGTCCCATTCGTGTGCCTTTGCTGACCAAGCGTCATCGCCAACTGCGCCTGCGCTGGGCCCGGGAGCATCGTGACTGGTCCATGGATCAATGGGAGAAAGTTGCCTAGTCAGATGAATCACGGTTTATCATTCATCACGCCGATGGCCGTGTCAGGATACTCCGTCTTCCAGGCGAACAGTTGCTCCCTCAATGTACAGTAGGTCATACACAGGCCGGTGGTGGCGGTATTATGCTTTGGGGGACGTTCTCTTGGGCGTCTCTGGGACCCGTGGTTGTGGTAGAGCAGACCATGAATGCTACAGGGTATCTGAACATCATTGCGAACCAGTTGCACCCATACATGGCCTGTTTTTCCAGCTGGAAATGGAATGTTCCAACAGGACAACGCCCCTTATCACAAGGCTAAAATTGTGTTGGAGTGGTTCCAGGAACATGATGCTGAATTCCAGTTAATGTCCTGGCCGCCTAACTCGCCGGATCTCAATCCGATAGAACACATTTGGGATGTCAAGGGACGGCAGCTCAGAGTTCAAAGACCACCAATTCGCAATATCTCGGATTTGCGTGACCGTTGCTTAAACATCTGGTACAATCCATCTCCGGCCATCTACCAAGGACTTGTGGCATCCATGCCAAGGCGGGTTGAAGCTGTGTTGCGCGCCAAAGGTGGGCCAACTCGTTATTGACAGGTGGTCATAATGTTTTGGCTCTTGAGTGTATATGTTTTAATAAAGCTAATTGTTTCTTATTCTTTTACAAATATGCTATCAAATGTTAAGGATGGAGATCACATCATTATTACGAAAAACATCTTTTGCAGATTATTGTATTTCTAATTAATATTTTGATCTTGGGTAGTTTAAAACTTATACAACATTTATATGTTTTTCTTCTTCTTTTCATACAGTTGCAGTTATGTGATTAATACCATTCTTTTCTAATTAAAAATACTTATACCATGATCTGAAACTTCAGTAACAAGTATGGCCTGAATAAACCCATTCAAATGATTTTGGAAAAAAAAAAATTTCCCCCCTTCTTCTACAAAGTTGCAATATAAATATTTTCATGCAGTAAGTTTTGAGCATTAGGGAACAAGTATTATCTTACTTAATATTTATTTAGTTTAGTATATAGTTTTAAAATTTCTTAAATGTCTACCTGAATAATATTAATAGCCAGAGCATTCACTATTTATTTCTTTTAGTATATGTAATATTACAGAACTCATTTTAAAAAGGCTAATAAATGCTTCTTTTTTGTAAATTTATAGTCTTGAAAAATATTTTTAGAAATATGAAAAATAACTTCTATATTACATTAAAATAAAAAATTACACATCAATATCATATAAGTAGAAAAATTTATATAATATTGATGTATGATCAATAATTGAATTTTTTTCTCTCTAAGCCTTTATAAAAAATTTTTCAAACCTAACAATATTTTTTTCTACTCTTTCTTTTCTTAAAAAACTCTCAGCAATGCAATTTAACCACTTGAAGCAAGACATCTCTAATCTAGCCTTCAAATGAAGCATCTAACAAAAATGTCAAATAATATGTATTAAAAAACAATTACATATAATTTTTTTAACATTTTATAAATGTTTAATAAAATTTTTATGTAATTGTGCATGTATCATTCTCAAGGAATACTAGCTATTGAGCTTATTTCGATAACTTAATCACCTGATATAGCTAAATATGTAGTTGAGAATAAAAAAAATTTAGTTATAAATAATTTAATCTAAATCATTATAAAATTAAAACATTGAATTTCTCAATTAAGTCATTTAAAATAGTCATTAGTGAAATTAAGACAAATCTGCCCATCTCATCTGTATACAGGCAAGATATCTTTAGCCTTTAGTTTGATCCTTTCAACACTTTTGCCAATTATATATAGACCATGGACCTATTCTTAGAATAATATTTTCTAATGCATAAAATAAAATTACTTCGATGAAAACTTATAATGAACCAATTAATTTTAAACTGAAAATCAGACAAATTATATTTTGTGTCCTTAAAAAAGAAATAAAATTTTAATTTAATACAAAGATATTGAAAACATAAAACATTTGTTTACCAGCTTTGAAATTATTATTTTCTAAATTTCTTCAGTTGCAGTATTTAATTATAAAAATAAAAGCAGTGCACTAACTAAATATTGATTAAAACAAGCAAACTTGAACAAATGAAGAATAAGAACGTTATTTCATGCACAGTTTAAACATTTATGCAAAATTCAAATGCGTTACATATACAATTTAAAAAAACAAACAAACTTTTATTAATCTAATTCTTGCAACCCAATACATTTCACAATTACTTTTTATCAATAGTCCTGTTTTCTTGGCGTATGTACATTATATATGAAATGCTACATTTGATATAAATTATAAAGTTGTAGTTCAGAACCTGAGCTTTCTTATAAAATAACAATATTTACTCATTAGAAAAGCTATTTTTGCAAGCACTGAAACTTTTACCTGAATCAAAAATGGCTCTAAAATACTTCAAGAGAATTAAGAAAAAGTTTTCTTGCATATTTTAAGTTAAATAATATTTGTTTTCTTAGAAGATTGTTTTGGCCACCACATTGTCTTAGGAAACAGGTTACCATACAAGGAATACATGGCTGACTGGCAACAGCGACATGCAAATCTAATCGTATGATGGTAACTAACTGGATCCAAGAAAAATTAATACTTTTTAAAGAGGATTTGAAATTGCTTATAATTTTTTGTTTTTATTGAAGTTGAAGTTTTTAAATAAACATTTTAATATTTAATATTGCACAGATTGGTAAAATATGTAATTGTTTTCAATGAAGTTTAATCTATAAAGTTCATTACAAGACTCTTTCTAAAACTATATTTGCCATCCATTTTTTCTATATTCTCTGATCTTTTGCAAGTAATTGCTTCTCCAAAACAAAATATTGTGCCTTTCATTCAGTTGAATACTTCTTCCAGTAAAACTTTACTTGATGATTTCCCTTTCCACTAAAACTTAAACTTTTCTGTCAATATGAAAAGTAGGCCTTGTCCTTTATTTGATGTAACAGTTTTGGATTATTTGTCCTATAACAAACTTCTTGAAATCATCAATTTCAGAATTGAAGAAAGTAGGTCTTCCATAGTGCTTTCCAAGTGTCATCAAAACCTTTGTGCTATCAAATACTGACACTTTCTTTCTAATTTCTTAAAATTAAGTCCTGAAAATTCAATTGCTTAAGCAACTCTATTCATAACTTTCAGAAGAGGACCTTTCAAAGGCTAGATTACAGCATTCGCAGAGCAAAACTTTGCATAATTTTATGTGTTTGATATTTTAGTCATTCTTTTTTTAAACTAAACTTAAAAAAAAAATAAAAATAAATAAGGTTTACGGAACAAGAAAAAAGTTTAATGAATTTTAACAAAAACAATTGATTATCAAAATACTTGACCATAGATATGAACAGCATTAACAAAACACAAGATTGCTTTTTTGTCAGTCTGCAGTCATTTTTTTTTCTCACAAGGGTCAACTAAACTGGGATCCATTGTTGAAAGTGGATTCCGAACAGCTACAAATATCCATGGCACTTTCGGGATTTGAACATGAGTAATATAACCACCACGACCTGCTAACTGTTCTTTTTCAGAAAAGAAAAAAAATAGTGGTGCCAAACGTGTAGTAAAGCTGAAACCTCTATCAGATAAACCCCACTTATGAATGAATCTGCCCAAACCTAACTTGCTTTGATCATAAACCATCATCCTCAAACACACTGGTGGGAGGAATAATGGCCAGATAGTAGTAGTAAGTAGTTTGTTATGATAATTTAACAGTATCTTAAATATTTTAATATTTATAAAGCCTTTTTAAATAATTTAGAGCAGAAAATTTGATTTGAGTTGAGTACATTGATGGAAAAAAGAACATTTTTATTGATAAGTAGTGTTTACTTAATGTACAGTTAAAAAATAACATCCATAAATTTGTATGCACATAAAAAAACAACAACTGGGCAGCAATGGTTACACTTCTTCCAGTTCAATAAGTACACCATTGCAATCTTTAGGATGCAAAAATATAACAGGTTTACCATGAGCCCCAATTTTAGGTTCATCACTTAATAAACGAATATTTTTTTCCTTCAGATCTTTCACTGCATTTTCAATGTTATCGACTTCTAAACATATATGATGCATGCCCCCAGTAGGGCTCTTTTGAAGAAATTTCTCAATAGGGCTTTTATCACCAAGTGGATGAAGCAATTCTAATTTCATATTTGAAAGTTCTACAAAAACAGTGGTAACTCCATGCTCAGGGAGGGGAACAGATTGACTAGTCTAAAAATAATAATAATAAAAAAATTTATGGTACATATATACTTAGTATGTTATGAAATTAAATATTTATTAAAAGAAAACACTATTAAACATTAAAGAAAATTTAATAAGAAAAGCATAGAAAATTAATGAATATAATCAGCTTACTATATGCATCAACACAAGTCTATTTAAAGTGAATTAATTCAGAATACAAATTATAAAAATTTGAAAGATTTATATTATAAGGTACTTAATCAAGAAAAGAATTATTTGTGAAAAAAATGTAAGTAAAAAGAAAATTTTTTAACAAACACATATATTTGCTTAATAATAATAATAAACTAAATTCCATATTTATTATTTAACACAGCATTCTATTTTAATAAGGATAATTTTAAGAAAAAGCCATTTCAATTTATAAGGGAAAAATGGCTTTTCT
This sequence comes from Caerostris darwini, assembly GCA_021605075.1. Classification (NCBI taxonomy): domain Eukaryota; kingdom Metazoa; phylum Arthropoda; class Arachnida; order Araneae; family Araneidae; genus Caerostris; species Caerostris darwini. The sequence goes on along the minus strand of BPLQ01011927.1, from coordinate 25,896 downwards.
TTAAGAAAAATTTAATTAAAAAAAATTAATTAATTATTGTAAAAATATAATAAAATTTAAATAAAATCTTTATTATAATTTTTTAATATCTAGACAAAATTACTTTTAATGTAATTAAAACAGAAATTCACTAAAACAATCATAGCAAGACATGCCATTATTAAGAAATGTATTCATGCAAAGTTATTAACTTTTTTAGTAAAACCTACAAAATGCAATTATGAACTAAAGTTCCTCAGTACATTATAGTAGAACTTCTCTGAGATTATGAATTAGGACACTATTAATATAAAACTACTTAATTTTAGTAGCTCATTTTTTAAAAAAAGAATTGGCGGATATTTTAAACATTTATTTTAGAAAATGATGAATCAACTTCAGTAGATATAGCTTTGGTCAACCTAATGTTTTCTGTTATCCTTAGATCAATATTGCATGACTTCAAATAATATGCAATAATCACAGCCACATTTAACAGAAATTTGTAATTGAATTCTAATTATGAATAATTACTTTTGTTTAATTTGATGCAGCTTGTTTTGAATATTGTAAAATATTTAGAAGCATTTTCAATAGTATAACAAAGAGCTACATTCTATGTTAGCAAGCAATACAGTATCTTTTCATATCTAACTAGTAGCAACGTAGGAAAGTTATAATGGATTAGAACAGTAACAGTACAATTATGTTAACCAATTACTATTTCCTTTAATTTTCTTCAATATAGATCATGGCAATTTGATGCGACGTTGGTGCAATTTGGATGTGAAGCCATGTATTTTCTCACTGTGAAATATACAATATACTGAATACTGTATACGATACTTTGAGGTAGTCAAATTCATTGCTTCTAAAATACTAGTATAGTTTTTAAAATTTAAAAAAATATTTACTACATTATTTATGTGCTGTTTTAATATTAGTTCATAGAATTCAATATTGAAGGCAAGTCTTATTTTTTTTTATTTTTCCAATCGTTAAATTAACAATTTTTGTAACAATTATTTTCCTTTTAAAATAGTTAACAAATAGACAAGTGAATTTTTAAAATTATTAAATGGAAGAATCAAAAGGAAGTGTACAAATGGTAATTTTGAACTGTTCATTCATATAGTACATGTGCATATAGAATACATATACATACATATAGAACATGCGCATCTGTAACTCACATTTAACTACAACATTAACCGAAAAGGAGGTACATTTTAAAAAATTGTCGAAATCTTAACAAAATAAATATATAAAAATAATAATTAAAAATTTTATGTGAAGTTAATTTTTTATTTCTGATATAGTAAGATAAATTAGAAACTTTTTTTTTTATTCTTAAAATACAAGGGAAGGAAAAAAATTTGTAATTAAATTTATTGTTTTGCTACATATTAACTTAATATAGATTTTAAGTGAAAGCAGCAAATGTAAGGAGAAATAGAATAATTTTTTTAGAACTATCACTATTTAACTTTTCAATGTTAATTTTTTAATATTGCCTTAAAAATACTTTTATTTTAAATGCTATCTATTCCCACATTCTATAATATTTTTCACAAACAGTCTGTGATGACTTAAAGAAATAAAACTATAACAATTAAATGTTATAAAATTACAGTACTTTTCTCAAATTAATAACTTTTTCTTCATTGAATAAAATATCTATATACACAGAGTATATATATATATATATATATATATATATATATATATTTTATCTATAATTTTTTATCTTTCCTTCTTTTCCTCCCAGTTAATTTAATTTTTATAAATTAAATTATTATAAATTCTTTTTCATAAGCATTACCTTAATTCCCAATACATCCTCATAAAGTTTAACACTTTGTTGAATGTCAGAAGTAGCAATTGCAACATGATTTGCTCTAATGACATTCCAAGTCCTTTCTACTTTTGTTGTAGATGAGAAATTTTGTGTGAGAGCTTTAAGTTTAATATAACCAAGAAGGGTTTCAAATTTCCTACAAATATAGCTTGCCATATTTGTCAGATAACTGGAAAGGAAAATAAAATAATTAAATTTTTATGCAAATTGTTTCTTGTGGAATAAGATATTCCATATGAAATATTAATTTTTTAAAAAAGAAATTATTATTATATAAAAGTATTATTTATATAAATTATTATTATTCTTAATTTATTAGTCTTATTATTTTAATAAAAGAATGCATTTCAAATTTATAAAAATGTCTAAAAAATTATGCAAAGATAATAAATTACTCAGGAAATATTAATTATTATGTCATTCTAAACCTTTTTGAAAGTAAGTAATTTGAAAAAAAAAAAAAAAAAGAATTTTCACTTAATTGGAAATACCTTTATTTTTAAATGAAATAACAGTACATTATTTGAGATGTACCATTACAGAATTTCTAACATGTTTTATATCTAAATTTAAAGAGATTTCATGCTACACTATTTTAAACAGATTTAAAATATGCTGAATATTTCCCTTATTGTTTGGCCACTCCTACATATTTCAGCCATTTCTAAATCTGAAAAGAATCTTGCAATTAAAATTTCATTCATTAAAACACACACATATATATAGATAAAAAATTTACAAATAATTTTTAATAGTTAATAAATTATTGTAAACATCTGAAGATATTTTGATTTTGTAAATATACATGATGCATATTAAATCAGATCACCGATAACATTCATAATTTGTATGGCTAATACAATTAATTTAAAAATATAATAAATCATTCAATGCCTTAATAAATCTGTAAGTACAAATCTAATAATTGTTAACAACAACAAAAAAATTATAGAGCCTATTACTTATAAAGGTACCTTGGCGACAGACTTGGCGGTTTTTAAATGTCGCCAATCTTTATTATTTGGAATAAAAATATTTTGAAAGCGTTTTGATTTTAAATGAAATGTTTCATATATATTTTATTATTTGGAACAAAAATTTTAAGTGTAGATTGGCGCCAAATCTGTAGTTGCGGTTGGCGCGTGTGCTCTTTATTGGCACTACTGTCGCCAAGGTACCGTTAATACGTAAGTACCCTTACAAAATTGTATGAATCTTATAATATGAAATTAACACTTATTTTACAGTTTCATTTTTAAAAAATGATCTAGTTTTCTTTTATATATATATAGGATAAGCAATAAATAATTAAGACAAAGAATGAATGAATGAATAATTAATTTCATTTTAATGAATAATTAAGTAAAATACAATTTTAAATATAAATTGTATTTTACTTACTTATTCTCATTAATGAAATACATTAATTATAAGACAACAATACTTTATAGCAACTTATTTTCATTCCTATAGCGGGTCTTCCTTTTTATCAATTACAGTAAAAATATAAAATTAAAAATTTATATTTTAACAAGTTTTACTTAAAATGTTACATTATTTTAAATTTCAGAAATACCTTTCTCTTGTAGTTAGATTATTCATGATAAAAAGAAAGTCAAAAGTAATATTTAAAATTTTTCCTCTTACGAAATATTAACAGTTTTTTATTTCCTTTATTAATTAGACACCTACTATTCATTGAGTTCATAGAAAAGAAGAATCACATTATACTTCCAATAATCGCAATTTTAATATAATGTTAAACATTAAATAAATTTTCTACAAGAATTTCGATATTTTTCCTTACCAAAGATGGCAAACTTATGTTGCAAAACTAGTACGTAATTTAATATGTTAAGAAATTAAAAGAAAATTGTTGTTTACCTAAACTTTTTCGGTTAAATCGGCTTCAATATTTTTATCATTAATTTCCTTTCTAGGTGAATATACAGCTGTGTAATATTGATAAAATTGACGACTAACAGAAAAGGCTGTAAACGCAGTGAATCCAATCAAACATGTAACAGCCGTTTTGTGTATTATGTCACCTATTTTTCTCTTAGGAATATTCATTTTTTCATCAATTGATGATGATGAAAATCAACCATGAGGTCATTTGCTTTACGATAACGATAATTCAATCATCTTAAGTATAAATCTCATTTAGTCTCATCAGTTGTTATTATTTTTCATAATCGTGACCACATTTACAGCCAGATTCCAATCAATTTAATTTTTGTTTTTATTTATGAAGTATATAATAAAATAGGTATAACCCGATATTTGTGTTAATACTCAATCGACTGTATGTTTATAAATAATATGTATACATGTTTAAAAATAAAAATTAATAAAATTATTTACATTTATTAAAGTTGTATAAATTAATATTGTTTTCATAAAGAAGAAAAATAATCGTAATCGTACAGTTTGTAAATAAACAAGCGCCTCAGTTTCAATTTCGAAATCTGGAAGTAACAAATCAAGTCAATTTCCAGTTATCGCTTACAGTATAATTGTTAATTTTCAATTTTTTTTCCTTTTAAAGGGCTTTATAATGGGAATTGAAGGTATTTAAAATTTTATTAGAAATTTTTAAAAAGATCTTGTTTTTATTTTTAATTTTTAAAAATTTTCATTGAGTATTCATCAACACATTTAAAATAAAGAATTAGTGTAGAAATTAGAAAATTGATTATATATATATATATATACCGAATATATTTATTGTATAAAATTTATTATTCAAAACAATGTTATGTATTTTGTATAAGTTAAAAAAAATCACATGTATATGTTATAAAAACTTCAATGCATTCCAAACTATTCTGAATACTTAAGAAAATTTAAATTTTTTTTATAGCAAAGCATTTAATATTTTATCAAAGCTTACAACTAAATATCGTGATATCCTTTTTCCATCCATAAAAATTTAAAAGCGAACTACAATTGAATGACGCAATTAAAAACATTTTTAGTATAAATATATGAATGACTTAAGAAGACATGAAAGTAGACATTGTTCACAAATGCCATATTATATGAAATATACAAATACACATGAATTTCTTTTTCTTGTGCATGACTGATTTTGCTTAGTTCGTAATTGTATTGAAATTCAAAATATATAAAAATAATTAAGTTAATCTAATGAATAGATATATATTTTAGATGTAAAAAATATTATCCTTGTATTGTCTGGCAAAGGAGGAGTGGGAAAGTCATCAGTAGCTGCTCATCTTGCATTATCTTTAAGAGATTTAAATTTCAAAGTAAGTAAATGGGACATTCTTTTCACTTTTTAATTGTTTTAATAATGTATTTTAGGCTTTAAACAAAAAATGTAATGTTATTTATTACAAAATATAATTAATACAAAAATAACAATTTTTTTTTAATGTTATAATTTTTTAAAATTTTTTATTGACAGTATACTAAAAGGCTGTAATATAATAAATTAAATTAAATATAATTTAAATGCTAGTTTTAATGTATTAAGCTAGAAATATTATTCTTTTATCCCAAAAAAGGCCTTTTTTTAAATCGTTAAATGTAAGTAATTAAATATGCTATCAAATTAAACGCACATTTACATCTGCTATTTCATTCACTGAAAAGTACTGTTGATGCAATTATATTTATCACTTAAGTTCTTTATTAATTCATACACATACAGATGGTATTTTAATAGATAATATCTCTACATGATAACAACTTCAAATTATTTTCAAGTATGAATTTTCATTGGAAAATTAAATATAAAAGAAAAAAAAAAACTTTAAAAACAATCCAACTTTAATGAATGTATGTATAGATGAATTTTTAGAACACAATTTTAAGTATTTTTTTGTAGAATGAAATTTCATTCCTAATTATGAAAATAACCACCAGATGTCATAATCTGTTTTTTCACGAAGAATGCTGTGCATAGAATTATATTTAATTAGATTTTGTACCAATATTTATATGTTGCTACAAATACATAAATATTGGTATAATAACCAAAAAGTACCTCATATTTTTTATATCCTGAAACATATTATGACATGATTTTAAATGTTATTATAATGAAGGATTTTTAAATCAGTGTTTGTTTCATAAATGATAAAATATAATTGATGTATTTTTAGAATAAAAGAGGTTGTTTTGAAAAAAAGTTTATTCAACAACTAATTAGCTATTTATCAGCTGGAATTCACTAGAAATAATTCTACAAGAATGAAGTAATTAAGGAATTTTGTTTTTGGATTCAACATGTTATTTGCAATTTTTTTTTCATAATTTATCATGTATAATTAAAAAAAAAAAGATTTATTGCTCGAATGATAGATAAGCAGTATATTACATATAAAGGAATCTTAAATAAAGTTTAAGTTAATAGACCAAAATCATCAAAGAAGTGATCACTGTTTAAAAACATGGGAAGAGGTTAATACCTGTTGTGCCAAGTAAATGAAAACATATAAATTATCTACTATGAATAAAGCTAATACAGTGGTTTGATGAAGAAAATACCACAGAGATCACTGATGAATAAAATTATAATCAATATTAAAATACATAAAAAAATTATACATCCTTTTGAATTAATGAAGAGTAAAGAAATGTTCTTTGAAATGAAAATTGAGAAAAAAGTGAAAAACAAAAATATAATATCAAATTAAAATTTCATCATTTTCTTATTTGCAATTAGTACTTTCCTTATTAAGTAGCAGTAAAGTAGTTGTAAGGGAAAAAAATTGTTTGTATTTATGGATTAATAAGCATTGTCTGTTAACTTTCATAATTAGGATAACCACCATCTTGCAATGGTCTCATATAATCTTTAATAGATATTACTTTAATATAATACTTTCAGATATTTGTTACCCATAATGCATAAATGCACATTCTATGATTCAAACTGAAGCAAAATAAAAAAATAAAACATTATATTTCTAAAAAGTATTACAAATAAAATGTTCTAAAAGTAATTAAAAATTTATAGCAAATGTGATGTTATTTTATAATTTAAATCTTTTAAAAAAATTTTTTTGAATTTTCTTACAGGTAGGTTTGCTTGATGTTGATTTGTGTGGTCCTAGCATTCCATATATGTTAAATATGGAAGGAAAAGATATCCATCAATGTTCTTCAGGGTGATGTTTTGAAATTGTTTTATATTATTTGTTTTCCTTAGTTAAGTTTATATATATATATATAAAATTCTATTCACAATGCTATCTTAAAAAATTGTTTTGGGAGAAAAAATCTGGTGATTTACATGGTAATGTTAAGGAAAATGACTTTATATAGAAATTTCAATGATGATTACATTTTCTATCCTAATTCTTTGTCTTTATATACAAAGGGGAAAAATAGTATAGTACAAGGGAAAAAATAGATTGTTATCATTGTATATTAAAAGTATTGTCTCTTTAGATGGATGCCAGTTTTTACTGATTCAAGTCAAAGTTTTGCTGTTATGTCCATTGGATTTTTATTAAATGACAGAAATGATGCTGTAATATGGAGAGGTCCAAAGAAAAATGGTAATATTTTTTTAATTGCATATTTAGCAAAAATATGCTTTAATTTTTATAATTTTTTTTATCTGTTCTTCAAAGATGAATAAATTGCATTTAGAGCCAGTTAAGAGCTTAATGTAAACTTTGACATTAATAATAATAGGTCTTATTTCTAGGTTAAAATTATTTATTCAATATTGAGCATTTAAAATAAATAACATGCATGCATCAAATTCAAATTTATTAACATTTAATTTACAGAATGATCACAAAGTTTTACTTTGATTACAAATATTTATTGTGCAAAATTTATTATATTTAGATATTGCTCTTTTGGACACATTATAAATACTGTTATAAAGTTTTAATAAGACCACTTAACCTCAATAGATTTCAATATGTGGTCCCTTAGAACCTCGGAGTTCAGTTCGGACAGCAGTTCTTTAACATGCCCTCTGTAACAATACACATAGAATCTTTTATCTTAGCTTTCAGTTCTTCAACATCAGCAACTGGTGAGGCAAAGACTCTATCCTTGACATAGCCCCAAAAGAAAAAAAATCAAAAGGTCATGTTGTTGGTGCATCCTTTACAATCCACAGGCCTGGATATTTCTTATCTAGAAATTCATGAACTAAGTAACCCCAATGAGAAAGTACTTCATTACTGATAAATAATCCATATTTGAATTTTTTATAACTGACATGTAAAGAAATGTTCCAATAAGTGTAAGTAAACATTAATGGTGGTGCTTCTTTTTTGGGATGAAAAACAGCATAATAACCTTGTTATGCATGAAGCCGTGAGAAATATTAACTTTAAGACTTTCACTACCTGTGAAGAAACATTTGGATTTTCTGATCCTTAGATATGGGCATAATGTTTTATTTACCTTTCTGAAGACATGAAAAGTTGATTTATAAGAATAAAAAATGCAATTTAATTAATCATTTTTGACATCAATCCCGTTGACATATATTGCACAAAAAAATTGTTAAAAATGAACTATCCAAAATTACATTCTGTTATATCAAGGTAAGGCAATTATAATTGCTTATTGTACATAATAATTAATGAATTATTTTAAAGAAAGTTATTTGATTTGATTTTTTTTTGTTTATGAAAATTACATTTATCTTATGTTTGAATTTTAAAATTAAGAAAATAATAATTTAAGAATCTAATAATAACACGTATTTTTTATGAAATAAATGTATGTAATTATATTTTTGCTTGAATTTAAGTAAAATTTTTAAAGAAAACAATTATTTCATTGATTTTTATATGATTACACATTACATTAAATAATAATCTATTTATTATTTAAACTTATACAGTCATATATTTTTTCAGCTATGATAAAACAGTTTTTAACAGATGTGTATTGGCAATCTCTTGATTACCTGGTTATAGATATGCCTCCTGGCACAACTGATGAGCATATAACAATTGCTGAAAATTTAAAAAATGTTTCTAATGTTGGTGCTGTTTTGGTTACAACACCTCAGGTAAAAACAAATTCTTATCGAGACTCTTTATTTGCTATGCAAATTGTTTCAAAACAAGAGTCTTGTATGATATTAAAACATTTAATTTCTTTTATTATTTATTTTAATTAGATAGTTGCAGTTGGAGATGTACTTCGAGAAATTACTTTCTGCAAGAAGGCATCATTGCGTATTCTTGGAATAATTGAAAACATGAGTGGTTTTGTTTGTCCCCATTGTAAAGTAATTAATTTCTTTTACAGATTATATATTGCGGAATATAACTTATATTAAACAAATTGTATATGTCCATTTAATTTTATATTATACATGAAAGTAGGCTTTTTATAAGAATTTTTATTAATATGCATTCTCCCCTTATTGATGAACTTATGTTCTAACAGTTCAGAGAACTGTAGAAATGTTAATATAAAATAAAGAAGTAATGGTTCATTTAAGATAAATACCTCAAATTTATATTTATCAATATCAGACACAAATCCCTTAAGTTCTATCAATGTTTTTTTAAATATTTGCTTTGCATAAGGATTTATAAATGAAATCTGATTTCATTATCCAATGAGGCAGTAAAATTGTTTGATGTGTCTTATGAAATAAATAAATAAAAATTACAAATTTAATTTAATGATTTTTATATTCTAGGAATGTTCTGCTGTATTTTCACAAGGTGGGGGAGAACATTTAGCAAAAACTAGTAACTTGCCTTTCTTAGGTATGTTTGCATTTTCTCCTTATATTAAAGCTTTGTATTTTAATCAAATTCAATGTTAATCATTTATTTATTATAATTAAATTGTGGTGTTGAATGAAATTAATTGAAATATGTTTAAAATGAATTATTTTTAAATTTGCACTCAATTTTTTTTTCAGGTTCAATTCCTTTAGATCCAGTATTTGCAAATAGTATACAAAAGCGATGCATGAAAGAAGACATAGGAGAAATGGACACACTGAAAATTTTTAATTCTATAGCTGAAACTATAGTAAATAGTTTATAAATGAATTAATATTACTTTTCAAGGAAAATATGTTTACATCATATTTGCTTGCTACCATTAGTAAAATTATTCATTACTGAGTAGCAATCATACTACATTTAATGAATTAAGGATATTTGGGAATACTTAACTTTTTTACTAATTTTATGAAAATGCTTTATCTTTATTATTTGTTTAAATAATTTCTTCAAACAAAATCATCATAGGTCTTTTATTATTTCAGCTTCATGTACCTAAAAAAATTAATATTTTTTACACATTTGTAAATTATTACAAAATCCTTATTTTTTGAGAGACATATCCATAGTGTGTAAAATGTGTTGAAAAATTTGAGTATCAAAGAATATCCAATTTTCCAAAAAATAAATGCAGATGCACAATTAAATAGAACATACTCCTAAAAAGATTTGTGAAAATAAATAAATGTTAAAATTCTTTACCCATTGCTGTTGGCATCTGTAATAACTATTAGATTATTTAAACAGATTGATCATTTTTTTTTTTTTTTAATATTCTCACTTATTTTACCAAGAAACTTCCCTCAAGTCTTTATTTTTTTTATATGCATCCTAACATAACTTACAAGAAAATGAATTTGATTTTCTGAAGAAATGGTTGAATAAAAACTGATTTTTTTTGGGGAGGGGTGCAGTAAAACTTTAATTCTTCTGATATAGAAAAATTAAATAATTATTCAAATGTATAAAATAGAGCTCTTCTAATGTGATTGACTAAAATTCTGTAACATTAATATCTAATAAATGTTTTTAACTATACAGCTTTTGATACCTAATAAAATATACTTTTTTTTTTAAAGTTCAATTTTGACTGTCTTTCAAACAACAGATTTCATTTCAATTGTTTAATTATTAACACATGCATATGTTAAGCTTAAAATCTAGTAATTATGCTTAAATATAACATTTTAGTATAGTTATGGGTCTATTGTGTTTGCCATAAAATTTAGTCAAAATGTTAGAAAATAAAATGCAATAATTATGGATACTTAGAAAGTTCAGTGAAATTAGCAACTAAATTAGTACTGCCTTAAACTTTATTACAAATGTTTCCTTATACTTATGTGAATATTATGAGTTGAACTTTTTAATTTCCAAAGGATATGTGTTTTTTTTATCGATAAGTAATAACTAACTTGGTTTGCTAAAAATAAAATTATAAAAAATACTAGTTAAGCAATAGCTAAAAATAAATGCATGAATATTATTTTATTTAGAAAAGTTTACATTCTGGGTAAAAAGTATTTGGAACTTATAATTTAAAACATATACATTGAGATACTGCTACAAGTATTTTTGATAGCACTTACTAAGTTACCATGCAGAATTTGAACTTGACCTATCACTCAGTATCTTGACAGCAACAATTTTTGTAATAAAATATCTTTAGTACTCTGTGATTTTATGATGGAAAATTTGTTGAACAAAATGTTTACCTTAAATTTTGTGTACCGAATCACTAAAAATGTTGCAGAAGACTTACAATGAATCATACATGTCAAAAACACATGGATGGTATAAAGTTTTTGAAGAGATCGTCGATTTATTTTGTTCTAGTCAATCCTCATCCGAACAATGAAACCAATGACAAAATCAAGAAGTTGATGGCCAAAAAATCGTCATACAAGCCAGAAAGTTGGCTTAAGAGGTGAATATATCTTTTAATAACATTATGACTTATTTTGGGCCTCATTGCATGACAAATTCCGAAAGAGCTCAATTTTATCCAGAAAAGAGCATTGAAAGCCGGTTTGCTGAAGGCATGGTTTCCCTTCTTTCTGTGGACTCTACTTTTGGGTGAGACATCGGTTTACGAGTATGACATGCAAACAAACCAAACGTCTTCAAAAATGAGCCCAAAGTGGAGAAATCGTAGTCCCCCCCAACTAGCAGGAGCTGACGCATTCCTTCCAGGGGACAAACAGCGAATAAGAAATATTTGTCAGGAATGGCCAGATTTCATGGATTTAACACCACAATAATTTACCATATCATGAGTTTTTTGCCCAGAACTTAACAAATATCATTAACCAAGCACTTTATTCACCTGATAGGGTATCATGCAATTTTTTGTTAAAATTACCACTTCAAAGAAGGTGTTTGAACTGGATTGCAGCTATAAAAAAAAAAGTCACTGAATGCCATATTTCAATACAAAACATCTTCTTCAAAGTGGTAATTTTATACAAAATTTTTTTGAAGGATTGGATCAAGTGCTGTCATAGTTTAAAAGAGACAAATTTTGATGAAAAAATTAATTTTTGTGCCTTTTATTTAATATACTTTTTACACAGAAAATATATTAAGAATTGTTTAAAATTAAGGAATTATTTGGTTACTTATTTATACATATAGAAGTACTGAAAAGCAGTGTTTCACTAAGTAGTCTATTAAAATAACAACCGTAATGGATGCTTTTTATTTCAGATCCAAAACAAAATCATTTTACAGGAAATATCAGATCATCACATTATTGCACTCTAGCACCGTGTATAGGCAACATTAATACATTTAACAATGTTGTGGAGTTAAAGAAATGCCAATACTTTATACAATAAAACATTCAGTTCATATATAGACCACACAAAGCTACATAGAATATTTTTTACAGAACCACAAATACTTTTTACAATGGCCTTAAAGTAATGAGATAGGTATAAGAAACATAAAGTACTATTTAATCTTGAGATTCAAGTATGTACAATAAAAATGCAAAATAATAGATGAAATCAATCATTTTTAGTATTAGATTTATAAATCTCAACATTAAAAATGTATATATAAAATATAAATGCAGTTTTCATAACCTAAATAACACATTTTAAAATATTATCTACAAACTTATATTAACATTTACTATTTATAATGCTTTAATCAAAATAATAAATGTGCAATCTATTTGTTACTAATAACAGTGTATTTTTTTAAAAATATAAATAGTTTAACAGTGTTGCACTTTTAAATTGGCACACTATTTTTTGATTGTTTTTCTTATACAATTAAGTAGCCAGGGAAAAAGAAGTAATTTTTTTTTTATATTTTACAAGTAACATGTTTTAAGAAGCACACCTTTATCATTCAAGTTAATTCAACAAATACTTTGATACTTAAAATTTATATTCCTTAAGTATAGAATATGATTTCCGGAATTTGTCCATCTTCCACTGATGTTCCATTGTTGTTACCAGCAGCATAAGTGTACAAGAAAGTAACTTTTCCACCACTAGGACAATCTAAAGTTATCTTTCTGAGACCTTTAGTACCATAATGTGAGTCTGGTCCCTGTTAAAAAATTTAAATAAGCCATTTTTTTTAGCATAAAATTAGACACTGGATAAAAGATAAGAATAACTCATTGATGTATTTTTTCCCCATTTAAAAATATGATTTTTAAAATCTAATACAAAAGGAAAATAAAGAAGGCAATAAAAATTTATAAATTTTTATAAAAATTATAAATTTTAAAAATCTAATACAAAAGGAAAATAAAGAAGGTAATGGAAATGATAAGGAAATTCTTGGAAAGTAACAAAATTTAGAAGGTATGATATAAAAATGTGTTTAAAAAAACTCTTGTAGCATTATTTAAAAACAATTTTTATTAGGTTTTCATAAAATAATTTAGTATTTATATTTTATAAAGAGTCACAAATTAAAATGCAATCATATTACGTAGTTTTGGGATAGTTAAGTTATCAATATGAAGCCGTGCGATCACATATAATATAAAAGAGGAGCAATCAAGATCAGTCACTATGTAGTTAGGATTGTGACAGTAAGCATGTGTCTATAATTTTAACAATATTATGAGCCCATGTCTAAAAAAAAAAAAAAATACACTTGTGGCTATTTGCCAGAGTATCTGAAGATGGGTTCCATAGAATCTGTTTTTTATTTACAACATCCAATATGTGTATTATACCATAAAACATTATACAATGAGGCAATGAAACCAAGTGGATTATGATAACGTTTTCTACAAAACATCCAAATGATAAGGACAAGCCCATTAAATATTTTTAGGAAACAAAATTTTTTCAAAATCGTGCAGCAATCATTGCATGACTTAAGAAGCAACATATGAATAAAGATGCCTGAATTGTCCGCTTTTCGTATTTCACTATTAATTGCAAAAAATGGTAAAAGCTATAATATTGGTGAAAATATAATAATACTCTTTATAAAATAATTATATTTTGAATTTAATTAACCAGAATTTTTAATTTTTTAAAAATGGAAAATGCTCTATGTACATTAAATACATTTATATCAATGGCAAGTCATACAATAAAGGACTTTAATAATATGCAATTTTAAAAAGGAGCATCTATAAATTTCGTAGTATTCATTTCAATAAAAAAAAAACTTTAAATGATATTTAAAAAAAATTAAACTCAAGAACAATAAATTAAAATTTTAAACACAAAAATTACATAATAAATTAAAGTAACTTTTCCAAAGAAAAAGATATTCTGAAAAAAGTTAATATTATACTATATTAAGAAAAATAGGTTATTTACTTTTAAAGTTGCACATGCCGTGTAATTATTTCCTGGAATAATTTCTACAGGTGTTTTAAACATTACACGGAATGTGGAAGAAGAGCCATCACAGCTAAAACTTGTATCATTTGTTCCTAGTAGTTTTCCTGTACCAGTGTGTATGATCTACAAAAAAAGAAAAAACACAGTAAGCAAAAGAGATAATTGAAAATGTTAAATGTGAATTTTAATTATTCTTAATTTGGAATTACTAGTAAATATTTATCCTTTAATTTTTCTTCATTCTTGTGTGTATGGGAAGGGGGGGGGGGAGAGGAGAGATATAGTTACACCTCCAGAGACAAATAGATAAAACTAATTTTTTATTTGAATTAATAATTTTATTTTCATTTACACTAGTCCCATCAACCTGTGAGTGGCCCATTTAAACAGTATCAAACACAATGTAACACAAATTTTATAGTGTATGTTACATTATAATATTTGACAAAAAGTTTAATAAAAAATAAATTGTAACTACTTCAGAAAATTAAATTTCATTTTCAACTTTCAGTACTTTTCCAATAGCCCACTGCATTTTTCACCAAGTGTAAATAAATATAATATAAATATTTATATAATTATATTTATAAATCATCAACAATGATTTTCATGTTTCATAAAAAATAATGATGAAAAGAGCACATGTTTAAACACGAATGAGTAAATAAATGTTTAAAATGTTGTAGTTTTAAAATAAATGTTTAAAACTACACAATTACAGAGATAAGTGAAAACAGTTTTTATTTAAAGAAGAAAGAACAACATTGGCTATGTCTAAAAATTGCAGGGATTTTTTTTTTCAATTTATATTAGGAAAGTTATACTGATAAGATATAATGTTTTCTTGTGGACATTTCAAACCAAACAACAATAATATATAACTGAAGAAAACACTGATTAAAGGTGGCACATATACATAATACATGGATTTGAATTTATCTATAAAATCGAAAGAGACAAGTGGACATTTCTTTTTCGATTATAAATATAAATTTGTAGACGAAATATGAGTTACTAACCCTTTTAATTTTAATAATTACATTATAAATTAAAGAAGAATATTCTTTAGAAATAATTATTAAATTTATCATTCACATACCTGTATGTTAACTGTGTAATCAGAAGGGCCATGAATAGAACCATAAAGACCAAAACCAACTACATAAATTTTTCTGTCAACCATAAATCTAATAAGAGAACACATAATTTTGAAATTACTACAAATAATTTTAAGAAATCTCACATACATTTTTGAATTTTAAATTATATTTGTGATAAATATCAAAATATTAACATGTATTTTTAATACATGTTAATATTTTGATACTTAAATAGGCCTTCCACCTAATGGCAGATTATTAAATAGATCCTATATACTATTAAATAATCATAATAGATAAAATGATTTTTAAAATCACACTAAAATAAGTATATAATAATATAACATTTAAACTGATGGAGTACTCTAAATTTTTGTTAGGAAAATGATATAATTCATATATAACTTATATTACACTTACTTTAATTTAGGGCTTTAGTAGGTCAAATAAACATGCACAATTTAAAAAGTTTTTTTTATATTCAAAAATTAGTAAATGAATAATTTCGCACACTAAATCAATTTTCTTTATTTTCTTCAATTTTACAAATTTATATTTATAATCAAATGAATTTCAAAATTTTTTATTCTTTCTTTAATACTTTTATTTAAAAAAAATTCAAATTAAGCTTTTATATTTATTAATAAATGATCTTAACTTCTTGTCTGATAAATTATTATATTTAGTTTTAGTTAACTTTCTACAAAAAAAAAAAAAAAAAAAAAAAAAAAAAAAAAAAAAGTTTTTGAAAAACGTTGAACTTGAATTTTTTTTTTTTTGAAAAATATTTTGGATATTAATTTAATAAAAAAAGCAATTATTATTTATAATTTTTAAAAGGATAATAAAATAAATATCTCAAAATAGAACAAATATTCAAAGAATACAAAATTTAAGATCTCTAACTAAAAATATGAAACACACAATTTGTATTTCAACAATTATTATTTTTGAAAAATTCTATGTAATATATAATTAAATGATGAAATAAAATTAGTTACAAGGAAAATTTTTAATTTCATGTACAGCCAAATAAAATTTTTTTGCTGCAACTTATACAAAGAGCTTACCTGATTCTATCACTAGTTCCACTGTAACCCCATCTACTTTCTGATTGCTGAAACCGACACACTGTCTGTTCTTTTCCTGTAATACAACATCGAGGTACATCTGGGAAATTAATGGGAGGCTTGGGATTTACAGTAAAATAAAGAAATAAGGAAACTATTTCTTTATCTGTTAGAATATTTGCTTGCGCTGGTCCCACTGCAAATTCCTCAACAGTCATTATTGGGAATCGAATCAAATGAAGTGCACGTCCTAGTAAAAGTCGAAGGTTTTCAGCATTAACTGCAAGATTCTGACGTATACTTTCTTGTTCTGCCCATCTGCAATCAAATAAAAATAGAATACTTAAATTATTCATGATAAATTGAAGTAATATTTCTGTTCACTCTACTTTTTTGTTAAAAAATAAAATTATTTTCTTTTTATTATTTTGCATATATGGTTTTTGATAGTATCATGTAGAAATAATACAATAAATATGCATGAAAAGCGAGGAGTAATTAATAATGTAAAAAATATAAATGGAAAATAAGATTATTATGATGATCAAGTTAAAGTTAACATTGTATCTTAGAATTCAATCCATTTTCTCTTTCATATTTACCTTACATGAATATAATTTGAAAAATATTATGTATTGTATGAAAATTCAGGTACATTATAATAAAAAGTAGATTTCCTTTCTTTAAACTACTTAACAGTATAAAAATGTTTTTTTTTCAATAAGATTACTTTGCAATAGAGAGTTAAATTATTAATTTAACTGTATATAATAAAGTTCATTACTGAAAATTATAACTCCAAAATTCTTAAGTTTTTTTTAACTTACAAATCTTTTTAATTTAAAAATAGGCCTATAATTGAAATCAAGGGTAAATTTATATTTTAAATATTATTGCTAATTTAGAAACAAAAAATTCATTTCAAAAGCTTATAAATTGAAATGTAATACATTTTAATAAATAAAGATGTTAAACATACAGATTAAATCATTATTTTGTAGGAAGAAATATTAATACAAAGATGAATGAAATAAAGCATAAAAAGAATATGGAAAAGAATTTAAAACTGTAACTCTTGAAAAAAATAAATATTTAAAAAAGAAAGGATGTTTATTCTTGAAGATGGGAGGCATGTTAAGACTTCACAATAAATGTAAATATTCACAAATTTCCTATACTCTAAAATCCTAACTTGCCTCTCATATAAACATTATTTAAACAAGAGAATATCACAAAGTAAAATTGAAGGAAATAAAGAAAAGCAACAAACCTAACAACAGCATTGAATAATTTTGCTTCCCGAATTCTTAACGTATCCCTTTCTAATACAGCACACATAGTTTCATGATCAATATCAGTGAAACCTTCAGCAGCTAAAGCTTCTGATGTATACTTATCTATTGTTTCTAGACAGAGAGCTGCTAGTTGAGGTTCATCAAATAATCGAGCTTGTGTTAAAAGCATAAATGCATTATCACTGCTCAAGTTTGACTTTAAAAAATCAACACAAGCTTTTTCTAATGCAGGAACAGCATATTTTTTAGCTGTATACAATGTCATCATAACAGTTTCAGGCCCAATCTGAACTTCATCCGAGTACAAAAACCTGAGGAGGGCTAAAAAAGCAGCTGGTTCTACATCAGGCAGTTCAATTTCTTCAGAGGTAGTGGCCATGGCACCATTAAACATAGCATCAAACACTGCACTTCCTACAGACAAAACAAACTTGTGGGCAGGTATCCTCTGTTGCTGAGCTCCTCTGCCGACAATAAAATGAACATCACTAAGAATTTCTCTATTAAAAATGAAAGCCAGTCTATCTTTAACTGTTATCCTAGAAGCCTGCCAATTAAATAAAACCTGGCCTGAATAATTTCCAGCAGCATTGCCTCCAGCTGCACCTTGAGAAGATCCCGTTGATGCCTCATCTGGTGCTCGACGGCCATTGGCACTTTCTCTGTCTCGCTGATTGCCAGGGATATTAACAGGTAATTCTTGAATTTCAGATGAACACATATGTGAGCCATTGCTAGGCAAAGCTTTTGGAATACCAGAAGACATTTTGATTACTTTTTTCTTGTAAACTAGTAATATCCAAGAATATAGAATTTATCTTTGTAACATCTGAAATGGAATTAAATAGAATAAATAAATAACACAAAATGAGAATCTTAAATGTTACATATATTTTAATATTGCTAATGAACATTTAAGTAAATAGTAAAATTTATGGCACAAATTAGATTAGACTATTACTCCCAAATAAAATTAACGGTCATCTCATAATGGTTGTGTATATTACAGTTGAAATTAGTTTTAAAGTATAAAAAAATATTAAAATATTTTCCTAAATATTTAAATACTTTAACTAGACGTCCAAGTTAAAATGTAAGAATATTTTATTATATTTATGTTTTTATATACAGATAAAAACTTTACCATGTGTATTTGCATATCTCATATCTATGAAAAAATTATCAAATAATCAAAATTGCTCTTTTAAAAATAAATGATTATTTCAAAGCAATGTCAGAATATTTTTTATGGACGATTGGTTATATACACTTGAATCAAAGCAATTGCTGGTTGCATGTCAAACTACATCAAAAGTCAAAATTTGAATAACTGCGGCTTCCAATAGTATCAAATTTTTGAACAATATAATGAAGATATTTAGAAAATAAAGTTATTTTAGCATTTGATGCATCAAAAACCTATATTCTACACTCAATATCCAGTATTAATTTTTTTTCACAAGAATATTCATCTGGAATCTTCAAAATACAATAGCACCTTTACAGGTGAAAGTATCCCTTTGACTTTTTAATTTCTGTGCTTTTCGGGCTCTCCAATATTGCATTTTTTAATAAACGAGAGTTACAGTACTTCTTAGAGGTCTCCTAAGAAATTTTTTTAACTCAATTTAAGGTACTTACGTATTAACGTACCTTGGCGACAGACTTGGCTGTTTTTAAGTGTCGGCAATCTTTATTATTTGGAATAAACATATTTTGAAAGCGTTTTGATTTTAAATGAAGTGTTTCATATATATTTTATTATTTGGAATAAAAATTTTAAGTGTAGATTGGCGCCAAATCTGTAGCTGTGGTTGGCGCGGGTGCTCTTTATTGGCGCAACTGTCGCCAAGGTACCGTTAATACGTAAGTACCCAATTTAATTTTTTGAATATGTCTAAATTCTATATAATGTAGGCACAATGGAAAATGAACTAGCAGATTCTTTAGAAAATCCAGATACAATAATCTGCAACTGAATTTCTCCTGAAGATATTATTTATCACTAAAAAAAGAAAGCATTTTTAAACACATATGAACAATGGCGAAGTCAAATATGCCCAGGATCTGAATCATTTAAATAAAATTAAAGCATCATGACTTTTCTTTATTAATCAAAAAGAATTGCTATTCTTACAATTTTGAACTAAAACTTATCCTTTTAATATTAGACTCAATAATAGGTTTAACTCCCTCTCCGATGTACCCAAGTTGCAATAAACTGGAAACTGAGGAACATATTCTTTTCAGTGCATTAAATATGAAAAAGAGAAAAATTGAAAAATGCTTTTAGGTACAAGGCCTTATCTTATTCCTGGTTATTTGATACAGCCAACGATACTTACTATAAAACTATATCGATTATTAATTTCATGTGAAAAATTATATGGTATTTTCGTGTTAATTAAATTGTCTTCTTTTTATGCGAAAGATTCTGTGCAACATCACATCTTTCACTATTTTATTCATTAACTAACTTCGGGAAAGGTCAAACTTAGCTGAATGCCGATTATATTAGGATCTTTACTTTTAAAAGAGCAATTGTATAAATTGAGATAAAGCAAATTTTAACGAGCATAAATCTCAAAGCTTTCATCAAAACAACAGTATCAAAGATGAATTTTGCAGCCTATGAGAAGCTTGTGAAGTATTTAGACATGACCTTTAACCTCAACTGATAATATTCATATTTCATAACTACTTTTTCTATCCTTTTTAAGTTTCATACAAAAGTTAAATTATTATTATAGTTCTGTTTGGATTACTTATTTTTTGTTGATACGACAGAACATTTCTATCCTAAATATAATTTCCAAAGAAAAAAATATCATGCATATATCATATACAGTTTTTAAATATTTTGAACTAAAGATGAATTCAATAAAAACTGAAATGTAATTAAAGTTATGCTCAGCTGTTATGTCTATCAGCAAAATTGTCTTCTTGCCAAACAAATACTTGAATAGCCTTATTAATATATGTGCATGTACAATGCCTAACAAACTAAGAATTTTCTATTTTGCTTGATCTTGCTGATGAATTCAATAAGTAATGTTAATTTTAATTCAAATATAAATTATCTATTTAGGTTTGAGGTCGGATAAATCATCAATTAACATACAAACGGAATGAATGATTAGTAATATGATATTATTTTAAAGAACAGTGCCATATTCAAAAATTGTTTTAAAATATTACAAAAATTACACAAATGATGAACATGAAAAATACGCTGTTTAAACTTTTAACTGTTTTTTTAAATATTAAAATACAAAACTGATTTAAATATTGAAAAATAAATCTGAAAATTGCTGAAAACTAAAATATGATTCTTCAATCCTTTCTTAAAATTATTTGAGGATAATGATATAAAAATCCATTTATAAATGCCATGACTTAATGCTTTTTCTTATGTAACAATACATTTTATTTTTATAATTACTAGCACATAATTTGAAAGAAAATTCCAAACTTACAATCTGAAGTATAATAAATCAATCAAGTAATGAAATTACATGAGTAATTCCCATTGCTAAACTTCCAAATTAAAACATTGCATTACTTCTTTATATTTTTAGAAAAGAAAAAAAAAAATATAAGAAACACTGCATTAAATATATATATGAAACTTAGCACTATAGAAAATAAGTTTCCTTTCAATCATTATATATATATATAATATATATATAAAGAGTTGATCAAGTGAAAAAATAAGGAGTAAACAAATAATAAAAATGGACAATTTTGGTATTTTTATTAATGAATCTAATTAGTAATTTAAATGAAATAGTGTATAAATTAGAATGTTAAAAAATTACGGTTTCATAAATTAAATGATTAACTTTATTAATTATAAACATGGGAATGAAAAAAAAAATTTACAGTAAGAATTACATTATATATATATAATGATGGCTCCGTAAAACTTATATCTATCATTCTATTTTAAAAAACCTCACCCAAAGAGCGCAAATGTTTACACGTATAAATAAAATTTTCCTAGCATTTAAAAAATAATATTCTAAGATAGTCATCATTACGTAAAATGCATGATGTGCGAATCAAGATATTTATTCATATTAAACCAAAGACACTATATGCATATATCTGCAAACTACGAGGAAAAAAACACTCATGCTTCTTTCAATATCGAGACCATTAAATATATCTTGGATATTCACACATTTGTGTAAATAAAAACAATAAAGATAGAGGAAAAGAAAAAGAAAACTATGAGTATTGTTTAATTAATAAATTTTGAATGCGCAATAAAAATATTCACAATCTCTATAGCCTGTTGATTACATTGTGATTTGAAAAAAAAAAAAATTGCACACTTATTTATTTTTTACTAACAAAAATCTTACTTTTTCAAGCAAAAAAACATCAAATGCTAACTTTGACAGAAGGTATATAAATGCCAAATATTGCAGAAACAAGAGAAGCCACAGTTACAGATAAAAAAAAAGTAATAATGGTTGAGCCTAGTACACTTTTGTTATATTTTTTTGTTTGATTTGAATCTCACACTAGAACTCTATCAAACATTTTTGTTGATGTATTGGATTTATGCTATGTTTTGTGAGCATATAAATAAATCTCATTAATATTGCATGAAGATTCCTCATTTATTGATTCCAGACTTTAAGTAGAACTAAACGAGTAGCCGATTAAGATAAACATCCTTCATTTAAAAAAAATATTATTATTATTTTTTATTAATATTGGTGTTTGTGTTAGTTAAGAAACTGTCTTCAGTTAGGAAACTCTTATGACGAATGATCTTAGTATAGGAGAAATTCAGGAAAATTTATTCCATATTTAGATAACAAAAGTGGAGGGGAATATTGTCTTAAGACATCTTATTTTCAGTACTTCAATAAAAAATAAACATTTTAGTTAGTGTTTTGTATGTACTTTAAAAATCTATTCTCAAAAGTAAAAAAGAGTTGAAAACATGATATTTAGAGAAAAATTAATTAAGTTTAGTAAGTTTTCAGTTGTTAATTTAATGTACATAGTTTACAAAAAATTATAAAAATTAGGAGGGGGGGGGAGAAGAGTCATACAATACAAGGTATTTCAAGAATTGAATATTGATATTTTTAAGGAATTGTATAGAACCACTTTTTATATAATTCATTTCTTGTTATAGTATTCGTTAAGAAATTTGCACTGCAAGACAAATTTGGTAAGGTAGAAAAAGGTTCACCGACCATTGGAAGGTATGATTCGATGCTGATTAGGTTGATTACCTGTGGATGCTGAAAGGATTCAACTTTTGACCAGGAGCGATGGAGACCGCCGAGGATGAGTGGTGGATGAGAATGGAGCGTGCTAAGACGATCGACTACTCCGTTCGGGCAAGTGCACCAGGAGCGAGTAATCCAGAACTTATGGAACTTCAATGGAGCTGCTGGCCTCGCCTACAACGAGTGCGTCAATACCCTCGGAGCTGCTGGCTCTCGCCTAACCCGGCGGTGCCATTTCCACGAAAAGCTATCTGAAAGAACGTCACGGAGCAAAGTCAGACTTCTACCTGTGCTCCATCACAACAGAAGCTGCTTCCTTCAATCATGGATGTATCTCGTGGGCTTGGCCAGCCAAGTGGGATAAGAAACAAGCAAACAGAACACTGTGCACGCATAACTGCTGTGATCAAGAAGAAGGACATTGCACAGAATCTCTACGATGCATATGCTGCAGCGCTGACTGGATATTCTATCGATGATGATGACCTTAAAGAGCTGAAGAAACGCCATGATGATCTCCAGCTTGCAATGAGGGAGGTAAGCAAACTTGAGCTTTGCCCATTGTCATCTTGTAAAAAACATAAAATTATAAACTTTAACTCTCAAATTAAGCGCAATGCTGCCCATCTTAATAATCATGAACATGATAATGACGGTTTTACTATGCCCTCCAAAAAGCTTATTGCCAAGGTCAATTGTGCTAAAAATCCTCAATATTTAGTTGAGACCAAAAATTCGTTTGACAAACTTATTGTAGGCGAACAGGAGGAGCAGGACTCTGATACCACCCCTATAGTTAAGAAAATGCCACCCATTATGGTCAAGCCAACAGAAAATCTAAAAACTATGCTTGCCAAATTTGACAAATTTTTTGAAAGTAAAGTTACCATCAAAATTGCGGGTGAAATGATCAAGATGTTTTCCTTCGACGAAAATCAGCACAGGGCTATAACCAGATATCTAACAGAAAACTCCGTCGAATATTTTGTGATAACGCCTAAATATCAACGTCCTTTAAAGGTCGTTATCAAAGGCCTCTACATTAAAACTCTTGATAATGAAATCAAAGATGAGTTAGTTAATCTAGGCTACTCTGTTGACAAGGTAACCCAGTTAAAAAGATCTAAAACCAAGCAGCCTCTACCAATCTGGCAGATTACCCTTGCTAGGGAACAAAAAAGCATGGAAATTTTTAAACTAGAACGATTGCTATACTTTACTGTAAAAGTTGAGAAATTTAACTTACGACCAATGACCCTCCAATGTTTTAAATGTAATAATTTCCATCACAATGCTCATAACTGTGGATTTAAACCTAGGTGTCTTAAATGTGGTAAAGAACACTCCCATAAGGAGTGTCCAATTGAAGGGAAGCTTGAGGTGCCAAAATGCATTAATTGCAACGCTACAGGACACTTAGCAGCTTGGAGGGGCTGCCCCAAATTTCCAAAGATAAATACTAACTCTAACAGACAGGCTGCCTATCCCAAAGTTATTCCTCCTAGACAAGTTACCCCAAACATCAGTTTTGCTTCCATGCTTAAAAACAACGTAAACGCAACTGCAGCTGTACCTCCTTCAACTTTTGTAAATCAAAACCAACCAAGTTCACTACCTGGCATTGAAGATCTCAACTTATTCCAAAATGCTGTTATATTAATGAAAGAATTTATTTCCCTTTTCACTGATATCAAAAATCTTCCAAATTTAATCAATCAAATTAATTCTACCAACAATAAAGCTGACAAGCTACAAATCTTTGCCAACTGTATATGCTCCAAACCATCTAACAATGCCACGTAGTGACTATATTGTTTACAGGACTTGGTAGTCGAAACGTTTTCGTTTCCCCTCCCCCAGGCTCTGCTCTTCTATCGTTCACTTGCAACTGACCTTGTACGATTCGCAGATTTCCCCCGTCATTACCAGTTCATCCTCTCTTAACAAACTGCTCTTAAACGTTTTTGTTATTTTTAACTTGTACTCCTTTTTGAATTAGATTAACCTATTGAAAGTATTTTTATTTTTAAGTTCTCTTTCAAACTACGTTCAGTTTGTAATTCTTCAAAATCCTCTTTTTACTTTATTATTTTATTATTTTAATTATTAAATTATAATTAATAATTATTAAATACTTTATTGAAAAGAAGAAAAAAACTTCTCCTCTCCATATATTATTATCTCTATTTTAATTGTTTTATTTTTAATGCAATGGGCTTAAAGCTAAAGTAACTTCCCTCTCATATGCAAAGAAGGAGTTAGCGGTTACCCAATGAAGGAAGTTAGATGCGTTTTCTTGAAAAGTTCAAGAAAAACTTGCAATTTGAAATCAGATTATCGCATCTTTGTAGATTGGCCTGAAAATGTTCAATGCCATCCAGCGAATTGAAATATGACAAATTCCTTTAAAACAAGCATAGTTTTTTTGTTGAAATTCGAGTGAAAATACATCTAGTAGAGAGACTTCTTCAGTTTTAAGGCAGGAGTTTGGCATTGTGTGGTGCTTGAGAAGGATGATTGAGAATTAACCATTCTTGATAAAAAGGATTTTCCTGCTGAATTTGAAGAGGTTCTTTCAGGAATTTTGGGCGCTAGCAAAATGTTTACTTCTTACTAGCTGCCCTCTTCCCGACCGACCACTATGTCATTCCTTTCCATAATACTATTAGTCTTCTTCCGAATTTTTCCTTTCTGATACATATGTGAGGATCACTGCCAGCAAATTTCATGTTGTATATTTTATATTTTTTTTTAAATTGTGTATTTTA